>KZ308384.1:860901-916881 GCA_000376725.2 Ladona fulva | reverse complement strand
AACTTAACTGACACATTGACTAACTTAACTGACTTAACTAATAAACAGAAGTAAAATGGGCTTAAAGTATATTACAAAGGAGAAAAACTGATAACCTACATAATGGGCAATAGTTAGTATCTACAGCACAATCTCAATTCATCTAACATCGGTGGTGTCCTAAAATATTTGGGGGTCAATAAATATTGAATTAATATATTTGTATATACTCACTCTTAAATACGGCATGGAGGAATGGATAGATGAAACTGAAAAGAGAAATAACGAAGACGAGAGCGGAGAAAACACGCTAAGGGATGATGGGAAAATGGAATGAGATGGAAAGCGAAAGGGAAATGAAGGGGAGGAAGATGGAGATGCATGGATGAATAAGGAAAGAGTGAGGAGGGCGTGTGTGTGGTTGGGAAAATCCTTTTGTGTCGCGGGAGATAAAAAGGGCGGCTAAAAAAAGGGGTGGAGCGGTGATTGCGGTGAAAGACGGCGAAGAGATGACGGAGGAGAAAGAGAAAGAAACAAAGATTGTACGGGAAGAAGGGTTACAGTGGAGTGAGGGGCTCGTCTTACGAAATTGAAGCTGCAGCGAGGAGATGAAGTGTCAAGACTCTTCCTTGAAAACGATGCATCAATCTACTTCAGGGGAAGGAAGAACCAAAAACTTTATAATCTATGGCCGTTCTACGCAAGCCCTTTTTCGCCTCTGCGCTGCTGGCTCTTGAAAACACCCACGGAGACGTCTCACTATCGTCAAGTATGCGGTAATTATTTATCGATCAAGACGACTTTCCCACTGCCAATTGAGAAGGATTGATCTCGGAAACTAACTTTTCAGAATGCAAAGACTCAACAAGAGTTCTTTTAATAAGAGTTGAAATGAAATTTTTGGTATTAATCCCAAATATCTTAATATATCTCCAATGAAAATTTGGTTCAAGTTTTACTTACACCGGCTATTAAGAATAAGGAATGAGTTACTATAACATATTATAATAAATCCGTTTTCTTGGACATGTTTACTTGTGTACCCGTAAAGATAATTTTGATACCCCTAGGGAAGTTAATAGAGTGTTATCCAACATCATTTTTACGGACGTTATATCATTGAAACTACGATTATCTTTTAATTCACTCAGTTACTTACCATTTCCACGAACGTGTTTAGAGTCTTCTCTAAGTTCTTCCTAAGGAAATAAAGTGTTAGAAAAAAGCACAAGATGAAGGTGATGATTTGGACATTTACAGCCCTAGAATCATCGCGGTAATATTTCCCATGTTCACGGAAATTTCCTGAGTTGCGCGTTTTCCTATTTGAATTAAATATGGCTGGTTTTTTACATACTTTTCCAATGCACGTTTGGACTCACGCAACGTGCGTTATAAAGCATCTACATGTCGAATTATACAGAATTGTTTATTAAACCACTTGAATAACTGCACTACAAAATGTTCCATGCGTTATCGATTTCATATTACGCTTTCTTTCAAATCAGAAGAAACATTATTTATGAATTCTTTACTTAACTCTTCGGACTGTTAAAAATAAGTCTCTCCTGAGATTGTCAAGCTCTTACCAAAATCTAAATATTCCATCTTACTTTCGTATATCAAACAATTACCGCCTCTTTCCGAAATTCAAAGAGTTTAATGAAGAATAATATCACATTCTAATAACGTTCTCTGATAAAGTCATTAAGAAGGANCTTTAATATTTTTATCTTTTATAAATTTACTTTTGGTTCTATTTTTAAAATTAAGATTTCAAGAGTCTCAGAAGTTGAGGAGATTATCAAGTGCTCAAAAAACTCATATATGATAGTGATCAAATCTGCGCATAAAAATGATAAGACTACAATATTCTAACGACGAATTTTTTAAATGGAAGATGAATAATTCTTAATGATGCGATAGATGGAAAATGTAAATCACTATCTGAATAATCTTAAACATATGCAAAAAATAGATTATGGAAATTATAATCACCGAGATTATCAGTGATGGTGGGAAAGTGCGAATTGATTGTAAACACCGATTCAGAAAACGGGACATAATTTCATGAAAATTGCTTAGGAGAGCGCATGGAATACGGAGCAACTTTGTAGAGAGAGAAAGTAAATTATACGGAATACCAGTTTGCGGACCAAAAAAGGGAAGATAGTAATGAAATGAAGAATGGTCTAAAATTCGAGTAAGAGTAAATGTTTTTTAAATACCTTTTCTCTGCGACTTGTAGCCATCGTTAGACGGTGCTATTACTTATCCATAATATTTTAATTGTTATAAAAGTTCAATGACTTGTAAGGCTGGCTTCAACAAGCACAAAGAGGGGCGTGAATGTGGTAGTGAACAAATAGTGGTCTCTTCCGCCGCAGCCAAATGAATATTTCTCGGTGCTAAAGAATCTGGATGCGTTCCACGCAGTATGATAGTTCATCGTCCTCCTCTTTTACGCCCGAAAAAGGAAAAGAGAAAGAGGAGTGGGCGGATAGGTCGGTCACTTTGGTTGAATTGGCTTTATATTCCGCCGATGGAGTGACTCATTCGTGGCGCCTAGTTTCTGCGGGGGAATACGCATTTCTGCGATCAATAAGACGGAGATTCCTTCTCGTGATTCTCATCCGGCTAAATCCATTTCCATCGAGAAGTCTAGGCATATGTTCCGGTCGAGAAGATGAATTACTCACAACATGTATAATCCTTCTCCAAAACAGAGGAATATTAATGAAATTTTAGTGCAATAATTATTGGCATGGTTTTATAATAGGGAGAGAAAGGGGTTGATTGTAGGCCATCCTGAGATAACCTCTTATCCTGTCCTGCCTTTATTGTTGAGATTCTTTTGGAGTAGATTTATCAACATCCGAGTCAATTATTGATATGTGCGGCCAAATCGCTCTCAAATATCGTTATGCGGTTAATCTAAACTGCAGTATAATATACGTATGAGCAAAAATTTATGTATGAGTAAATGAAAACTCTCCATAGAATCTTTTCATTACTAAAGGAAATTGAGATCATAAATTACTAAATGAGATAATTTTCAATGTTTTGATATAAGGCATTAACAATACTTTCCGATATTTTAGTATTTATGATATATTTTAGTATATCATTTTTTAAATATTACGCCGTATTAATTGCTACGCTAAGGCGTTCGATTCACTTCCTTCGCAAATTCATAATCTCAATCCTTTGAAATTCTTGGAAATAATACGTATAGTTTTCAGAAACTAAGAAAAGAATAACGATTTCAACTCTAAAACCTCATGAATTTACTCACGAGGAAAATGAATAAAAATTCCGACAGGGGGTTAATAAAGGAAACGTTCTGTTTAAATTTTAATATTTCTTACTTCGTGATGCTATTACACAATTTTTTAATTTGATAGCTAGAATTCTCTAACCTAATCAAAAGATGAATTCAGTGAAGGTAAGAATCTGGGAAAGGGAGGACATTAAGTTGAACTTTATGAATAATTATCGAAGTAATTTCGCAATGTCAGATATGACAAGCAACCGGAATATTTTGATTTCAAATGCGTGAAAATTTATTATTTGGGAAATATTCCATCATTATAGGAATAATTTACGATAAACATGATTTCATCGATCCATAGACACCGTACCTCGACAAAGTCGGGAAGAAAGCGAATGAGATAATAAAAAACACTGATGATGAAAAATCTTTAGAATAAATCCATTTGTTAATTTCAGTCAATGACAATAAGCCATAAGTGAAACAGTGAATTCTGTAAAGGGTTCTGTCGAAAGTGAAATAATTTGAAATAAAATTTGTTACATCTTATGCTAATGCCATCTACCATTCATTAGGAAGTGCAATGTGAAGGAGTATGTGAAGCAGAAAAGAGTTTGCGCTATAAAAGTGGAATATTTATTTTTCGTGTACATTCCATATATTTTTAGAGTACAGCAGAAAGGCGCCATAGTTATGGCATTTTCTCCGGTTCCTACGCAAAAGTCATAAAGTGGTATATGTGGTGCATTTTCTGTTGGAGACGCAGGAGTGCCACAACAAAACTTTTAACGATTCCTGCAAGCTTGAAACATAAACTACTATATCGACCAAAGCAAAAATTCCGCATAAACACACACACCTTTGATTGCTATTCACAGCTTTCCAAACCTTTCGAATTCGCACTTCCGAAGATCGAAAATCACCCTTCGAATAAATTTCTACCGAATTAAGTGATCCAACACAACAGATTAACGATTTTATGATCAGAACCTCCTAAAAATAAGAGATCTAACGACGCAATTTCGCCAAATTGATACCGAAAACAATTAAGCAAATTGATGTTCTACGAACCCTGTTATTTGAAACAATGCCAGCTGGCGAATAAGCAGACATCGAATAGAACTTTCTCGTCGGAAACAAATGAAAGGCGATGTCTAGTCAAAAGAATCGCTGCATATTTCACGGATGTCGGTATGAAAAAGAGCCAACGCTGAATGAATTTTCATGCTCATGGTGGGTTCCCAATTTTTTTTAGAGCCTGGTATAAAAAAGCGATCCTTTTACCACCGCTGTTATTCTGCCTTTCGTCCGCAATCAAAGTTTATCAATGTGAATACTTGTTTGTCGATGCTCACTAAATGTATCGTATTCCTCATTGCCTAAAGTTAACCTCCTCCATCACCTGCCTCTCATAAAATAACCTTTGTCTCTCCGCAGGTTCTCAGCTTTTATTTTTACTATCCCCATGGTATAGTCTGTTTTAAGATATCGCCCCTTACATTATGTACGACGAATCCATTTCTTACTTTCTTAAGGTTATACGATGAATTCTTCCTTCATAAACTTTTCGAAGGATTCCCTCTCTCTTTTTATCCCCATCAACTGTTCTAGTACCTCGTTCTTTCTCCTCTTCTAATCTTCATATCTCTTCCCCTGTTTACGAAGTTTCCGAAGCCATACAATATAACCCTCTATATTTTGACCTTTTTTTCGGATGAGTTCTGTAATATTGGTAGTTTATAGCTATGTTTTCATAGATAGCGCTTTGCTGTTGGAACATCCCGCTTATTGTCATATTTTTGTTTCTATAGCACATCTATTTGTATTATTGACAAAGTATGGTTTTACTGAAAGTATGGTTTTACTGAAATTACTCCTTATTCCTCGCATCTGTATTATTATCTTGGTTTACGATAACAAAACCGGAAAAAACAATATACGAGGAGGTATTACGTTATCATTACTTCTCTGTATATTATTGTTTAATCTTTCTCCTTTCCCTATGTCATCTGCTGGCCCCATTATCAAACTAATTCACATTTTATTTGTGCACCATCTATCTTCTTTTCAGTTAACCCAGTTTCAGACATGTCGATGTACACATTCAGGCGTGAATGAGAATCCTTACGTTGCATAAATGCAAAGTAAAAAAAAATCTCTTTTTACAAGGATTAAGGAAAAGTTTGAATACTTTGCAGGATAAAGTCCAGTGGCTGATCCCTAAGGAATAACATGTGTGAAAAATAGCGACATGACGGAAAGTGGGAGACCTGGGTTCGAGTCTCAGTCATGTCGCTATTTTTCACACTTGTTATTCCTTTGTTCTCTTTTTAATTTCCCTCTCCACCTCACCATCCAGAGTCAATCTCAAAATTATTTTTAATGGGGTTATTCTTTGGAACTACTCTCGGTAAACGGAGAATTTCCAAAGTATGATTACCTACGCTTCATCAATGACGAGAATTCAAAAAATAGTAGTATGTGTTACAAAATAATCATATACCGTTCAGTTTTCTATAATTGATCCATATTCGTAGATCCGTCTATTTCTAAAAAATTGAAATTTCCCAACATGTTGCCTTCCTTACGTTCAATACGACCTTTTCTATGCTTTCTTCAGTGAAACGGCAGTGAAAATGTTTTTCTTAATTTCATTTATTATATTAAATGAAACAAATCACTAACTGTTCTTCTTCATTTCAATTGGAGCTTAATATCTATCAATACGTAAAATTCAGATACTGCGCTATATTAATGTTCAGTTATAATGAAACAGTGCGGCATAGCGACTTTCAATGTATCCTTACTCTGAAAAAGTTTCCTCTCTTGGGCCAAAAAACTCAAAGAACGCAGATTCGCCTATTTGTCACGAAATGTAAGAATTAAATAATTAGAACCATTTTTTTGACATTCATCTACAAATTTCTTAGGTGAATGAGATTTTAAATATATTTTGACAACACTGATTTGAAACAGATGTCTTCACTTTCCGAAAGTCTTTAGAGGATTATAATTAACATTTGCCTTACAAAAAAGGAATCAATTTATACTATCCGACAATTTTGTACCTGATGGACTTCTATAGATGAAAACAACCATTGATTTTAATATTCTAATTATCTCTTAAATTGCCTTAACTACACACAACAGGCTTTTTAATTCTGCTTCTCTTTAAGCTATTTTACTTGTATTTTCATCGGTTCGTTGACATTTAGTCGATAGAAATTTTTCTGAAACATTATCATAGTTATTTTAACTATTGATCTATCAGTAATTTCAGTACGGAGATTGTCGCCTCCTTCCTGATCGTCAAAAACGCGTTCTTCGACTAATATACACTATATTTTCCGCTCGTTCTATAGAAAAATTCTTAAAAAGTAACAAATATTCGCATGATGTATTCTTTTGAGTAGATCCCGTTCTGAGCTCCGAACGAGTTTTTATTTTACCTCTGGAACGTTTTACTCGAGGAGGCTTCATCACGTCTCTTATTAAGGGAAAGAAATAATGGTGAGCAGCTGCTGCTCCTCGGAAAAGTAATGTTGTGGTTTCTCGTTTACTCCCACATAGTGGTACGTAGTTTTAGTAATATCTACCAAGTGTGTTGTTGAGTGAGCATAACCTCTTATGAAGGATGTTGTTTCACCAGAAACTAGGTCGACGCTCTGGATGGCTGTTTAGCTTAGTGATTATAGAATATTTTACTGTGCACCAATATTTATTGTTTACCCCTGCGAGGACAACGCTTCTTGCTTTAAGAAACTAACAAAAACTAACTTTCTAAGTTTTAATGCAATGGAATGTATCAGTGGGCTCACTATAAGTCCTGTTTTGTCCGGGACTGTCTCGTTATAACGAATTGTCCCGGTCCGTTTTTCTGTTGACCCAGTTTGATAGTAAAATCCGGATTAAGAAAATATGCAAGATAAAGTTAATTCATTGATAGATATCATTTCATAAAGTAGTGACGCTACACACACAGAGTTTCTGAAAACTTCGTAAAAGTAACTTAGACTAAGTTTTAAGGTAATCAAAATTTGGGAAGTCCCGGTTTATTACTATCAGGAAATGGTAACCCTGTTAATAAGGCATTTTCACCCTTTCAGTGCCGCTCATTCTTTGGTCCACTACTTTCTATCCTAAAACTTGATGCTGGGCGAAGAAAATTAATTTAATGGCAATCACCACTCTAATATCACATATTACTAAAACAGACACAAACATACCCTTGTCGATGAATCACTATTAATCATGAATATAGTGGCATGAAATCGATATTCGAAGCTGTTCTCACTCTCCTTAATCTGTAAGTGGATGGAAAATCTCTTACTATCGATACATGGATAAGTACGTTATTTGCTGCCCGCGAAGACGTTCTAGGAACGAATGGGCTAATTGAGATAAAAGCTTAGCAACCTCTGTTATAATTAAAATATTCCGAAGGGCTTAAACGAAGTAAAAATTTAAGAAGCATCAAACTCTTCTAACTTGCCATACATATTCCTTAAATGAATACATAAGAAGCATAAAATAGCGTTTTTGACGAAGCTGGCCTGTGCTATGAATTGCATATTAAACATCGACTAATTGGTTAATCTTCATTCATTCTTGGAATACAAGTTGAAAAGTGTTCGGATTGCCTTATTGATTGTTGGGCCATTTGCTGGAAAATGAAACGGAAAACAAAATCCAAACAAATGCATTGTTGGGCACGTAGCGATAGCGGTTGTTTTCGTATTCATTGAGGCGATAAAAAGGCGAGATGAAAAAGAAACAAAAGAAGCTCGCGAATGCGAAGTGCGGACACTCATCTGTTGCCATGCATCCGAGAAAGCACTTCTAGAAAGGGGTATGAAAACAAAGCAGGAAAGGAGCTTCAAAAGAAGACAAATGGATATGCGGGAATCCAAGATGGCGGGAGAGATGAAAGCCTTGTCCAAAAGTGGGAATGGCCATGAAGTTCAGAAAGATAATGGAAAAGCATGTGTAGTGGTGTGACGTCGAGTGAATGCGAAAATGACAAGAAACGAAAAGTTATAGGGTGTGGGAAGATTTATGACTGAAATGATAAGGTTTTTAACTGCCGTAAACAAGATACGACACAACCCGTTAAGCACGAACCGATTATGTTAGAGTATATTGATCTTAAATGTCATCCGAATCAGTCAAAACTTATATACATTAGGCAGAGAGAGATTTTATCAAGATAATAGGAAAGCGGAGAGGAATCAACAATTTGAGCAATTACAAACATCCAGTTTCACTGCTTTTAGGTGAAATTCTCTAGATATTGGCCTATTTATTCTTATTTCTTTCCTACATGCGCCAGAAAGACGGTCTTAGTTTGGGAATAATTAACATTGATGATGAGTTAGATGGAGAAATAGACATCTTATCTGCAGCCTCACTAGAATGAAGACGTTAATCATTTATTTAAATGATTTTTTACAAAAATGAAATTGGAGAGCTGAGATGAAACCATATCTCAGCAGCCCGACGTTGAAAACTAAAAACGATAATTCATAGTATCATGGAAAACTGGTCCGTTATTCGTAGAATGCAAAATAGCACAAATTAAAAATAACTGGAAATGCCAACATTACAAGATATTTTCGTTTTTAACTCAAGGACCAAAAAGAATATTCATAAATCACTAAAAGGTATAGAATTTGATTTTGCAATAATTTATGGCTCGCAGTCAGCAGAGAAAATGGCCATCCAACTCCGATGGTATTCCAATGGCTTCGATTTCCATCTGAATGTGGGCGATAAATAATGATCTCACTAAAAACTAGCTGAGTCATTCACGGAATCGAATTGGAAAAGAATCAAATTTTCTTCACCCAAAGTTTAACCCACTAACGCTTTTTGTACCAAAGATCTGAATCGAATTATACGTCAGAAAATGATACTTAGTTCTCGATAACTCCCAAAGAAGAGAAAATTCCATTGAGATGAACGAATTAATAGGAGGGAGAGCGGAAGGAAGAGAAATCACGAGGGCTCCGACGTAACGATAGCATGAATCAAATACATACATAACATCCATATCTCCTTCCCCCAGGGAGAGGTTTTCGCAGTGACTGGAAGTTTTCCAAAACTGGGGACGCAAAAAAGCCCCCAAACGGTCACGGAGGAGGATAATAGCCGGATGGCAGAGCGAGAGTTCCTTCTATTTGGAAGGATCTTCGGATACGAAAATTTAGCGAATATGAGAATAGAGATACGTAAAAAGAGGAAAGGGAAGGAGCGGTCATCAAGACGCGGTCGAAGGAAAAAACAGCCTTGGTGCTTCGGGGGAGGGATTTATAACAAACTAGGTAGGGATTCGGAAATGGGAGATATAAGGATTTCTCGCTGGAAAGGAGGGATAAGAACGGAGAAAGAGAGATGCGGATTTAAGTGGACGGAAGAGCATATAGAAGGAGGTCGAAGGCGAGGAAATATACGACGAAAAAGAGCACAGAAGAGACTTCATATTTTTCGCTGAAGAAAAGAATCGGAGAAAAACGGGAGATTAATCGATGGTCGTGTCTGATGGGGTCCTAAGTCGGAGGAATTAAAGAAGAATGGCCTGTTCTTTCTCCTAATCCTGTTCCAATCTATTTGTTACGGATGTAATTCCGAACGAGATATCGATTAGGTAGTCGATAGGTTCAGGTCCCTTAGACAACCATAAAAAAATAGATGGTTAAAGTAAAAGCTCTGAATTTTTAACAACAGTTGTGTTTCGTCTTTTGATTAAAAAAAAATATTCAGTTTTACTGTTTATTAACGGAACTGTCGTAAAAAATTGTTTTATAAGATTTGCCTATTAATAATTTGGGAAATTGTATGATGAATAAATACTTGAATAAAATTAACTTAAAGATTTTAAAGGAAACTTATTCCCGCTTTATTTATTTATAACTACCTTGGAGCAATTACAAGTTATACGAATAGTTCCATTGCTATGACATTATTAATAATTGGATAATTCCTTAAGTAGAATGTCAGCCAAGGATAGAAAAAGGGTAAAAAAGGATTGTGACTCGAAACCAGACCTTCCAATTTCCGTACCACTATTGAGTACTATTCACATAATTGGTATTCTAACCACTAAACGATTATGTCGAGTCAATTCCAAGCTTGTACCTGGATCATTTGAGAGCATGTGAGGGCGAGAATACTTAGCCAGACAATTGGAGTCCTGCGTTCGAGTCCCAGTCATGTCGATATTTTTCTTTTCTGTTTACCCTTCGGTTTTAATGCGCACACCTCTAAGCTATGCTATGTTTGCCAAAATGATGGTAGATTCAGTGATATTAAAATGTATATTTATTTTTGTGAAGTGTAGAAGAAATCACAATGTCTCCTACTTTAATGTAAACATTGAAACATAAAGTTAAGTCTATTCTACATTCGTAGAGTATTTATTACGAGCAATTTTATTCCAATGGGAATCAAAATTTTATGGTGTTATTATCTACATCTTAAATTTCGTGCAAGGCTTACATTTCTTGTACAATTAACCCATGTATATCGTAAAATAATACCCCTATTCCACTGAAATGCAAAATGAAATTTCCAACGAAAAAGTTAAGGGGACTTGATTGAGAAGTTGCTAAGGAAAAGATAAAATATAACAAATGGAAGAAGTCATAAGTTAAATGAATGAGAGTAGAAGTAGGAAAAAGTTCTGGAGAAATAAAAGATCTTTGGGAGAGTTGAACGCAAGAGAAAAGATAGATCAAATATATTAGAAGTTGTGAACGTGGGAGTCTACTTTTGGAGTACATAATGCTCAGTGCGAAACGAAAATGAAGGAATGAATTTAGGAAAACGTGAAAAGAAGGAGAAAGGAGGACGAAAAATGCTTTCGGAGGAGAGAAGAAAAACGTTGAGCAACTTTAATTTGTGGGCGTGAAGCAGAGAGAAATATTTTCCATTAGTGAAGGTTTAAGGAGATTAAACCTTAGATCGAGGTGGCTTTGGAGAGGGACCCTAAAACAAATGAGTGTGGCATAGCGTGAATGTGACGGGATAATTAGCTTACTCGAAGCGAAGGGTCGTAAAATGAATAGCTGTTCTTCGGAAAAAGGTAGAAAAATTTGTGCGCTGCCCTTAAAATCCATCCCAAACTTCGATGCCTGTCTCTCTCCATTCTGTGATTAATAAAAGGTGGGGGATAGGAACGCTTACCCTTCAACCTCCATATTTTTTATCATAATTCAGACGGATAGAGCGTCCAAACAGCTCGTAAGATATACTCTCTGGCATCAAAAAGTTAAATCTCTATTGAACAGAGCTAAAAAAATAAATCCCAGTCACAGTACAAATTTTGGTAAACCTCTTCATCATGATGGTGAGGCCGAGGTTAACAGCTCAGCTCCCATTGATGCCATGCAAAGGAAAATATATCTTTTATCAGAAATTATGCTAGAAGATTTTCTGCATTTTGCGCAGTGGAGTTTCAAATCTTTAACCGATTCTGTTCATTCCCGAGATTTCCGCAGCGTGGTGTTAAATATTCATGTTCCCACCGTGACTTCTTTTATTCTTTTCAAAATACCGAATTTAGGTCGATTTTAGGTAAGTCGCGGATTTTTTCTGCTCGGGGAAGGAAAATGCAAGACCACTAAGATAAATACATGATTTAAAGATCCTAAGTACCAAATTAATATTAAGGTTCTAGCGCAACAACTGAGTTTAATTTTCCCATCTAGAAAATATTCAAAACATACTAAGTTTCAAGTTAACTTTTTTGTCTTTTCATTAAATCCGATTAAAGACCATGGGCCTATCTTAAGGGTATTCGGTTGTGTCTTGAAATAATCGCATCATAGTATTTGTCTGAATACGAAAACATAGCGAAGCAAACTACGGAGCTTCCCTCTCAGAAATTGGGAAAATTAAATCTTTGCGTCTTCCTGCTCATCAGTAGTAAAATGGAAGTAGGAATTGATGAGATCCCAGGAAGTGACGCCTCTGTGAAATTTGCGATACTCCAGCTGTGCAGTTTTGGCAATTTCAGATTCTCAAGGCAACGGTGGAACGAGTAACCAGAATCAGCGAAACAAAATATTTCTGACATTGCACTGATCAGTATTTTCAGAGCTATTCAAATTGTAACTAATTTCAGTTCTAGTGAAATGAAAATAATTCACTTATTTTTTCGATACTCGAAGTTTATAATATTATTCTTATTTTCTATCGTATGGCCTTATGAGTTATCGTTTTCACAGATTGATCGATAGTATTTGGAATCCGTCAATTCTTACTCTGAATCTTTCTCAGGAAAATGTCAATTATCAAAGAATCCTTAAAAAAAAAAACAAAATTTGTTTGAAAAGCAAATTTTGTGTCGTCAGCAACAATATTCAATCTCGTAAACAATCCCTTCTTAAAATGAAGTTTATTTCTGAAAAACTTATTTATCGGTTGGAGGAAACCGCGGCGCAAAAAAGTGCTCACATTACTTACAAAATACGCCTCAAGGTGTTTGAACTTGTAGAGGTTGACCGCATTCTCTTGAAACATTTTTTAAGCTATATAGAATTCGAGAACATCTCTAAGAATGTTAAAAATACTCTCTTTCTAAGAATTCGATTCTTAGCTCACCATTTAAAATCTGAACGTGTTCAGAAAACATTTCTTTTCTCTTGAATAATTATGAAGAAAATTGATCTAATTCGAAATACGTAAAATTCAATCACCCTTTATAACAATTAATACCTAATACTGATTCTTTTTGACTTATTTTCGATAATTTTGCTTCAGCTTTCACAGATTTGAGGCTCAATGTTCTAGTAAAGTGCGTGAATGGTAACGGAAGTAGAAGAGTAATTTTTATATTTACATCTACATCTACATCTACATTAGTACCCTGCAAGCCGCCTTTCGGCGTGTGGCAGGGGGTGCAAGCACCAAAACGTTTTACGTAACGTAACGTATTTACGTTCCTTGGAAAACCAGAAATGTTTTTCGTTTCAAAATGAGAGTAACTAGCTACTCTAGTAAAATGGATTTAAATTTCGGCTCAGAATACTGAAAAGAATTAAAGGCAAGTGATACTAAGAAGAGGTACGAGTTTCAGAATTAATCTTCTCTTCACGTTTTATCAATATTCGGGCATTCTTTCTACTTCCTACTATCTCATCTTTTCTTCTTAATATCTACGCTGTCATCATCCCAGAGGAAACCACACCAAATGATCTGATAGGGAAAAAGGTTAGCTCAAAAACCTCTACGGGTAACAATAGAAATGAAATGGAAGAGAAATATCATCGATCTAATTTCTGCATGGATCGCCATAAGTACTTTTTCCCATAAAACTAAAATGTAATGACTTTTTTCCGCTTTATGTTTATATCAGATTAGAAGAGAGGTTTCATTTCTCAATTTTGGCTAGAAAAAGCCTTCATTATTATTATTATTGAAAACTATTACTGTTTACGTCTTTCTGAAAATTTCATTCCTATATCAACAAACCTATACCTTTGCATTCATTCGGTGACCCTTCATCGTAAAAGAAAATACACTACGGTATGTACAAATATTTAATGATAATAATAACTATAATTTACAGAATTTAATAACTACTGTGGAAACCGTAATAATCAGCGTATTTTATTTAAATTAATATTCAATTTCTTTCATTTCAATGAACCAAATAGTCCTATGTTTTACCAATCAGTCTTTGATTTACAAGGAGTTACTGTCTTTAATATAATTAAATTACCAAACCTATTTATTTTATTTAATCTCAATCTTACCAATCAAACTCTTCAAAACTCGACCAAGGAAACCCTGAATTATGACTATGGAGGTATAAGAGAATCGTAAATTAGTTTCCATCGTTTTCACGTAGCAAATGTTCGTTTTAAAAGGCTCTGTGTATCATTACGCAAACGTTCAATGGTAGAATAGCAAACTGTGTTACATTCAAGTGGGACTGCGACCCAGATCCTGGTCGACCCTCGAATTCGTGGATTACGAAAAGTCCTAATCGGAAATAAAGGTCAAACGTCTTCGAGAGCGATCGCTGCTCAGCGGAGAATGGAACTGGCAGCCGGAGGAGAGCACGAGATCTGGTTCAAGTTCTCTATCGTTGTCCTTAAAGGCCTTGGACGTTTAGCCAAAGATCCTTTGAATTTTTACGAAATGTTACGCAGAGACGGTTATGAGGTCTTCGCCGTTGGGGCTGCGCTATGTCAGCGGCACATGGCTTCGATAACGTGACGCCCTACACTTGATCGATGAACCCTTTGGGCATGATTCGATAGGTGATCGATGGATCGATTATTAATAGTTTGGAACCAAACAGATATACTAAGGTATCTGAGCTCTGGAGATAGAATAAGGCCATCGGGCACTGGGGTATTTCTGTTTCAAAAGCTATTATAGTCGTGCGCTATAGGAAAGAGAAATGGGTAGAAATTTAACATCGCTGAATATAATGAGATCAGTAGGCGATTTTATCGACTTCTACAAAACATCGTAATACTAAATACAGCAACACAATTAAAACTAGATAAGAAAATATGAAAGAGATTTGAGCTACATAAGATTGGGATTGGACAGATATCGTACGTTGTTTATGACAAGAAATAATTATGAAATTTCAATTATTCTACCATAATACAGCCTATTCTTAATCATAATTCTATAATGTACTATTTTAAAAGAGCGTTAGATTCGATATTTATGATAGGAGAAAGAAAACATTAGAAAGAGGAATAAATTCCAAATCTTTTCCAATTTATCTAATTAAGATATTCAAAGATATTGTTACAGTGAAACATGGTCCTATCAGTTGCCTTAGTTGCCTTCTGCTTAGTGATTAAAGAAAAGGTTAAAGTTATTTTACAATGATTAGTTTGAAAAAATTCATTTATATAACTGATTATTCGTAAAGTGTATTTAAACATTTCAAAATAGTTCGTGTTTACGCTTCGATTAGAACTTTCGGTTTTCCTGATCGTTCGAATTAATAACGTATGGGAACACAAACGCATAAATATTCTTAGAAGTCATTATTTAAAACACCGTTCGAAATGAAAATGGAGTGATAAATGATCCTCCTCTCAATTTTGAAGCTATTTTCTTAAGTGATTCCCATCTGAGGCTTTAATGATTCCTGGTAACCTTTTGTCAAAGCAATTGCCTCCATTAGTGAAACGAGTCTCTGCGCTGGGCCTATCATAATTTCAAGATCAAAATCGCCTCTTTGAGCTAAAAAGAAGAGTAGAAGCATTCAATTAACTAATTAATAAGTAAATATACTCTCCTCGCGTTCCATTCTGATCTCATAGAACCGATAAAAGGACTGTCCGAATATTATCAAACAATAGCAGAGTTTGACATATGCACATGTAAAGAAATTACATGACATCATCGCTTAAATTTTAAGCTAATGTGTCATATATTGTTCTTTACAATTACATAAAGCTGCCAGTTCTTAATCCTTATAAAATAGTTTTGTATTGATCATCTTTCCTGGAATCCTTTGGACTATTCTACATATCCTCTATCTCCCACGTGCCTTTTAGGTCTCCGGATATCTACGTGGGTATCGCGTTTGATTTCGGTGAAAGCGATCCCCGGTTCGATTCCCGGTGGGGGCTCTCTTACGGAATGACCTAAGCTATCGAAGCACATTTAAAGTTACTACAACTGTTACATATTTCTACCCGATATGTCATAATCCTTGGATGTCCCAATAGTCCTTCGTTTCTAGGAGGATAAAATCACTATATTTAGAAACTCCAGAGGTGTGTACTACGTCCCCGATATTATTCCATTTATGAAAAGTTATTTAATCGAGCTGCCTAATGTTAAAGAATGGAATTTTTAGATTTTGTGGATTAAATATGCAATTATAGATATGAATCATGAGCCTATTTTTTGAGCCTTGAAGGTTGTTGATTAAGAAGGCTAGATATCAAAGAAGGAATCTAGACGTGTTATCAAAACAAGCTTTCAGGCTGTCTTCTCGATCCTATAGTCATAGTTTCAGTCTCGTAAGTATAACTATTCTACTTAACCTTACCGCCTGTGATAAAAGAACAGGAAATTTTAAAGGTGGTCCAAGACCTGTTAATTTTGGTACAATCTGTATTAAAAGTATTCGCACATGTAGGATTAGACACAGAAAATTGACAGAAAGTAGTAAGAATATGGTACCTTATGTTGTGTTGGACAGTCATTGAAATAAAAACTTACACTATTATGGAAGGAAATACTATATGACTAACGTCGGGTTGTATCAGCCTCAGAATAAAGGTTCATTTAACTTTTTATTCGTCCGGAAATAGCCTCAAGGAATAATTATACCCTGATACACGAGTGAGGAAATATCGATAAATATTCAAAACTGAACGATATATTTGTTGAATCTTCTTCCGATTCGGAGCAACAATGAACGATCAAACATTTAAAATTCCCCGTTCCCTCAACATTTCTCGAGAGAGCGAAACGGTCTGTGTCACTGGAGAGAAAGGGTCTTCCATAGGATCCCTAACGATGACTCCATGCAGCAATGGCCCATTAACGAACGGGAAAAGTTAAATAGGATTTGGAAAAAGTTGACCTGTTACTTTTCTTTTCGTCCGAATTCGCTCCATTCTTTCCGCCTTTTTAACGACGCCTTCTGCTCTCGTCTGTCTCTCAGAAGCGATTCTTTTCGAATGCGAAGAAGGCGGTCATTAAGGAGCCAGAGTGAGTTGGCATAGAGGAAAAAACGGGTCCCTTCTAGACTGTTGCCATGTGAGAGGCGTTCAATTAAGCCACTTCTTAAAAACGGGGCCCTGCGTTTCATCACGACTGAGTTCGCGGAAGGGGACTCAAATAGGGAAGTGGAGGAATTATATTTCACGCTAAGGGTCGGATTAAAAAATAATTTCTGAGAAATGTAGCAATGGATTTGGTGCTCGCATTCCCAGCTCGACAATTTAGATTTTTTTCCATTTCGTGACGTTTTTTCAAGGACCTTCTTATGTTTGCGCTGGTATACGTACGCTCCATATCACACGGTTTTAGACAAGTGGTAGGATTGAGTCGAATTCTTCAGTACGTATTCCTATGGTTTTTAATCTTATATGATGAAACTTTTATCGAAGAAACAAAATTTGGGAAGAGCTTCAAAACACCCTGTAACTATTTCAAGTATATTTATATTCAGTACTTCTGGTAATTAGGTAAAAGAGATATCTTCGTTATATACTCCGTTAATTCAAGTTTTTCGAGAAAATAATAAAATGTTCCATCCTTCCAGTTCTCTAAAATTAAATGAATAAATAAAGTAATTGGTCTTATGGTCCTTCTTCACAAAATGTATGTACTTACCAATTTATTCCGAAGTTTGATGTAAAGAAAAATTGGCAAAAAAACGGAGGGAGTTTATGGATTGTTAAGAAGTTTGTAGTGATGAAACCTCTTCATCATCTCCATTTTGTTTCCTAATTGGGAACTTTTCGAGGACTTAGGCTAAGCCACAGAACTCTTTCATCTCTGAAATCTCTCTGTATCTCAATGACGGAAATTTAATAGTTTACATATTTCTTATCAATCAAATCAATTGACCAAGTTCCGAGAAACGTATGGAATGTTAGAATATCATTATTTGAAGATAGTATATAGGTAAAGTACTCATAAAAACCTTTCCACACGTAAGAGTAATGTACTATTACACGTTTAATGATTACCATTTTGTTGATTTTTCTTCCAGTAACAATATTAAAAACTCCTTAAACCATCAAACAAAGACAATTGCTAATAGCTTTGACGGTTTTAGGAGTTTTTGATATTGTAACTATTATAGCCATCAGTACTGTCATTATTGATTTTTCTTCCACTACGAAATATTTTGATTCCTTGTTTCTCCACAATTAAACGTTTCTGAGGACTAAATAGCTGAGAAAGTTACATAATCCTATAGTCTAGTCTTCCTTAGTCCGAGCCCGCTTACGCCTATTTTAGGTACTTAACTACTTGGGCGTGAAATTTTTTTTAATCAAACGGTAATTCTGTATGTATTTGGCCTACACAAAGGAATTAAAATACACCTGCTAGCCAAGTATGTACAATTATGCAAAAGGGTGCTGCTAGAATAAATACGGTGCATCATGAAAAAATAACACTAGCATTAACAGAGAGTTATTTGCAGGAGTTGCTTGGACAATTTTAATAACAAAATTTAATTTCATAACTTTGCGGGTGTCCTTCAGGTAAAATGTAAGACGATATTTCCCATTCTTTGAGTGCAAAGTCAGAAACATTATATTATCACCTTCTATCGGGAAGCAATAATAATTTTGGTAATGCTCTATGTAAATAATGTAGAAACAAGCCACCTCAAAATTAAAAAAAAAATATTAAAAAGTGAACTCTAGCGGCAGCTAGATGTTAAAACCCCACTTAAAAATAGAAGCATGTTACGAAATCTGCGATGTATGTATCTGCAAAGGAGGAATGGAATCCGAGATGAAGAGCCTGGAGAGCCTGGAGAGCGCTTTGGTCGTTAGGAGATCAAGGCATTCGATTTCGCAAGAGTCGCCGATGGTGCGATCTTATTCGCCCATCGGTGGGCGTAGCGGCGAAAGAGTATGGGAATCTTCCCCATTCCGGCGATTCCAAAACTTCCCTAATGACATTCCATGTGGACTTCCGAGGTATTTTTAAACGACGATTGGCGTCATTCCCATTGAGGACGTGAAGAAACGTAGGAGGACAGCCGCAAGCACACTCACGTGTTGCTCTTTAATCTCCACCAAACAAGAGCCGAGCTCTGTTTGTCCCTATTGGATGCGCTGCAAAATGTAAGATATCCTTTGCGGAAATACTTTCTTGTTGTAGAAATATTTGGTGGTAAGGAACGCGCGGAGGAGTTATGAGACCAAGGTTTTGGAAATGTTCCACTGATCCCACGTCAAAGTTACTCAGCTGATCCTCCAACGGATTCCATCTATCTCGACGGCCCCAAGCCACAGCCTGTGGGAGCTGCTCGTGTACTAATATTTGTTCCTCTAACTCCAGCTATGTAAATACTAATTTTGGGCTAAAAATATTGATATGATTTCTTTTCTATAGGATATATTCAGGAAGTAAACAGGCTAAAGGAATAGAAAATAACTGATGAAACCCAAGAGACTTTTAGCCTTATACTAGGCCATCCTGAAAAAATTCGCTTTCTTAATTTTTGACTCATTCGATTATTTTCAACCGTGTTGCCGGTGATAATTGTTACTTAACGCTTGTTTTATTTCATTAATATTTGTTATCAGTCATTTTATTTTATTCGAATGACACGAGTCATTGGCTTTGTTTAGTTTGAGTTCGAATTCTATGATTTTCAAGAACATCTCTACCACTTCACTAATTACAACTCTATTTTGTATTTTGAACAAAATAAGAGCATTGCAATGTCAGTTTTCAAAAATTGAGGTGTGTGTAAAACTGTCCGAACTTCAGTTACTGATCCTCCTTTGACATCTGCGCCCTGAGTTGCCTTACTCTATTTGCATACTGTTATGGTACATACGTCCCTGTTCATTGACAGTTTTCAATGAACCATTAAATATTTGTAAAGTTTAATATCAAAGGTTATGTAGCGCTACTTATATTACAAAGAGTGCCATGAAATTAATTAAAAAGCAAAGCCAAGCTCGTAAATAACGTGTAACGTAACCAAATTAAAGATTAGCCAATCGATGCTCTATTTAACTATACCTGGAATAACCCGCATCTGCTATGGATTATATTTACAGAAAAGACTGTTCCTTGGTATTTTATTATCTCATAATTTCAATATATCAATTTCTTTCGGAGTTCGTTTCAACTTACCGAATGCAAGCGTTTAAACGAGTACAGTTTTCAGCAAAACTTGAAAAGAGCAAGTCATTACCAACATCTAAATTTACTTTTCTCTGGAATATATTGATTTCTGGGATTTCTGAAACAGGATTTCTGGCTTGAGAGGATCCAGACTTAGCACGAGAAATGCAGGTGAAACTCGCTGCTCTAATATATGCAAACATTTAAGAGCAGAAACTGCCGTTTAAATACGGATTTAAATTCATTAAAGAGTTTTTCCATTATATTTAAATTAAAATGAAATATATTGTAAATTATCCTTGGTAAAATGGAAATGAATCTGAAATAAATTTTAATAAGTATTTCATGAAACCAAAAACGCAAGAGTGTAGGACCTTAGAAATTTAATACCCATTAAAATATAAAAATAACAGCGATTATCTCAATTAAATATTGATTATGGGTAGGTAACGTTGGGAAAAAGTAAGAACTTTTAATTTGATAATGTCGCAGAGCAAATTACATAACAGTCTTTGATAGCAAAAAAATTATCTCCGACTATCTCTTATATAAAGAGCATATAAATATACAACCCAACGGTAGAAAGGCATCTAAAATCTGATAATCGTTTCCCGTCAAAGTTCAACACGATCGAGAAAGAGAAGATAAGCAAACATCGCTAAAGACGCTAGCGAATGTTTTCGATATGATTCGGATAAGATAAGTCGGGAAAAATTTAAACTTGGAGCCTTTCCGATCAATAGGGAAGAAAGAGAGGAGGAAGAGAAAGATGGAAGAGGAAGAGAGAGAATGTGAGATCAGACGCAGTGTCTCTGCGGCGTCAAACTCGCACGGCGCCGGCGTTTGCTAGCTGTCTTCCGCCTTAAAAAGGCATTAAATGGGGAAGGATCGTATAGAGCGGGCGGAACTACGGGTTCGGGGGAAGAGAGAGATGAGAAAAATAAACGCAAATGTTTACAGCGTTTTAAGAATGGAAATTGAAATTTCGGCTAAGAAAAACTCGACTTCAGATATATGTTTGTGTTTTCAAAGAGTAATCATTTCAATAATCAATTTCAGCAATCGCAACAATATTGGGATCCGAAGTTGTAAAATTATTCCCATCTAAATTCAATAATTTAAAGAGTGAAGATCATTTATTTTGAATCATTCTTCTCTCAGCAGAAGATATAAAAACTTCCGAAAATAAAGATGATTATAGGATAGGATGAGAATTTAGGAATCCATGAGAGATGTGTGCGAGATGGACTAGAAGGATAGGTTTGAGCGAAGAAAAGTATTCAATGTGCGTGAGTAACGTTGTGGTACGAGTGTCTTTCCTACACCTCTCTCCACCGGTTTACGATCTTTTTTATCTCTGTCCAGCACACCCTTTGCCCCTCTGCTCTTCCCTACCTACGACAACCAATTTTCCCGCAGTGCATTGGCGCAATTCCCTCTCTCTCTCTGTCTCTTTCTCTACTCTTCTTCCTACCATTCCTACCATTCCTATCATATCCGCGTTCCAACTCCTCAATATTTGTTACTTGTTGTATCTCATACCTATCTTCTTTTCGAAAATATTTCTATTTTGCAATCTTTGGCAAAATAATTTTTCAACTAGACAAAGATCATTTCGATGGTCTCTTTCTGATTTACAACGAAAATATCGGGGTATACAATTAGAACACATTAGGTTTTGAACTTCGACCCCAGGAGAACAAATTAATAGGAAAATAAAAGGAAATAAGCTAAGCAGAAATTGGTGTGCGCCCGGAAAACCCCAAACTAATCATCGGTATTAGCAAACGTACCCTCTCAGAACGATGGAGATTCGTAAATTAAATTCAGACTTTTTCTCTTCCGTTTATCGTTTTGGAAACCATAATTAGATGTTCACATTGTAAATATCAGCTGTGATTTTGGAGTTGAAAATGTACAACCCTAATTTGCCTACGTGCAAAGTCATGTAAATTAAAAGAATAAAATAAGGATACTAGAATAGTACCTTTTGTTAGCCTGAGAGTACGAGTTTGGTATAATGCCTTAATTTTATCATTTTCCAATTGGTGATAATGTCTGTCTTATTATGATACAAATAACTGTAATTTTTCGTCAGGTGGAGACATCGTAATTTTATTAGCCATTATTAACTACCTCTATCTATTAGCCATTATTAACTATCTCTATGGTTTTAAATAAAACCTTATCACTATCAGAAAACAATTTCATAAGGATCAAATTCCAACGAAATAAAATATTTTTAATGCATAAGATTCTTCTCTTTTCCACCAACCGCTATCATTTAAGTTTAGCCACAATTCTGTAACTCCTCTCATTTCCTGCCTTTCTTTCTTCCTCTAATTACCAAAGTTTTGCCTCATAAATTATTCACAGCCACCCTCGTACACCGCTTTCTCTCTCTCATTTCAACCTCTTTCTCGGATCTGCATATCCTCAAAATCGCCTAACTTCTTCTGCAAAAATCAAGAGTTTTCTTAGAGCCTAAGCGTAGATAGGACCCTAACCTATCCCTATCATAAAGTCTCTTCCCTCCATCCTTCTCTCGTCACGTCCACTGGTAGGTGGTCGACCTTTTGACTATCCTCGAATGCGACTGCGCTTCGGAGGAAAGAGCGGGATGCAGACGCATCGGAGACATTTTGACGCGGCGAGAAACAAATGAGGGTCGGGTGCGCTTGGGCTTTAAGGGACGGGTTCGTTGCACTATCGAAATACTGTCGGAACCAAGAGAAGCAAGCGGAGGGAAACAACGGAAAAAGGCACGGCTAGGAACGCCGGTTTCGATGCGCAAACTTATTGGTGAGTGGAACGGCATCCCATGACGTGAGATCATGTAATTGCGCGCGACGGCATGTGGCGGCGCGGGAAAAATCCGCAAAAGGAGGAATTTCGGTTGCGCAGGTGATGCGGACGCGAGAGACACTTTTAGTCGTCGGAAAAGACGGAGGTTTGCATAAGCGGTGAGGAATTGGCGGAATTGCGGTGACTGTCGGATGCGGCTTAAATTCGTGAGTCGGAAAGCCACAGCGACGGTGTGAAAACAAATCAGTGAAACCCGGCGACGGAATGGTGGAGAGCACTTTCAAATCGACGGAGGATGGAAACTTGGCAAAAAAAGGAAGATTCCGATGTTATTATTTCTATTGACGTTAATAGAATGAGGAACACGAATGCCGCTCTACTTGAATCCATTTAACGAAAATGACAGACTGAAAGGTTGTAATGAATCACAGCTACATCTTTACTGCATTGACTTGTTACCGTGAAAATAATATACTTATGTGATATTGCGATACAATAAACTAAGCATTTTTAGCATTTGTTTACCATATTCGGATGCCGTTGCAAGCACGTTTGCGAATCATGATAATTTTTTAAAATTCAGAAAAATAGAGCTCAATATTATCATAATATCTTTCCATAAAAAGGTAAGCCTTCAAAAATCTATCTTAACTTCATCATTTTTTTTTCTCTCATCATTTCATGAAGAATTTTAAAGTCTGATTAGTGGTGACATTCCAAAATGAATTAGTATGAACTAAGTTTGAAAATTGGAAGTTATTTACATTAAAAACATTCTACCGTAACCTAAACGAGAGAGAAACTGAAAAATAATGAGTTCCTTATAGTGAATTTAAAACAAGAAGTGGGCAGTATACTAACCAGATTTAATAAACTCATGAAATACGCTTTTACAATCATCGAAAACAAGGCACAATTCGACGGATGGAATAAATGACTATGAATTCGAGTAATTAACAGATCCTTATTTCGTAAAATATATATTATAGCTACTATGATTTTATTGCACATTATATGGTACAGTATTGATGGAATATTTCAAACTTTGTTTTCGACATTACTGCTATTATACATCAATTTCCGTGAGAGCTACAAATGAACGCACACATTACACGAATGATCAAACGTCGATAAAGAAAGCAAAAAAATCTCAGAATCTAGTTATTCATATTGTCAAGCCCAATTTATTTATCAGACGACTTTTTTTAATAACGTTAAATAAGGTGTCCATATTTTAGGAAAGGACAAGGAATGTATTAGAATGTTAATTTACGACATTAAATACCACATTACGACTTACAGTCGTAATAATTAAAATGCCAAAAAGTTCATACGAGATTTTCCAAATTGATAATATTTAAAAAGTAAATAAGAATTAAATTAATATAAAAAATTAATTCTATTTTAAACGTGTTTATTCTCCTTTCACTTCATCCAAGTAACTTCATAAACTCTTCTCTACCAGGTACTTCTACTTTCACTTTTTACTAAATAAATCTCGAGATAAAGGAAAACAGCATGCGTTCTAAAACCGTGACACGAGGAATACATTCGTATGCTCAAGTATTCTTAGATTCAATACATTGAACAAACGATTAAATAAGCGAGAGAAAGTGAAAGCCTGCGACTCGCAGAGAGGGGAAAGTATGTGAGGACATGAATAAATTGTATTCGTTAACCAGGCAAAATTTGGGGCTGAACGCTGAGAAGAACTAAAGAGAAATTGGGCCTGAAATTTCCTTTTCCGTGCGTCCCCATCTATCCATTTCAGAACCTTCCTGGACCCTCTTCTACAAACAAACGCTTTTGGAAAGATTCCGAATTCTGAGAACGAAATACGCAAAATTTTTGCATTTTTTCACCTCACCTCAACCGCAACCAGAAGTCATTTTTTCCTCCCCAAGCCAATCCACAGCCTCTCCTCGGTAAAAAAGAAAGATCCCCGGATACCGCAGTCGAAAACTAAATAAATACCAAAAAGTGAGGAAATAAAAAAAATCTCCCACGTGCGTTGCCCCTCTTTCGCTCGTCCAACGACGAGAATGAGGGAACATTTTTATTCCGCCTTCCAACCCTTTTCCTCCAACAAACTTTTTCCCGAGAATTTTTCCGCGCATCAGCAACCTGAGGAGCGCGCGAAGAATTGATGGGGGCAAGCGTAAAAAAAGGAGGGCGAAGAATAAAGGGAATTTTTTATTTCGCGGAGAGTTTACCGGAGAAGGCGACGGAATAAAAACGCGTAACGGAGAACTTTTTTTCTCTCTTTTTCGCGTGGAAAAGTTTTTTTCCTTTCGAGGGAATACGTGTTGGGAGTACATTTGACGCGGATGTAGCGAGGGTTTGATGGAAGTCGGACTTTTAGGAAAAGTGTTTCGGGAAGAGGATGAAGAGAGACAGAGAGAAAGACTTAGGAGTTTTCCGAAAGAGGACATCGTGAGGAGAAAGCCATCTCTCACCTCCGCCCCCGCTTCCCGCGCCGCCTCCACGTCCCCAAGCCCCGCTCGGGTCCCAGTGCCATCCTCCCAAGTCCCCGCCGGACGCCTCCGCTGGGGGTCCGCCCGTGCGGCCAACCGTGACGGATCCGTCACGCATGACGTAAGAATCCAGTCTGCCAACGTCTTCGACTCCAAGCTCCGGTGCTTTTTCACGGAGACGATTCCAAAAAGAATCCACTTGATTTGAAAGCACGGGAAATCTATCACGTGGGGAGTTCGATTATCAAGGAGGTGATAGAAAAGAATGGTAGTCACTTCCTTCCTTCAGTTCCGTAGATAGACGAAGAACTAAGTGTCACAACACAATCACTGCGGTCGTTTGTACCCTCGATCAACTTGGCGCAGATCATCTATTCAGAGCTCCGTGGCGAATTTATCTCCCATCGTGCACTCTGGCGATTGCTTTGAGGATGGAAATTTTCTCGCGATTACTGCAAATATCTCAGGGAGATTAATGCTCGTTATTTTTTCCTCTTCTTAGTATCACCAAGTCATATGCCTGGAGGGACGCGAAGAAATCGCAATTCCACCTGGATTTTCCGTCGTTGAGAAAAAGATCTTGGCAAAGAAGAGCTCTAGGTAAAGAGGCAGGCTACGTTGGAAATCGGCTAGTATTATGACATTTGGAGGTAAAAAAGCAAGCAATTTGAGGGAAGATAATGCCTACATATTTTTCGAGCGTCTCGTAAACTTAGCAGCTGCGGTTGCACCACTCAAAACAGCTGCGCATCTTCGCGGCGTGGGGAAGAAAAAAACAAAAACTATCGAGCTGTCTTTACTCTTATAAATTACACAGAGAGGGGAAAACTTTTTCCTTCCTTGGCCCTCAACAGGAAAGATTTATAAATATTCTTCCAGGAAGAAAAATGTCGAAAAAGAGTGGATTCCGCTCTTTAAAAAACCGAGAATGATTTCCTTGGGAAAAACGACCTTTTTAACATTGCATCGCTATGGGAGTAATAGTAAAAGAGGGCATTAAGGGATTCCGTGGGTGTTATGAACGGAGCGAGGGAAAGGTCCCGAGAGAGCGGGAATTTCAGAGGCACACAATACCCAGAGGCACGCGAGCGCTTCCACTAAAGGGCACAAAGTCTGCCACTCCTCCTCACACCTTTCTCCCTCACCCACACCCGCAATTGCCCCTTTTGTTTACCCTCCGAGCGGATTTCACAGCTTTAAATACATGGTACACACTCTCCTCCCAGCCGCCGCTCCCTTACTTCGTCCCTAAAAAAAGTCGTAATTTAATTCAGCGCAGGTGTTTCCTTTTGGCGTTTTTGTCCCTCCGTTCTGTGGTCCGCCTCGCCTTCCATTCGAATGGGAAATGTTTGAAGCACCCAAAACCGCAGCACCCACCCCTGGATGTTGCACGTATGTCATCTCACTCCCACTCTGACGCCACAGGATTCGCCGTATTGCGGGGATGGAGAGCGGCGAATGGAACGGAAGAGTGTGAGATGAGAACACCTGACCTCAACCCTTTCAAAGAGGTAATTACGCGATGGAACACAGGATTCGGGAAGTTGCCCTATCGTTGGTACGTCTCATCTCGTGCCAATCACCTCATTTTTCACGCCACTGTTTCGGCAGGAAGTTACCGAATCTTGGAGGCGGCATAGGGGCGCTTTAATTAACTTCTATCCTCGCTCGGAGACTAATTGTCAGGAAGGGAATTGGGGCGATCAAAACGTCGATTTGTTCATTCCCTTCCGCGGATTGGAAACGACACTTTCCACTTCCACCTTGCCGTTTGGTTCTTCTGGCTACTTGACGATCACAAAACTAAGGTAAGAGTACTCCTTTGTGATAATCAGGAAATTGTATTACTGGGAGGCCACAAAAGTGCTCCTAGTGGGGCAAGCACTACTAGGTCATTTCTTGGTATAATAACAAGAATATGCCGAGAAAACATCCGGGAAAATACTAGAACGTTGCACCCTTTTTTCTTCCGATATCCTTACGAGCTCACCGACTTTATCTCATTTCTCCGCGACACAGGCACGTGAACGTGTGACCGAGAAACCGCCTAATGCAAACTCCTACGAAAGACAGCACTCGTGCGGAAGTGACACCCACAGAACATCTCCGCCGAAGCAAATACCAACAGAACACGTCGAGTCCGCGGCGCGGCCGCGGGCCGACTGAAGAGCGGCAAACACCGGCTTTCTGAAGGTAAACAGGAGACGTAGCGCCGCCTGCGGGATTATTCGGAACGGTGTCCTTCTCTCGCGCCAATCTGTTTACGTCCCAAGTGCGCTGCCTTGCAGACTAACGGACGGGCGAATATAAAACACTTTCGGAACATTAACAAATGATCCCCGAAATAGCTCCTTGTTTGCCTCTTGAGAAAAGGATTCAAATCCACTACGCGATGCGACCGTCCTCGGAGTGGTCGCGCCGCGTATGCATTATGCCGACTCTTCGACAAGGGAGGCGATGACTAAACCCCATCATGGTGATGGGAAAGTCGCGAGATATTCGAGCGGTGGGAGAAAAATACGTGGGCGAACGGTGACCTATTGGAGGGTGAAACGTATTCGGGACGAATGCGAACCGGATTAACGACCGGAAAAAAATTACGTGTGGGTTTTCGGGGGAGATGATGTCACGCCGGCTAGAGTCACCGCCGTCACGGAAAGCACCACGGATGAGCGAGCACCGGGAACGAAAGGCACGCGCACGTGGTCCCTTTAAAAGACCGGCAGAGGGAAAGAAATTAACCCCGAACCCATTCAACGGGGGCACCTTGCATGTTTGATGGGGGGGCTTTCATTTCTCGCCGGGGGTTTTTTCAACCTCTTACGGGGGTGGGACGGGTGAAGCGCGTCTTGCCAGAGTGACAGCGCGATGAATACTCAATAGAGAAGGATCGGGAGGCGGAGGGAGTGTTTGGGCCGAGGGAGCAAAACAGACGCAGACAGAAGGGGTTGCTCTCACTATATACAGCCGAATACGGCGCTCGTCTTCGTGTTTTTTTGGCTGGCAGAATCGGTAGACGGGGCAACTGGGAGGGGCAACTGCTGGCGGCACTAATTGGGAGGGGATGAAAGGACCGAAGAGATAGGGAGACACGGTCGAGAAGCCGTGAAACGTCACTAATTAGTTTCTTTTTAGACGATCGAGACGAGAAGAAACGGGCGATGGAAAATACGCGATCCGAAATGAAAGAAACACTGGGGCGAGCTTCTCTTTTTATGCAAAACGGTTAATTTACGCAAATATTTCCGCTTTAAATGGGAAGAAAATATTTTTTGCGAACTAATTATTGTAGCGTAAAATATCCTCCTCGTAGCGGTAAAATATCGCTTTTTCCGTATCCTCAATTATTTTAGTAAAGCTATTAATTTCGAATCAATATGCCAAATTTATACAAATATGAACGGAACAAAAATATAAAAACAGGAATATTTTTAATTTAACAGTTCTCAGAATAAAGCTTTAGTAATCACGGTTAGATCTTCCTGTTCTGGAACATTTGTGTCAAAGATCAAAAGGGATTAAGACAGATCAGCGTTAAGAACGAACCGAAGAGAACTTTCAGAGCGATAAATCCACCTGAACGACCCGCGAAAAAAAGAAAACAAAGCCAAGTCGTTTTCCATCGTCTTGCTTGCTATTCTTCCACCCATCGACCCAACTCGGACGACCATTAAACACCTCGCGCTCAAAATACGTCTTCTTTATCCCTCCTTTTCCGACGCAGACCTCTCCTAAGTCTCCAATGAGCACTTCCGAAATGTCACCGAGCTCAGAGACCAGCGAGCGCAAGCGGGTTGATCACGAATTCGATTCACTGAGAGAGCGCTGCGTAAACCACTCCGCCAAAAACTCATTCCGAAGGAAACACCGTGCGTTTGCTCCATGAAAAGCATCGATGGAAAATAACCCCCGTAATCGTTCCCCACTCCATGTCGAGGGCCGTTAAAACTGGCGGAGGACCGCCGAGAAAATGAAGGGATGAAATCCACTCTTCACTCGTCGAGTGCGCAGATACGACACAGTCGATCGGAGCCAAATCACGGCTCATTGATACCGCAATCGTCGACTTCCATCTCGCACCGCCGCGACTTTTTATCGATGGCTTTGCTAGTGTTCCTCCAATCTTCCTTTACGACACTTTTGGAACGGCTCCGGCGTCGTTTTCGTGAGTCGAGGAAGAATCCCTAGCGGTCAATTCACCAATTTTTTTCCCCTCACTTTTTACTCCTGATGTCTGGACGGGAAAATGTCTTTTGGCGGGAGGCGCCTCGGAGTCTGCAGTGAGAGACGTCCTCCCTTATCCCCCGTGGCGGCACCAGTGCGAATCGCAGCTTCCTTCGACCAGCGCACACACTGTGAGTGTGAACGGCAAAAACGCCCCCATGCGACGGAACTCTCCACTACCGCCCTCTCCCTCTTATCCCAATCCCACCCCACATCAACTACTCATTTTCCTCACCCCCTGCCCCTGGACGCATTCACGTTTCGTGCCTTCCCTTTCATACTTCTACCAAACTTCTCTATGGACTATCATCTCCGAGCGAGCGTTACGCGAAAAACCCCGCCCTTTATCTCGGTTCGACTTCTTAAGGGATAGCTGAGTGTTGGGGACGAATTGTGGCCCAAGTTGTTCACCGCGGTTGTTTTCCTAGAGTCCTCTCGGTCGGAAGAATTCTTTTTTCTTCTGCCAGGTTTTACGGCGTTCCCGAGGAATCGATGTGGAAAAGGATACGGGACGTCTCTCAAGACCGTGGAGAAGCACTTGACTTACAAGGGATTACGGCTTTAAGGTACTAGAGGTGGAACTTTATGGAAAATTTTCGATTTGTATTCCGCGTTCCTCTTCAGACCAGGAAAATTATATCGGAGCTGTATCGGTGTCGGATAGAAGTCGCCATTACTTTTTAAATAAAAAAGTTATTAATATGAATGAACATATGAAACGAATGAAGACTCAGGAATTTGTTGAAAAACTTTTAAAAATCTAAAGAGGCACCTTGAAGGCCTTCTATAAGTCATCATCACCATCTAGCTTTTGTGGTCTCCAATCATTACCCATCTGGTCAATAACTGCTTTGGTCTTAAATCATTATTCTGCTCTACATTTAAATTCTCCAGCTTTCAGAAGCCTTCCATAAGGTATTTCAGGATTTAAACACTCCATATCATTCCAGTTCGATCCAGTTGGTCTAATATCGACAAAATGAACCAAACTGCTAACGGTTCATTTTGTTCTCGACGAAATTCTCTTAACTGCATTAAATATTTTATTAATTATTTTATGAAAAATAATATATATAACCATTTAACAATTACATAATTTTAAAATATCTATAAATTTCTTAAAAATTGCGTTCTTCTTAGCAGATCAAGCAGATCTTTTCTTCCACTTTCCTATGAGTTTTGATTTAAAATACGGACTACAAAAACTCCTTGTAAACAACACATTTAGTTAAAGTTCATATAGATTTCATGATATAAAATTCATTTAAATAGAAAGTATTTCTGAGTCTCTTACCACTAGGTGAATAAATGATTTGAGGAAGACCTCAAGAGATCACCTTTACCAAAGGTAACCGAGTAACGCGACGAAGTAAATTAATCTCAATCTTGCTTCTCTTCTACTTGTTTGCGACAAGTTTCTTTCGGAAAAAAATTCACATAGAGCACCATAGAATCTTCCAGAGCCTCTACTTTTTTATTCAGAATCCTGAGCCAATGCAGCGAAACGATTCTTTACGACGTTCAAAGATGCAGGCTGTCATTATTTATTCTAGTTATTTTTAGTGGCACTGACTTTAATAAAGGCTCCAATCGAGATTAAAGATTTCCGAAAGGACCAGCTTTTAGAATATCGTTTTCACTACCCTTTTGGTGCATTGGAATCGTTACCATTCGATGCTCGATTTTTTTCGCTGAAAAGAGCATTCCACGTTATCGCAACAGAAGGGTAGGATTGATACCGATGAAAGACTTCAGTCAATGGCGTCCCCTCTTCCCATCACCCTCCCTTTCACGAAGCCCTCATTTTTCTCTCATTAGCGCAGCAGAGATTTGCTTTCACGTGGCGCCATCAATTTTTGCACAGTGGATGGACTCAGATAAATATTTATCCTTTGTTTTTCATTCTTATGTGGGAGTCGGGAATAATACGTAAAATCATGGAAAGCGGCGAATTTTTCTCTTTCTTTTTCTGCTAATTGACGGACGGTTTCCGATTCGTGGCTTAGATTAAAATTCACCGCCTTGTGACCTTTTTCAGAGAATTATATGGAATTTAATGTTACCCTGTGTACATTAACGAATTTCTTACTCTGACTCGGTACAGAAACACCTCCTTGTTTTTACGTAGGTAGTGGTAATAGTAGATGTTACGACGATAAACTGTTTTACGCTGATCGTAAATTTATAGAGTACCGGAGTTAGTATAAATGGAGAGATAATGGCAATAAACGGGATGTTTTTATCGCAAGGGAACGCTTCGTGATTGCCTGTATCCGATAGCCGAGGACATAAATTATATTTAACGTTGTAAATAAATTATCATTATATTGATCATTTCCTGATAGTGCACATCGCCACGGCGAAACTTTCCGAGTGACGCAAGATACATAAATTCGCTCGATGCTTATTTTATCTCCTCAAAAATCCGATAAAATCCGTTACATTTGATTACTAATGATTCTTTCTATTCTTCTCGTTGTAAAACATTTAAATCGAAAAGGATTTTTTATCGCCACAATCAGTTTTTTCGCTGGTACTAATACATTCAAAAGAGCTTCGAATAAATCGGCACGATTAAAAGAAACAAAACTGGATTAACGTATGTTCTTCCGAAATGGATTTTCGCGCCACCGCACAACGACCTCGCGAATCTATTTTACGCTCTTGAATATTCCCTTTCACGCTTTTGACCCATTTCAAACGCTCATAAACCACTTCTCCGAGCATCCGAGCTTCGCCATTAAACACTCATTTGTCACACTATGCCGCCGTAAACGACCCGCATGTACTCCCCGCAGACAGCGACCTTTTTATCCTATAAAGCTTTTTCCCTTTGGGTTGCGCAGAAAATTATAAAAGGTGCGGCGAAACTGGCAAAGAACAGAGGCGCGAATCGGAGCGGTGCTCACCCATTGAGAGTGATTAATCAGTTAAAGGTGAAAGCAAATCGGACTGGCTTCCTTTCGAACAGGGCGCGCTCGTGCGTGTTATCACTCCTCCTGATAAACACAATCCAGATGCGGTCGTGAAAAATAATAGGGACGCATTTGGGGTGAATGGTCTGGCTCGTGAGACTAAAATTTTTCAAATATTACCGTGATTAAAAATACTCTTCGATATCTATTTATGTAAGACATTGATGAGAACCGTTTTTAAAGATTCTAGTTGGTGTAAGGATTGAGTGACCAATAGTAGCCGTGGATAGATTTTCTTCTTCTGTTGTTAACTCTTCAGGATTTGTTGGCGACAGTTTTCACTAGCTCACAGCTCTCATATCTCACTACCGACTGTCATTCTCTTGCACCCCAAAACTGTCTATTACCCTAACCTCCATAACTGGGTTCACATATTCCATCCTAAGTCGTCCGCTCTAGTTTGTGTGTAGCTTTCTACCATCTCTTTTGTATGCACCAATCCTTCATGCTGCACTAGATGACCAATCCACACGTCCCATCTTCTTTTTAAAGTCCTCTTCAGGGTCTCAACGCTTCCTGATTCTTCACTCACTCCTTTTGCCCAGCCTATCTTCAACATTCTTCTGTAGCTCCAAATCTCAAAAGCCTCCAGCCGCTTCCTCTCCGGTTGACCAACAGTCAGTCTCACTGCCACACATACAGGAATAAAAGAAATCTTTGCTTTTAGAATTCTGGTCTTTATTTCTTTTGCGCTCCTTCAATCAGAAGTTATTTTACTTCCTAGATACCAAAACTCTTTAATTTTCAATTTAACTGAAAAAAATAACTTCAAGTTTAAATTAACAATTTTCTATCTAACATTATTCTGGCATGAAAGTCTCCCTCTTTAGGCTAGCAATTAGGACTTTTGTCTTGTTTCGATTCAGCTTCAGGTTGTATTTTCCGTTTAGGATGTATTGCATTACACCACTAAGATACACTTTATGATTCCTTAAAATGTCGGAATTCTTTTTGCTTTTACCATATTATCTACCTTTACATTTACATTCTCCACAACTCCTTTACATCTCAGTTTAAAGCCACAAATAGGAAATATGAATCGAAATAAATAGAATGCGCGAATACATCAAGCTAAAGAAAACTGCGAAGTATCGGTTTATATTCGTAAATCCGTCGGGGAGACATATCCCAATTTCGACGGCATTTTGAATAATTTATTGAATTTAATTCAAATTTGAACGGGGATAGGATGCAGTAAACGAGAATGTAAATATGTTAAATTATCCTTTTATCAGAAAATAAGGTGAAATGAAAGTGGCTTAGCGATCCACACCGCTCCCTCATCGTACATATCTTAGAAATATTTCTGATATTCAAAAGCCATGACTAAGATTCCTCTTTAAGGGGTGAATAGTTGATGAAATTTGGACGGAATAGATGCTAATTATGAATATTATAACTCGCTCTTAGTTCCGTTACACAATTCCCTTACGAAGTCCAAATGAACGAAAGCAAAGGTGCAGAAATAATACTGTCTCCTATTTGAGAAATCTGCGCAAGCATTGAAGTCTTGCGTGAGGGCGAAGGAGTAACCGACAACAAACCTTATTAATTCCATGCTAACAATGCACAGGAATGATTGAATTTGCTGTTGTTTGAACGTGGGATGATCGATGATAATTGTTTTCTGACAGGAAATTTGCTGTTAATGTTGACATGTTATCTTAACATCTCGACAAATTGATCATAGTGCTATCTTAATTTTCAAACCACTCTATATACGAATTTCTAGACTTATGAACTTTTTCTAACCCCATTTGACCACTATATAAGAGTTTAATTTCGAGATATGAACCGGAAAAACCGAAAAAGCATATTAGAAAAAGCTGTTTCGAGGTAATAACTTTTCGAGTTACGAACCTCAAACTAGTACGAATTAAGTTCTTGTCGAGATACCACTGTTCTGTGAAAGAAGTTAAATATAAACTAAAATACTCTATTAACTCATTGTTTCTTAATTTAGAAATAGTTATAATGCTCTGCTGCTTATATTTTAATGATTTTGGAAAAATTAAACGGCATCCTACATTCTCCAGGCGAGATAACGGTATTTTTTTCTCTGCAAAAAAAGAGTGAACCAGCTATGAAATAAAAATAAACTACTAGACATTCCGTCCTGGAAGAAATATCTTGCTACTCATTTCCCATCCGACGTGATCCACTTTCCCCTCATGTAAATATTCTTTACATGAAGGGAAAGTGGATGATTCGAGTATCCTCTTTCCCCTCATGTAAAGAATATTTACGTGAGGGGAAAGTGGATCAGGCTTCTTATGGGCGCCAGTACAACAGTTCTATTTCAGAAGGGAATACAGAGGAGCTTACTCACTCTACCAAGAAAAGCTAATGCGTTACGGCTGGCGACAAACGGACGGAGGAATGGAATTTAACTGAAGTTAACGAAAAATTCACGTCTTTGAAAATAAATAGAATTTTCGAAGAAAATCCAAGAGTAATTTCCAAGAAAATCTTTAGAGCAAAATCTGTTTCCAAACATATCAAAGCAGAGGTGGATCTGTTCTCATGGAGAAATTAAACGCAAAAGTTCAATGAGGTCATAAGGCAATACATACAAACTTAGAACTACTTCACTAAGCGCTTCCACCAGAGGACAGCATGTGACGCACTACTTCTTATACCGAATCTTGAAGTACCAATATTCTAAGAAAGTTTCGATTCACTAATAGTATCCTTTTAGGAACTGGATATTCCAGTCTTCTAGGCCATTATAAAGGAGGTGAAGGATTGATCGCGCACCTATTAGGGTTATTTTTTGTCATTTTCTAGATAAAAGGCCGACCAAGGATGTAAGTGATCCCATCCCATTTAGGTCTCCTAGTAACATCCCGACCTCACTCGAATGGATGATTTACACCTCCTAGAGCGATCTGCTGAGGGAAGCGAAATGCCCTCCTGCAGCGTTGAAAACCGCGTTACTTCCGGAAGATCATTTCTCTTGATCATACCGTGTGATCCGCAATGAGAGGATGAGGAAATTTCTTCAAGATTGAGTGCGCATAAATAAAGAGTGTGGTTGAATCTTTCCACAAGACTCAATTTAAAAGAATTTCTTTTTAAACATACCTGCCGATTCCGGAAATAATTGAAACATTTAAAAAATAATTTCAGATATTCTTTTACTCTTGTGAACTACTAAAAAATAACTTCATTGGACTGTTTTCAAGTGTTTTATTTAAAACTCTTGATATTTCGTGTTTCAAAGTTTTGTTTCAGTTGGATGCGTCTTTTGGTGGCCGTCTTTTGATATAAGAGAAATTTAGATGAGGAAATGATAATACTAAGACTGTAGGTAAAAGAAATGAAATGTGCAATTATACAACGAAAATTGCTAATTATATTAATATATGCAGGGTAATGAATAACTACATTAAACGAAAGTAATTTTAACTCCTCAAACTGTTCATGCCAATGGAATATAATATACTTGACTCCGCAAGTTCGTTTGATAATAAAAGAAGTAAGATATCTTCAACTTTAATATCTTAGAATACGTCATAAAGTAGAATGTTTTCGTTGTAGTTAGATATTGTCTTCAACTTTTATCTGAATCATACAATAGCTGGGTTAAATTGATTAATATCGTAGATTAGCATCAGGCAATTTTGTCGACTTAAATAAATAAAATTAAGTAAATGAAATTAAATGAAAGAGTTGCAATAAATATCCACAAAGCTAAGAAAATGATGATCAAATTATTACACAGAAAACATAAGGAAAAAATTCTTCATTAAAAAATCGCCGCGAAAAAGCCCGTACTAAGAAACAAACAGTTCTAAAAATCTTATAAAAACCAACTTCTTCCAACATTCCAATATATTTGCATAGTTACCCACTTAGCAGACTTTCAACGAGCGTCAGCTACACCAATTACTGAAACACTCTTGAAGCCTTACAAGATTGACATAATACAGCAGAAACCTCATTACTTGAACATACATAAAAAATAAATATTTAACACATGTAAATTTATTTATTCCTCACTTTATTTACCTTTCCAATCCCTTTCTCAAAGTAGCTGCAAAATTATAATCCGCTCCTTGTACTCAATTTCCTCAAATCTTTTCTCTCTCGCCAATTTCATACACCGAAATGTGGAGAAAACTCGGTAACTTGCTGATAAATATTTGCATTCGACCTCTGTATAAAGCAAGCGATTATTCATCCGACAAAGTAAGGGAAAGAAATTAGGAACGAATAATGGAAAATGGGGTTTATATTAAGAATGCTCTCTCATACCATGTTTTCCCAACAACAGGAAAGATTCTTATCGGGATCGTAAAGGATCTTTAACGTTTCGTGATTCCCTCGCTACTTGCCTAGAGTGGCGTCACTTCACTGCCGTACGATCAAAGAGTGAATGAGGAGCTGAGTACGAAGATATGGATTGAGGAAAAGATTGTGGTCTCGTTGAAATTATAAAAATTGAACATTCATTAAATAATTAATTTTTTTCCGTCTCAGATTTAATAACAATAATTTAAGGATATATTATCAATGTTGATATCGATAACATACATACACAATGAATAAACATCATAATTTTCTGCATATCTTAAATAATACACCACAAAAGTTTGAAAGAGCATGTGTATTAAATACAGAATATGAATTTATATACATGTTCTCATTAAGTATTTAGACAAACATGCAAACATTCTTGTTAAACATACTGTAAACTAATATTGTTGTTAGAGAAAGAAAAAACATCGTGATTTGAAATGAAGACTGAAATGTGATGCCTGAAGGACAGAAATTAATAAATAATTAAACAGCACGTTAAAAAATAAATATGATTCTTGGTATCAAAGAATGATATTGTAATTTTTCAGCTGGCTAGTTGAAGATCAATTGCACGCACGAGAAATGAATAATTGGAACAAAAACATATAAAGTTGAAATGAAACCGTGATGGAAAAGGTTAAAGGAATTATGATTCATGTCATTAAAAGAATTTACTCAATGTACTTTATTTCAAGATCGTGGTTGGAATACACTGGAAATCCAATTAATTTAATACAAAATTTTGTCAGAAAATCTAAATTTTATAGTTTTATTAGAAATGCGTACTATAATTATATTTTAAGGGCATCTCTATCATAAAATCACGCACTTGTGTTGTTTTCTTAAAAGGTATTTATGAATAATTATCTCAAAATTATGTTTTGAATTTGCATTTTCAAACAGTCTTTACAAATTTACCTCTCATTATTTACTGCGGTTTCGTAGGAAAGTCACTTTCAATGTTCTCATCAAAATTTAATTGCTCTGTAGTTTCGACGACGTTTTCGAAAGAGCTCCACTCAAATGGAGAGGCCGAAATGACATCCGTAGGTCTTGGAGGGCCTCATTAGAAGTTCAGCGGACCATTTAATTGCCACATATTTCCTCCAGATAACATCAACCGGGGATAACTAATAAGTTTCAATTCACCCTTCAATATTCATCAAGATGTTTCATCGACAAATTTTAACGAATATGTAAGTCGCAAGTATTTATCTCAAAGCATATGTAAGTAATAAGAGATAAAAATAAACAATTGTAAATAAATTTAGCAATATCGCTAAAATGTGTATTTGTGGACTTAGTAAATAACCAACTAACTATGCAGGAATAACACCTTAACTTAATCTTATTGAGCTGTGAGAGGGCAAAAGCTAAGAAGCAAAATTGTCGCAATGGATACACACATTTTTGTACTGTATGATATTTTAATGATAACTTTTCATTAAATTTCCACACAATGCGTGAAAGTAAATTGGGTATGTCACTTAATACTGCCAAATGTATTATAAAATATTATGTTTTTAAACAATACTAAAGAAGTTATAATAATGATCCTAAATTGGTTTAACAATATCACAACCGATGAATGGCATCTATCAACTCCCACATCATAAGATGACCTTCCTTTTCAAGGAAGACAGGGTCTCTGCGTTTAGACAAACTCGCAGTACTCTTTGGTTGCTCTCATGTCTTACTGAAACCCATTTGTGTTCTTTTTTCCTTATTACTTCGTAAGCTCGGAAATATTCGAGTACTCGGAAAATTTCGAGTATAGCGAGTGCGATGCGTCTTCGCCTGGTAGATGTTCGTAGGGCTTCTCAAAGAGTAGGATACTCGTCTATTTGGGTACCGGGGTGATTTTCCGAGATTGATCCAAGTAGAAGCCCCTCTACCCAAATAGGGAATCCTCCTCCTTCCTGGCTTTACTCAATGTGTGATAAATGGCGAAATCTATTTCTCTCGGGGATACATCTTCCCAAAACCGTCGTTTTTTCGCAAGTCGTCTCAGTTTTGAAGGGCGAGGACGTTATAAATCAACCTTCTGAGATTTAGGGCAGATGAGCGTGGTCGCAAACTTCTCTTCGAAAACTTCTCGAACAGATTAAATTCTTTAAAACCCTTCAGTGGTTGAATTTCAGCCACAGACGCGGGATTTGCTGGTTTTAACTTCCCTCTTCCCGCTTCCTTATTTACGACTCGCCTTGGTGGTTGCTGGTTCTGGTGCAGAGATTTATGGTAGGTAAATTTCATCGCGGTTAATTTTTCTCCGAGATAAGATGCAAAATACCCAACCATATAAAGGTTCAATGAAGGTGATACATGTATTCAGGGGGGGAACTTCTTTGATATAATCTTCTAATGGCTTTCCTCGCTGGAGCTCTCTCTGGAAGGATGAAATTAAGGAACTGCGCTTTAGGTTAGATACTATTTCTATCCCCGTAAGTTCGTTTCTTAAAAGCCATTTAAGAATCGAAATTGATTTATTTCTTCTTTTTTGCTCATTTTAGCATGTATATTCTTAATTAAAATTCTTAAATCCGGGATTAATGAAAGAAAATCCCCTGCCAGACGCCAAAAGGCGGCTTGCAGGGTATTTATATAGATGGAAATCTAAATTATTAGCTAATTATAGGTTGAACGAAATTAGAACCTAATACTGGCATCTACAGGAGATCATTATTGTTTGATTTCATAGATGTAAATAGTTGCATACCTCAAACAAAACTAATCAAGCTCGATGGTCAGAACGAATTCGCGAAATTAGTTGTGAAAAATATTTCACTCTTGTATGAGTGAATAGATCAAACTTTGGAGTGACAAAAACAATTTAATGAAAAATATAAAATTTACTATAATGGATTTTATCTAATAAAACATACCACAGATCTTTTACGGGAAAACCCAAACCTTCTTACAAATTATTATTATTTATAATTCTTAGTTAATTATTGTTTATTTAAAACCTCGATGCGATATGTATGGAATGATTTCCAATGCGAATATAGCGCAATCGCCTTTGTTTAAATATAACGGAGATAATAAAAAGATTTTGTATCTTTTGGCTATAATATGTTCCATAAAATGTTTTTTGTACTATGTTTTTGTACATTGAACAGGATTTTCAAATGTCCACAGATGTCAACTTGCGTGTACAGTAACATATAATAATAATAAAATAATAATAAATGATAAATAAAAAGTTTCACAACTCCGAACAAAAGTCAAATCAACATTTTATTGTTATTGTTCATGAAACTATTAGAAATCCAGAATTATATATTTATACAATTTTACTACCTTTTATTTAATAACTTGATAAATTTTTCATTGCTTCTTCAACGTAATGGTTTTATAAAATAATCTTCCAAAAGTTTATGGTACGACATATGGTGATCAATTATTAGATTATTGTTAAGAGATAGATCTCGTAGAGAAAGAATAGAAATTTATCAATTCAACATAAAGATATCTGTAAATGTCAAATTTCATACCATGACTGAATAATTTATACTAGTTTTAGATCTCTCACAAAATATATTCGGCATTATTGATGGCATTAAATGAACAGCCTCTTTAATTTTTGCTACAAGAATCAAATATTCATATTTATTCTTACCTATCGGATCAACGGTACTATTTGCATGCCTTTATTCCTTTAGGAATCGACCCTTTTAAAGTCACAGTGTTTTCTTAGATGCGTTTCAAGACTCAATGTAATAAGCATTATAAGAGGAATAAAAGATCTCTTTTTCTATAAACTTCCTGTCTTCTCACACAACTGCCTTCCTTCAGTTTCTCCCACGGACTATATGAATTCTCCGCAAAACTCTGGAAGATTCCCTCGCGGGCATCGGTTCCATTCGAAGACTTTCCACAAAACTCTTAAGGAGACAGATGTTTCACGTTCCTTTCCAAAGTATATCCATATAAATGTTAGAAAAGTCTTCTATGGATTTACTGTTCCATCCATGCGTCCAATTCATTTTTTGGTGGAAAATGGCAGCGATAGAAAGAAAGTGTAAGATGCATGCGAGCTTTGCATTATTTTCCACTAGGGAACGTAAAATACATAAGGTAGAGAAGATAAAAGAGGACAATTCTCCCACTGAAATTCGGCTTTGTATTCTCTTATATTGTGAAACCATCTTAACTTTCGATTAAAAAGCCGTTTTTAGCGACTAAAGAATCGTGCAGAGAAACCAAAGTCTTTAGGACAATTCGGATAATGCAAACCTAGCTCCAGCGAAAGTTGCGATGCAACTTGTAAATGGTTGTAACTAATTTATGCCTTTAAAGACAGTCAGAAACCTGCAATATGTAGTAAATAAGAAAATTTATTGTCGAATTGGAAAATTGTCGAATGCAAACAATTGGTTTAGAAAATGTTGAGTAATTATTTTGTTGTGACGTATAATTATAGCGAATTTCACCACTCTTCATTGATTTTTTTCCTAAAATATCCGAAAAAATTACCAAGTAAATTCTTAAAATATTATACTGAAATAAGATAACATGTAAAATAAGAGTTAATTAGATATTATAGATTATACATTAGATAGATCGATATTATAATTATATTCTTATTATTTATCATCGGTATTATTTGATAGGTTAAATTTAAAATTATCCTGCGGCTCCACTATCAACAATGAAAACATTTCATCGATGAAACGCAATAAAAATATTTCAAGTTATTAAATTTCGAATTCGTCAAATTGAAAGTTATACCTTTTTGCTATTAATTTCCTTTTGTTAAGAATTAAAAATCGATTTCAGATTGCAACAAAAGTTGATTGTATCAAAGTATGTTTTACAAAAACACGAATCTAAGTGAAATACTTCCATGATCACATGCCTTTCAAAGAAACCCTTTACCACGAGAGAGGAGATGGTTTCCAAATAGAAAATCCAATCTCACATGTAGCCAATGGCAAACGCCTCACGGGGAGCTTTCTTTTGCACGAAATTAAAAGTTATCTCTCATTGCATTGAAGGTATCAGACGAAAGAAAGGAGTCCGCATCATCTGAGAAATGTGAGCCTCGAACGACGAAGGGAAAAATATCCCTATTAAATGGAATGATAAATTGATTTTGTGGAGGGGAAATAAAAGTGCTAGCAAATACAAAAATGTTAAGGATATGAATGGCTAAGAATGCAATGAAAACACCAGTTATTCCCCTACAAAATATTATTTAAATCTCATCAATATTATCCCTTGGTTTATAGAGCTTTCGAAGTAATAAAAGGGGTTTGAATTTTCCAAAAAAGTGGAGAAAAGTTTGCGTTTTAAAGAAAACTTTAAGTAGGACAAAATTTTCCTCAAACTTGGGAGGAAAAGAATGGTAGGACAAAAGATGTCAAAAGCAAAATGAATGCGCCAGAAAACAGTTGATTCTGACCGTTTCTTGATTTTCACATCCATGTAAAATGAACAGTACATCTCCACCTGAGCCACGGTAATGTTGGTTCATAGTCTTAGAGGCGGAAAACATCGTCAAAGTTCGTCGTTGGAATGACGTTGAGCCGAGCTTGCAAGTCAGTTGTTAAGAGAAAAAGAAAATTGGAAACACAGGCGAAACCCTTTTCAACCAAGGAGGCTCTTGCTGCTCAATTTATAATCATCAAGACCATGGCTGAAAAGGCATTTGCAAAAATTAAGTCTAAGGGACAAAAAAGCGGTCGCGAATAGAAGGGCAACGAGAAAAAAATAAATGCGAAAAATTTTCACTCTCCCTTTTTCAAGCAGGCGGCGGTGTCAAATGGGGTCGAGACGTTTTAGGGGAAAGATGAAGGATCGAGGCCAGGTCGTGGCAAACAACGTTGGGGTACGACGAAAGGGCTAATGGGAGAGGAAAAAAAATGTTTCGGGAAGGAAATGATGAGATCCTTTAGAGATGAGCACAATATCTCTTGCGTAGATCCACGTTGCTACCACCCCACGCATTCTTCCTCTCATTCGACTCGCCCTTCTTATTTGCATACCACGGTCTCTGCGCACACCCCCACATGCCAACTCGACTTACAACACGTCATTAATTCCCTCATCTTCAAAAGAACGCCCTCGCACGCACTGCCCATGTCACGCATGTGGTCTGGTGCGTGGGCGGCGGGGGAGTATGGGGGACTCCTGAATAACAACTGACTGTTATGGGGCGTGCACTGACTGCCATGATGACGTAGCTAGGCGTCCGAATGGCGACGCCATGTCATTGGAGTTGGAGGAGAGTGAGAGACCGTGGAAAGGGTATGAAAGAAAGGAGAGAGAATTAAAAAGATAGAGGAAAGCTGGGTAGTGTAGAAGGGAAAGCGTAAGAGCGGAAGCTGCGGATAAGGGCTGTGGAGAGAGTGAATGCGAGCTCCGTATTAATTGGCGCCTTTCTGGAAGCTCATACTCCCGTCACCCTGTATTCACTACCCAGCATGAGCGGCTAACGTACCATCAAGTAAAAGAGCATTGAAATCGACCAGCATTACAGGAGGAGACCCCGAATTCTTTTAACGAGTTTATAATTTCCTATTAAATTCCATGTGAAAAGGAACGTGACTAAGCAAAATGGCCTTCGAAGCTGAAGACGAATTCCTCGGGGATAAATGTATGCATTTGTAGCGATTGAAATAAAAGTCTGTTTCAGAAAAGATGAGATTATGCTATGTAATTGTTACTGCCTAGAGGTAAAGAACGTTATGTAAAGTGTCAAATGTTTACGGAAATCCTTCTGAGCGTTCATTCTGCAGCCTCCTATTTCAGATTTTGATAAATTATTTCGTTAGTTCCCTAATACTTTCATAGAAGTCAATTGTATGAATAAATCCATTAAAGTAAGTGAATTTTACTATGAATAATGAATATGAAATAAATACGCTTAATGAATTTCAAGCACAAGGAATTAGAGTTAATTATTACAAGTGAAGGGTAGTAAATACGTAGCACGAAGAACCATAAGAGATCCTACGGGAAATCAAGCAGGTAACCCGTTCGACTTCAAAGAAAGTGATCTCGGGTTCAATTCCATGTTGGAGCTCACGTGCAAATCAACCTCAGCTGTCAAAGCACTTCTAAAAAATACAAAGAATCGTAATGGTTAATACAACCTAATGCATTCATATAAGAACAAAGAGATATCAAAAGGAATAATTTCTTACACTCATTTGTGCTTTAACGTCCTGCGATCTAATATAGAAGACTTTCCATTTATATTTATTGCCACAATAGAGGTTTTAGTGAGATATTAGAGGATACATAGTTCATTAGGTCAATCGTACAGATTAAAAATCATTTAAATCCTGCAAGAGATATTTTATCTACCCAAATGAAATAATCTCGCTCATTAATGCGCATTTATTAGGAAACTAAGAGGGTAAAAACGCCTCCTTTGGTGAGACATCAAACGAATTTAAGTTATAAAAGGAAGAGGTAGTAAATGACTGAGAGTATTTGTCGGAGATGGCATCAAGCGTCGGTAATTTCGTGGGAAAGTGCAAAGCAGTGAAGTGAAAGGAACGGAGAACTTCGAGAAGAGGATGTCAGGAATTTTGCTAAGTGAAAAAGGTTTTTAGTGGAAAGGAGTGGGAAGACATTGAGTGGAAAAGTGAAAGTGAAATTAGGAATCGCTAACCAACAGCGATGGGAGCGATATAAGAGTTTATAATTTTAATGGAACATTAAATGAGAAAATAAAAGCGATTAGGCACTTTTTGCGTCCATCTAGAGAAAATGAAAAAACTAAAAAAGAGGTGAAATCGTGGGATCCCATTCCATATTCGTTGGATTTTTAAATGTAGTTCTGTCAAATGCGAAGCATCCCAGTTGAGGTAACAATACATGCAATCTATTTTGATCTTATAGTTCATAATTCCGCTTAATTTTCTGCATAGCCCAAGTTTCAAATTTAGCCATTACTACGTGTCTGTTTGAGTGCTAAGCATATTTTTCGAGTTCATGTAAATGTAACGAAAGGTTTAAGGAGATAAGAGATAAAAATATATGCTCATTAAGTGGTAAAAATACATACATCTTGCGTCTCTTTTTGAGTGAATTGTTAAGATATTCAAAAGGAAAATACAAACAAAATCCTGCGGAAATGGCAGACTATATATATAAATCGTGTTTGCCAAAAGTGTGCGTTGAATTAACGAGTTGCCTTTTTTCCTTTCCAAAAAATGTCATACTATTTTATAGTAGGAGCTTGGAAAAGAAAATACAGTATGTACATGCTTGTAAAGCAGAAATGAAAATTGAGAGCGAGTCTTTCGGAAGATGCATTGAAAGTTAATAGAAAGTTTTAATGAATAGTGTGTGTATTTTGGAATTAAAAATATAGTTTCTTTTTGAACGTAGGAAACGGATTGATGCAAGATGACTAGATTAATTCTATTAATTAAAATCTTCCTGAAAAAAAATAGTAACAAATAATTTTAGAGTGAATTCCATGTTAAAAATGTTTCTTCGTAAAATTGAAATTACCGGAAAAAATAGCAAAATATAGAGTAGGACATTATTTAGTACAATAAAATTCATTGGATTTAAATTAAAAATTTGGGTAAAACAGGCTTTTATCATTCATTATCAGGTTTCTATAGGTGATCCAGGTGATGTTTATCTAGGTATGTTTTGACAACTTAATTTTTATAGTAGATTACTAAATTAAAATCTCTCAGATTTAGGGATGAATAAGTACTGTCAATTAGAAATACGATTGGACATGCGAAGTGTTAAGGCCAACGTAAAAACGTCGAAAGAAAGAATATAAAAATATACATCCTCTCATTTGTAAAATATAGTTTGTAAATAAATTTTACTGCTTGCATGCTTTTCTTGAGTCTAAAAAGTCAGAAGGTTGAAAAGATATTAGCACGCGCCAGCCATAAACAATGTACTTGGAAAAGTCGTTTCATAAAATGATAACCGTAAATGGAAACGGAAAATATCACATTTTCTTGTCTTTAGGAGAAAAATGAGATATTTAAAGGGAAGAAAGAGGAACAAAAGAATCTGAATAAGGGGAACTGAGCGAAAAGAGAACGGAAAGGCGAAGAAGAGCACGGTCGAAAGCCTAAGAAGAACGAATTAGCAAGAGAGAAATGACTGAAAGGGCAGGGGAAGTAAGAAATCCTTGAAGCTGGAGACGAGTTGGCGTGAGATTTCGAAATAACAGAAGAGAGAGAGAGTGAAAGGCGAATGACGGTCGAAAGAGGAGGCTGAATGTGGTAGAGATACAGAAATATACGGAATATATTTAAAAATGTAAGGATTACGATTTTTTTTTTGAGAAAAGAGACATATGTAAATAAGGAAGGATGGAGTTCATAAGATGGAAGGTAGGAAACATGAAGCACTGCTTATTATTCACAGTATCAGCCAATTTTTATTTCTGAGTTCGCCAAGTTAAACTACTCCTTTTTAATAAATAATGGTGTTTCATGCGGCAGTCTAGACTACTAACTTTTCCGAAATAAAAATGTATAATTAACTAGTATAAACAACTACTTGGCGCAAATAGGAAACAGTTTGTTGGCTAAATATTAAGGCTAAAGAAAATGTAGCAAGAAAAAGAAGGAAGAATCGGTCGAACTCCATTCATTGACTACTTCGAGCCAAAAAATACTCATACGATCTCGGGATGAGTCATGGAAAAAATTTTTAATAGGAGACATAAGAACATTATGGAATAACTATTGATATGAATTTTCCTTTTTTTAAATATTTTTCTGTATACAAATTGGTGTTCCGTTGAAAGGAGAAATATCGTGAGGAAGCTATTGGTGTGACGTCTAATGACCGAGAGTCTTATTCTTCGTCATTACATATTCACTTAATTATGCGTTATATTTGGTCGTTTTATAAAAGTATTTAACAAAACTAAACTATATTATTTCAGTCTGTGTTTTCTTCTCTTATAATTTGAATTAAGCTGACAAACAAACGGTTTAACATAACGCGAAAAGAATATTCCGAGAGAAATAAGTTACATACCTAATATCATAGTGAATATATTAGGTGGAAACACTGAAAAACTTAAATGTCCAAATCTTAAAAAATATAGTTAATTGTTTTAGTAAAAAGAGCATTTATTGAGTTGCGAATACGTAACGTAAATCATTTCTTCTTTAAAAGCTTTACGAGTTACCCTTCAAAATGCAATTGATCGTACGGTTGTCCTTATAAGGATGTTTACATGGAAAAAGGAAGAAAGTACACCAGATAACTCAAGCGGACAAGTATAGGGCGAGAATCTGGAAACAAAGGCTAGGGATAGGGAGCTCTAATGAAAAATTAAACGTAAGTCGGCAAGGTAAGGAGTGGATGTCTCCGACGGAAGGCCAGAGGACGTAAATAAAAGTGCTGTGCTGAGGACACGTAAGGAGAAAGGTTCTTTCCGGAAATAGATGAAAATAGCTGTGGCGTGAACATAAGAAAATGATAGTAGGAGGCCAGTCGATAAAGATACTGAGATGAAAGGGAAGGTACTACATAAAAACAAAAGATTCCATGTACCCATCGAAGTAAAGGGAGAAAGGTGTAAATAAAGTAGCACCAGAAAGGGAACATGGTTCCCAATTTAGAGACTTCTCCTCTGGTCACCGCGATTTCCCTGACCTCGACGTTGCTTTTATTCTGCAATATGAAAACATAGTCTTAAATATCAGCAGCTTCTATTTCTCAAAGTTGCAAGCATTCCAGCTAGCAAAATAAAATCCGTCAGGATAATGTAAGTTTAGAATTTATATATTAATACCTAACTTTTGAAGTATAAGGAAGGTGTGATTTTATAGAGAGAATTTTCTTTTTCTCCCGAGGACTTTTTCTCCGGGGTCCTAGGACCTCGTTTCTCCTTATAAGCATTAGACGAGGAAAATCTCTTTCCTCCTTATAATAGCCTTTTCGATGTAAACTTCTTCACCTGATGATGGTAAATTTGTACCGGAGCCAATTATAATCTTGAATATACCTTGTGAAAAAAAATGTAATGTTATTAATCCTTAACATTCCTTGAAGTGGATTTCCAAACAGTTTAGCATTGCTAGAATGATATTTTTTATTTTAGAAATAGTAACTAAAATGTTCCTTTATTCAAGAGGTTCATTCAAAATTATGCTTATTTTAACAACGCAAATGTCATAATATATCTTCAGCTAGCCAAAGATTTACTGGAAATAAAATCAAAGGAGAAGAGAGAGAAAGAATAAATTCGATTCTAGAAAGGTTTCACGAAACGGCTGTCAGCTTACTCGGGATAAACTTAGTCGAATTGGAGAATGAAGGACAATGAGGGAATTCGGCAGAAAACGAAGGGAAGCAGCTTATCTCGAGGGAAAGAAACGACTAAAGCATAAATAGAGAGCTTCTCCGTTCTTAGGGAAAGGACGGGAAAAGGTTCCTAGGAAACGAGGTGATAAACACGCGAGTGTGTAGATGTAAAAGAAGAGAGGATGAACGGGTTTCGCAAGAAGATGAAGAGGCGGAAAATACTGCGGAGCGTTGGTATACGAAATGAGTTAGGAGTGGTATCAGCGGAAGAAGAGATATGGGGAGAGAAACGTATTTAAGTTAAGCGGAGGACTGAACGGAAGGAGGACTGTAATTCAAGTACGACAGGGAAAGCGGAGCCTTTAAAGAAAATAAATTTTGCGCGCATGAAGAGGACAGTTAAAATAGTGTTCCCTTGGAGTGTGTTTACCGCAGACCAAGTTTCTTCTTTTCACGTTTCAGGAGGGAAAGGTTTTTGAATGTTAACTTTGTGGCGTATGTGTTTTTACTGAAATCCAAGAGGAACGTGCTGTGTTTACATAATGCGAGAGAAGAAACAGTCCGATCAATAATTGGTCCAAAATTAATGACTGAAAAATAAAGCAAAAAATTAAATAAATATAGTTCAACTTAAAATAAAAAATTGGCTGATTGTAAACATGCTTCAAATAAGCTAACTACTTTATATTTACCATTTTATCTTTGATGTGCTCTATCTTATAGAATCGGTAAACTACTTTCGGTGCTTGAAATGGTTTGCAGTCAAGAGATTCCGTTTCAGGAGTTACAGTGGAGTGTTTTCAGAAATGTGTTACCTTATTTTTAATTTTTATATTAAAACCGTCGCCAATGACTTACTTTACACAATTGACAACATTTTCAGAGGCTTGCCACGAAACCTCCCTCACCGATTACTTTATATTTAATCCCCATTAGAAAACTGCCTTTTAAATGTTAAACACTTATATTTACCCCAGAATAGTAAAATAAAATAAAATGCTCCAATCCTCCCCCATACTTACAAATTTCGATGACTTGGAATTAGTGACCCTGCAGAAGGCAGATTCTACATGAAGCCACGGTAGCATTTAAAAAGGAATGAAGATTGTTACACGAATTTTGGAACACACTGTGTATGGGTCAGATATTTTAAAAAAATTCAGAGAAAGTTTCTCTCAAAGGAATTTAATTAGATTTTATTTATGGTTTACTTTCATAACAAGCAGTTAAAGATTCACCATCGCAAATAAATTAACCTTGAAAGAACGTAATGCTTTCGCAGTATACGTAAGTTATGCTCATTTTTTGAGGAAAACGAGTAATTTTTAGCTTTACTCTCATAATGTATGCGATTTTAATTAAGGTTTTCACAAAAAAATATTCATGACGTAGATTTGGGTAATTAATACATATTAAAACCTCCAGAAAGGAACAGAGGACAAAGATTCTTTATGTCAAGAAACTAATCTGAGCTTAATTAAGTTTTCTTTAGAAAGGAAAAATAATTTCTAGATCAACTTAACGCATCTTCATTTGGTATCATTTATACAAAAATTCTCTCGTAATCACAGGGTCTTCTAAAGATCATCACGCAAGTCAATTTAATTGGCTTTACTTAATTTAAGGTACATGTTCAAGAAGTAATGAAATGAGATAAATAGGTGAGGGAAAAACAACATGAATCTCTATGACCGACGAGTAGGGACGAATGATGAAAATGGTTTTCATAATTCGTCCATGTGGCAGAGAAATTAGTAGGAGTAAAATGATAAAAAATATGCAATTTTTCTGCGGATTTAAAGGCTCAAGGATTATTTTCGCTAAGTAGACAAATGAACGAAAGGACAGCTGGAGACTTCGGTGAGAGAGGCGAGTCGCCCGGCCGACGAGCACTTGGATGAGTAGTGTCTTGCCTCGGGTCTTCATGGTGAAATAAAGAACCAACTCCTGGAAGGATGTAGCAAGATCTGTGCGGAGACAATGGGGAGGAAAGAGGATAATCGGGACAAGCGAAGATAAGGAAATGAATGAGAACAGTTAGCTCCGACGAGGAAGTCATTCGGTTAAAATAAGAAAAGATGGAGCGAAGATGAAGCACTGGAGTTGAAGTAATTAACTTTTTATCGAGGCTGAGCTGAGGAAGGTTTATGTGAGCAGTGAGGGAAGACATCTGACAGATAACATACAAAATTATAATAAAATAATAAAACTTACGTATAATGGTAGGATTGCATTATTAAGCGTTATTTCAAAGAGGATCATCCATGAGAAAATGTATGCTGTGGTGGATACTTCAAATGAGAAGTCATGAGTATAAAGTCGGTTTTATTGAGATATATCAACATTTTCGTGAGATTTATTATTTCTTCTTCGTTTTTTAAAATGAAATTCCACCAGATTTCTCTTAGTGTTTTTAATTTCGTCTAAATTTAAACGAATGCGAATAAACATATTCTTGTCTCGGTAAACGGGAGTAATGACAATACGCAAAAATAGAAACCACGATACTAAAGTTTCCTTCACCTGGGAGGATTTTCTTTCCGTGTTAAAGATATTTAAGCTATGAGATGTTACTTAAATTTTATTCAATTACATGCCTGCAAAACATTCTTATCTTTTATAAAATGTTATGCAGGAAGCTTTTACAGTTTATTGTAACTGTTTTGTGCCTGCAAAATCTTAAAGAACGAAAATTTCGCAGACACGTGATTAGTGGGAAAATTGTTTTTAGGATGGGAAAAATGGAGCTGGATGTAAAAGAGTCATTATAAAAGGATTTGAGAGAATTTCTCGTTTGGGAAATATTCTCCTATGTAGTGAGCGAGAAAAAGGCAAAGTAAGGGAAAGAGAGAATGGATTAGAAAGGAAGAGGAGGTTTGTTGTGGGTCCCAAGGAGAGACGAAGAGGTCGGAATGGACATTAGGAAGGCCAGCGTGACCTTAAAAGGGCCAAAATGCCTTCCTGCATGCCAGTTAGCCATAATGAAAATAACCCAACTCTCTACATTCTGAGGAGCTCTACAAACGTAGCTGAAATGGTGGGAGGAGCAACCAAAAATTGGACATTAAGATGATATGTTCGGTAAATCATTTATACATAAAACTCATTTGTTATTAATTACTATAGAGAATCCTTCTGAAATGAATTTATGAATTAATTCCGAAATAATTGCTATGAATGTATGTATTGATAATAAACTAAATGGACCTTCATTTACACTAAATTGGACCGTATTAAAAATAAACAAACTAAATGCAAATTTGGCGAATAAAATTAAATTCATAGCACTATAGAAATTACTCGAATATATTTATAAAGCATACTAAATATTTAACAACCGAGAAATATAAATTTAGGATGGAAGATGTGCATACGTTCCGTCAATCGTTAACTAAAAATTGGTGGACTGGGATATGGCCTATTTATTCCAGTCCAAATAAACTGCAGTCGGAAAATGATTATCCTGCATATCCTTTGTGTAAATAGCTTAATTTTACATTCAATCAATTACACGCGTATTTTATAGTCTATAAAATAAGTGCGAATCAGAATTTATAGAAAAGCTTTCCGAATGATAACCATCATATTCTCATATTTTTATAAATTTAATTTTAGAAGATATGGAAAAGTTATACCATTTTATTTACTAATTAAAACATTCTATATGATTTAACGTAATTTTGGAAGGCATTCATATGGATAGGCGAATTAGTTACACTAAACATAAGGGAGGACAGGCATACCATACATATTTAAATTATTAATGGAATGAAAAGAATGTATTTTTAATACGAACCTCCAACTTGAGTGATATAATAAAATCGGGTAAGGATTCTGAAAATAGTTATAAGCAAAACCTTTCGTTAGGACAACAAAGGTACAAACCACGTGGAAGAATCTAAGAAACAATAATGCCAAATGTTGGGTGTATTAGCGCAACTCGAAATTCTAATTCTGTTTTTCGGAATAGATTCCTAGGATGCATTCGTGCCGAATGTTCATGCTTGTGATCAATCCGTTGCGGTTGGCTCTACGTGAAATACGACTCAATATCCCAAAATAGGTTACACCTTCCTATCGATTATGATGATTTGACAGGGTTAGGTGAGGGATTTCAAAGGCCATGCGAAGTCCAGTTCTCCAGTCCTCCATTGAAAAAGGGTTACAACGAGCGGGAATTTCATTGGTCCACGGAAGAGTAATGGGAGGAGGTTTCAATTAGTAGGCCGACGGACTCTATCCCTTCACTTTCATTTTCCCAGCTTTGCGTTACGCCGCTGCGAAACGTATTTCGCCCGGAAATAAAGCGAATTTTCCGCGTCGTCGCGTTCGAAGGCTCTCTGAAATTTTGCAGATAAGCGTTTTGTGTTCAATGGAAATGAAGCGATGAGTCGTAATTTTCCGGTTTCTTCGGAATGTGCACCAGATTCTAGTGGGAACTTGGCGTTTCGCGATGGACGAGATCGTTTGTGGGAATTGGGGTTAAAGGGGCATAAAAACGTCAACGGGATACGCTTCTAAAGGTAGTATATCTTTCCTCCTAACTCTCTGGTGAGTAATAAGATGATGTGATGCATACACAAACAAGAGGGCCCTTAAATGAATATCGTGACAAATATGATCAGCGTATCTGATGAGGTATAAAGCAAACAGCTCATTTTTTTTAGTACGACTTTACACCAATTTATATTTATCGATTTTTTACGTAAGGGATCAGATTAATAATGCCTTGATAACATCTCTGGTGCGAGCAGAATAATTCTTTTCCTATTAGACAATTCTTTTCCACAACACATACTGGAAACTACCAGCTGAAAATCACTTCCGGTTTTCGTCCAAATAGTAGTCTAGCATCATACAATAGTATAGAGTCAAAATAGTGTACCCATTTTTCAATATACATTACTCCTTTGTTTTTTCTTATAATTGGAAGATTGGAAAGTTTACACTACATTCTTTAAATAGATCCTGTGTTGTCGAAATGACCCAAACATTAGACACACCCTGAAAACATCTTAATACTGCTACCACCAAGAATTCCACATAGAAGCTTTCATCAGAAGATATAGAGAGACTTAAAGGATCATGCAGCATATTTAAACATATTTGAAATTTCAATATTATAAATCATAAAATAAAATATAAGAATGTTTCATTATTTAGTTTTTTATCTCATTTATCATTGATTGGAATTTGGCAATCAACACCTCATTACACGCGTGGATTCCTTTGCTCATTTGTTATTTTGAATTTCATAATAGTCAGATTCATTAAATCGAAAATCCAATTAAATTTCCAGGAAATAATACTGAATTGATTGCATTATCTCATGATACGGAAATCAGTCTAAGCAACTACCCTCCTCTACACCAGTTAAAAACTCGTGTAATATGTACCCTTAACCTGCAACAATCTCATCCTTTTTTTTTCAAGCCTCCAAAAGTTTCCGAGAATTTAATAAGTCCCAGTGATTATAACTCATGCGTATATTAATTTAAAAACGATCTTTCACTCTTGAAAGTGGATCCCTTGCTGTAATATCTCTATCCCAGGCGGAAGTAATCATCACCATGACATTAAAGGCTTCATAATTAAATTTTTCGTGGAGAGCGGCGAGGCAAATTGTTATCGCGGGCGTCGCGTTAATCAGCGATGCGGAGATGCAGCCACCGTCGTAAACCCAGCTCCGGTGGCTTCCGGGCACGCTATTCTCAGCCTCGAGGTTTCATGATACTCGCGGGTAAAAGTAGAAAAATATTCAATGAAAAAGAAAAAGGTAATGGAAAGATTGGTTTGTGACGCTTACGAGAGACTGCTAGAGAAAGGAATATGGGACTCGGAAGGAGATGGGGAACATGTTCGCTAAGAGTGATTAACACCGTTGTATGTGTGTGTGGACGCCAGGGAATACACGTAGCGCAAGATTGAGGTCACCTAGATCGCAATAAGGGAATGGCAAATCAGGAATTACCGTAGGGAAATGAGACGGTAGAGTCACTAGGGTCCTCTAATCAAGGATATCCAAGGCATCTCCCTGACGTTCCCTTTAGCGCCCTCTTCGTTACACCTTCCTTCTCCTTGGCGTGAGATACCCTCTGGAAAAAAGGAAGGATGTGGAGGAAGGATGCTAAGGAATTCTCTCGCCTGGTGTGCATCTCCTTTGAGAGTCTTTGCTCTCTGAGGAATGGGGTTTGAAATGAGGGTAAATGGGCTGAGAAATGAAAATTAATGCAACATATTAGGGCAGGAAAAGGGCCAAAGACATAAAAATATAAACTGAAGCAATTCATCGATTTAATGAAATATGGATGAAAAGGAATTTTAATACCACTTTTTGGGCAAAAAAACGAATTTTACAGTTGCGCGTAAGCCTCAGATGGATCGAATGCCTTTCTAAATACGAACAATAAATGATTAAAAAGTGCGAACTCGATCATACATGAATGTGCAGCAAATTTGTTACGATCAGGGATAAAATAGAACAAACTTCAATTAGGGAAGCAAAATTAATGGAAAAAGGAGAGTGTCGGAGGAAATATAGAAAACAATAATGAACGATCCTCTAACCCAAGTGAAGCAACTAAGTCGATCGAAACCGATAGATCGATCGCCGAAAAATATTTGATCGATCGCGGTTGGCCAATAAGGTATTCCTCAGATTCAAAGAAATTTTTGCTACCGGAAATATTTTCATTCGACACAGAAAAGTTTTACTTTTACGACACAAAGGTTTTAGTAGAACTTGAAAAAGATAACATATTATTAAAATAATTTTTAAGGTAAAGGGTTCAAAATATAATTTACACGGAAACCATGTGCATAGAAAACCGATTGGAAAAAAGAGGAAATGAAGAAATCATAAATGACTGGTACTGAGTCCCGAGCTTCTGTTTTTGAATGGATTTTATAAGTCAACTAATCTATCAAACACATTAGTCCCACTACAATTTGGGTAAGCTTTATAAGAAAAGCGAATGGTGTCCTCGCAGATGCAGATTGTTCATATAGAAGACCCGTTTATTCTTTCATATTAGAAGATGCATTAGAAGATATTTTTATTACTTCTTTTAGGAAAAGACGATTATTTTATAAAGCATTCGCCCGGAAAGTGAAAGATCTGGGTTCGAGTCATAAGTGACTTCTCTTCCGTTTATTTATTAGGTTTCCCAAGGTCAGTATTCGGTTTCCAAGATTTATTCATAGAGTTGAATCATTTTTGTTTTCATTAGAACCGAATTTTGTACATCTAGATCGATTTCAATTAAACAGTCGACATAAAAATCGATTTTAGCCAAAAATGCATTAATCGCACCTGTCGTAAGGAAGCAATCTACTCCTCATGATATTCGTTAGAGAAGGTTTCGGAAAAGGAAATAACAGAGAACCAATGAGTGAAGTAACATCTCATGTTGGTGCACAAAAGCAAGAAAAATGAAAGAAAGATGAAGAAGAAGAAGAAATAAAAGTAACTGAGGTAATGGGAATGGGAAATTGCCAATAAGTCCGAAAAACTTATTGAATCCACCGGAGGCAGCGATGCAAACTTGATTTTGATAGATTAATAAAGACACAAAACTAGTTACACCTTCTCGGTAACGATATCATTAAAACCTTAGAGAGTTGATGAGTAAAGAAAGATGTGATTAGGCTTCAATTCGAGATTTTCAGTCTTTTTTACACCGTTGGTGTTAAAAGTAATCGCTAGAAAAACCGATTGGATATATTTCATTTATGTTTTAAATAATCAGTAAGAAAGGGAATTTATTAGAGAGTAATACAGCGAGCGAATAGCTTGAAATCAAATCATCACTAGTACTACGCTAGTAGCGCTAGTACTCTAGCCGTTTCTGCGGTGAAGCGTGAAGCAGTCCATATATATATATAT
>KZ308384.1:731660-860858 GCA_000376725.2 Ladona fulva | reverse complement strand
TTCACATTCATTTCATCGGTCTTGACAATCGATTGGCATGATTTCACTTTAAATTGAACGATTTTCATTATATCTACTATATTTTTTCCATATTCCATTAGCAAGCTAATGAGAAAATAAGTAAAATAATTCCGCTTCCAGAAAATAATGTTTAGAAATTAGCCCTTTCCTTTTAATCAATTTAAAATAACAACGTTTTTTAACATGCAAATATATATTCCGGCAAAACTATAAATAAAAATCAATAAATTTTACAAAAACCTTAAGAGTTTCTCCAGGTTTCAGCATACTACGCCATCATCAGGCAATGTATCATAATAAAAGTATTTATGTATTTCGGTATTCGAAAATTTTGTGAGTGAATTAATATTCCCTTGAGAATCTTCAGAGGTGATTAAATTTATTCCAAATCTTACTCGTTTAATTCAAAATATGATGCCTCTAAGAGAATTGACTTTTATTTTTCCAATAGAAGATCGATGAAAGTAAAGTATCCGTCATACATTACATATTAAAATTGTTGCTGAGAACTTCTGAACTAAATGTAAGTTATATTGCTCAGTAGGAAAAAGGATATAAAATTTATAGCTATGTAAGGAAAAGTTTTGATTGATGAACATAAAAATTAATTATGGTCTACAGCCTACGAATACTGATGGCAACAGTAAAATGTTAACGTATTTAACCTTAAAATGCTTTTAAAATTTTTAGAGCTTGTGATTATTGCATTAGTATAAAAAGTAAAAAGTAAAGGGAATTTTAAAGTGGATAAATTCTTACTTTCCGAATTAGTTATTTTGGTTATTAATTATTCTCCTCATTATCACATTAAGTTACTTGTTCTCATATTACGTAGGTCACTTCTTTATCTTCCTTCCATATTTTTAAAAGTAAACAACCGAAGCATTACTATAGAAATGAATAATTTTCTCGCATTTCAACTTAAAAGAGAGAATACTTTTTACGACTGAGATAATCGTGAGTGGAAGACCTGTACCATATTTTATGAACTGTTACCCGCGCTGCATAGAAATCTCTGTCTCAAGGGGATACTCCACGTGGCAAAAATTACTAAACACATGACCCGGATCACTTCTCGAAAAACTCGGGCATAATGGCTTAGGGACAGGTCGTGCTTTATTTTTAAAACGAAACTTTTCAGAGGATAAACTCGCTCAAGAGTGTACTTTTTACGCACCCGTAGTTCATGTTTAGCATTTCCATTCTAAAAGTTAAGGAAAGCAATCTCCCTTCCCTTACTCATCAAAAACCCTCTTGTTGTCCCTTTGGGGAGCTCTAAACCTTTTCTTTTTGTCCTTTCCTCGACCTCCTAGGAACTTGTTAACATTAGACACCCTACGCTGCCCCCTCCTAAAGCAAGAGATCTCGTTCAGGGCGTGATCTGGCTTCACGAGTATCGGAAGGGAGCAATTTCCGGCCGATTCGGCGCCCGAGGCAGAACTAGGAGAATGATCATTGACCTGGCTTGAATAAATACTGGATCTACTCGGGTTAATCGAATTAAAAGTCTACCGTTTATTTTTTCCGACACCTAAGAAGTCGGCTTGGTTTCACAGAGAAGGAAGACGAATGTTTACTTAGATCGAAACCTTACTTAACTTGAAAGATTATTTCTTAGCTCTCTCTCGAGTTTTGGATCCGGTTTCCATCGCATCAACGACATTGCGATTGATACTGGGATTAAATTGAATTTTTCAGATGTATTTCAGAACTTTGCCAAAGTCGTCAAAAAATTTTCAGAGAGAAAAGTTGATCTGGCAATTAATTTTAGTGATAAAACATAGCATTTGAATGTTTATATCGATAGCTTACGCAGAAATAACCCATTTTTCTGATTTTGTTTGATGTGCTTTAAATGGAACAAACGTTTTCTCGTACTTCCATTTTTATATTTTCTAATTTTTAACTTTTCCGAACATCAGAAATATGTGCTCTTTCTAGTGACGCTTCGAATCGATTACATGCAGTCTTTCTGATGAATCAGCAATAACTATAATTAATGAAAGGTGTTATATTTTGGTGATCCCGTCACTGGTTAACTTCGGGAATAATCTGAATATTAGTTTTCTATTTATGTAAACGATCCCACATATATATGTCTCATAAGTTCATAAGTTATGTTCCAAAAAACAATCTTAGCCACTAAAAGGATTTTTAATTTCGAAAGAATACTCAATTTATGCCATTTATTTATTTGACCGGGTTTCAATCTTTTAGAGGTCTAATTTCTAATCGGTTGTTAGGTTTTAATTTCGAAATTAAAACCTAACAACCGATTAGAAATTAGACCTCTAAAAGATTGAAACCCGGTCAAATAAATAAATGGCATAAATTGAGTATTCTTTCAGAATTTTTAAATGAAAAATTATGTAGAAAGATCAAAGAATATGACCTTGAAATTCATTATATTTCGATAATCCTCCAAGATTAAAAGAAAACCACTCACTTAAGTATATAATCCCAGGAAGCAAGCAATGCCGACCTACTTTAGAGATTAGGGAACTAAAGTCCCTCGCAGTGAATTCTTGAAACTTCTACCGCGCATCCGGAAGGCTGCAGCAAACTATTCCTCTATCCTACAGGTTTCATCTCTTATCTACTCACGGTCATATTTCAGCATTTGAGTACCATTCTGGAGGAACGATTACTTTATATTTAATCCCCATTAGAAAACTGNGTTAAGTTTAGCTTTTCTTTTTTTAGCATGTCTAGACTCGTGTAAACCTGATTTCCACCCAACTTCGCACGTAGTCTCTTGAAATTAACAACATTAAAACGAAAAATGGTCGAATATGTTGTTGGAAAAAATTCTTCGCATAGCAGTAAATCAATTAATGTCAGTTGGGTTACAGATATAATCGTAATCGTGTATACGTTAATGGCCTAAATTTTGTTTAAACTATGAAGCTACCTAACAGAGTTCATAACTGAACGCCTCTACCCAGGATGGGATCGAAAAGTCCCTCTGGAGAACAAACTGCGAAACAACGGAGGATAACGTTCTCCATTCCTCCGGTAGATGGCTGGCACGGCGCGAAATGAATCCATAAATACAGATAATGTCGATACGAAGGGAAATGCACTATGTAGTTTGTAGAATTACTGTGAATAGGAAATATATTTGGGAGATTCATTTTTTTATATTAAATATTCATCTCTCTAAACATTTATCTTCTCTAACTGTTACCATATTTTTTTACCAGTTCCGCTCCCTGAGGATTATAACGCACTGTAGAGCTTCCGTTAGTTAATTCTTCAAATGAATTATTTCCGGAATTTTAAACTGAGAAGTCATAGTGCTCTATGAATAATTTATCATTACTCTTTAAATTACATTGAGGAGGAGGTTAAGATTTTTTAACAATTTAGGATACACACATTGTATAAACAGCATGGATTCAGAAGTGAGCCCCATGTTGACTTCCTCCATTAAGAGAGCCCGATGTTGGCCCACTAATGCTTCGTTTATTTCACAAGAAAGGCACGGGAAAGTAAGGAGAAGCAATGCGCAACACTAGCACAAAATTACTACATAAGTATCACCAATACAGTTCTGTGGGCAAGTTTTTGATGATGAGGAAATTGTTACATATGCCTGTGTGTGTACAATAAAAATAGTAAGAATACTATTGTTTAGAAAGTTTTTAGGAATGGAATAATTGAAGGATAGGGGGAAAAGTTAGCGGCTTCAGATCGAAGTGTAGTGGTTAGAGTTCCCTCTTATTAGCTTCATGCCTGAACGGACGCTCAATACTATTTTAAATGCCATCCAAGCGACCTTTCGAACATCTACTCTTTTTGGAAGATCCCAATGCCATCGGATGTTAACACAATAACCTTGAAGGTATTGCTCTTTGAATTGTGCTGTTTATTACATTTTTTGTCCCTTAATTAATTATATTCATGAACTAAAAAGGCTATTTCCTTTCTTGACAGAGTTCTGTCAACAAAGCGCCTACATTAATTTTCAACACATCCGCGGAGATAATGAGTTAGAGGGAGCTCTGGATTTGGGTATTATTTAGTTAATTTACATCAGTTGTTACCGAAGAATAGTTTAGAGATGCGAAATTGACTGTATTGAAGAGTGCGATATCGCACAATTAGTTACGTGGAAGTGAATCTTGGAAGCATCAGTAGATTTACGTATTATTCTATAAGGAATATTCTTTAAATGATTTGCGTGAGGATATGGGGTGGAGAGAATAAGAGTGATTACTGGATAGGTAAAAAATTAATATGGACATGAGGAATGATCGTATGGATTGGCTGTGATAGGTTGTTTTAGGAATATAAGAAGTGGTTATAGAGATTTATAATAAACGTTGAGCCACTGGGGGTCTGTCCCAGAACTCAGGCAGCGACCATATTGAAAAGACCGTCAAACCGCCGATCTGAGAAGAACACAATGGATATTTTAATAGTTTAGCCATCATATTTAGGGGGGTAGAAGACTAATGAAAAGGAGAAGGTGAGGGTAGTAATTTAAACCTGCTTCTGTGTGATGTCGAGGAAAGGTCGAGGGGGTTCGGTTTGACCTGTTTTTGGTGTCATATTTAAAATATAAAATAAAAGTGATGAGGAAATCGGTCCCTAGTAGTCACCATTCTCACAAAGTTGACGTATTTTGATAATATCAGTGGCCGTATAGTGAGAGGAAGACCGAGAAAAATTATGTTGATTTTGGTGAATGGGATCCTGAATGACTTCCATTATTGGTAGAAAAAAGAGATGGTAAATATAGTGTGTCTGAAGCGACACTTGGGTAGCAAAGATAAGAGAGGAAGGAGGAGTACTGTCGGAGAGAAGAGGCTCTTAACTCATAAGTACTGCTTTGCTCTAAAGGGAGCAGCGGCGTCGTTACTTAGACAACAACACTACGTTTCGCTAACTGAATTACTAAGCGTCACCCAGGAAGTCCATCCTCACTTCATAACAAGTTAAGACCCTTAAAATATTAATGTAAAGTAAACTCTTTCCAAGGAGATATGTCTTGTGTTGCCCTTCCTAGAGCTAGACGGACCCTTCTGTCCCTTTGTTTGCGAAACCGGATGCAAAATTAGAGGAAAATTATGAAGGAGAGGATGATATGCGGAAAGAATGACATAGGACGTGCAAACCAAAATATGCAGCGGACGACCCTTAAGGCTACGTGATCCGAATCCACACCGCCATCGTCCTGAACGAAGAAAAACACGAGAGGAAGGCAAACAGGATTTTTTCCCTTCGAATATAATTATTTATTTCGGGAGGATTACATTAATTTTGCTATCCTGTCGAGATAAGTGAACGAGTCACGTACTCACCGATCTGAAATTACAGCTGCTGCTTTCGCCGGGGTATTTTCCAACCGAGAGAGAGTATGCGAGAGATAGAGAATAGGAGCGAGAGATGAGCGGGTCAACGACTCTAGATATATAATTCGTTTTTTCACGTATTATTTTTCCTTTCTTTCGACCTCGTTATTTTTCGTTGGAGGCGACGCGATAAAAATTCCGCCAAGACTTCTTCCTGATGAGCGTTCTTTTAATCCGGGCCATATTCAGATGTTATCGTGCCCACTGGGGATAATGAAACGACTTATTATTTTTTAAATTTGAGTTATCGATCGAAAAGCGCTCCCATAATAGTTCCTCCCTTTGGAGAGAAATGCATGGGGCTGAAAGGTGAAATGATTCTGAATGTAGAACGCCGTTAAAATCGCACTCATGTTTTGAGAATGCGCAATAATACCGAATAATAATATTTGTTCATCTCTTATTTTTTCAGTGAGGAATTTTCAGTTTATAAAATAATTTTCTATGCACTAATAATCAGAATCCTTAATTGAATATCTGGTATCAATATTTATAATGAAACTTTCAATCGACTGATTTAGCCTGTGAATACGAAGAAATACTTTTATCGTCATTAAAAAATATATTTTTATAAATATTTAGCATAAATTAGGGAAAACTACATTTGAATAGGATTAACATTATCGTTTCTCGAGCTGACTAAAGGGATCACAGCCGGGTGAGTTTTTACCGAAGAAGATGAAGGAAAATGTTCTCGCAGCTGGCTCTGCACTCAGGTAGTCTCTCGTCACACAGTGCACTCTCGGCTAGTCACTCGTGGCTACAGTAATATAGAACCGTGTATCTTAAGGTATTACTCCACTTGGAATTAAAATTCCGCCATTTCGCCATGATGAATCAGTGGTTCTCCGCTGCAGGCGATCTTGAGATTAATTTTTTTTTTAATCATACATTTAAAATATTCCCCAGGAAAACTTGAGAAGACGACAGAGTATGTCAAAAATACACCAACACTTTTCTTAGATAAAAACACAAAATATGTCATAAAACATTAAATTTGTCATAATTACACATTAACATTTCATAATTGCGTTCATTGCTAATTATATTTAATTATGAGCAGAAAATTTGAAGAAAAAGTCACTCAATGAGAAAATTAATGGATTCTGTTGTAATAATTGAGGATGACTCCTATACTTCAGAAAGCCGAATAAATTGGAATGCGTCATCTGCATATTCCAAGGCAAGCTGCTTAGTTGCACTTTTGAATTTTCCTTTCATCTGATGTGTTGGATAATTGATGTGAATTGGAGATATAGAATTAACATAAGTCCCTTAAAAAATAGATAACAGAAACACGATTACTTTAAGAAACACAAGAATCAATTCAATTATATAGACATTATTTTATGTAACGTCATAATCTTGAGTTTAATAACTGAACAGACAACATTCCAAAGTATATATAGCAAGAAAAAACGTTTTACTGAGTCTACTTTTGTCAAAGGAACTCCCAAAGTCTGTATCAATGTGCACCATATACTTAATTCAAATAGTTTAGCGGGATACTGATAACCAAAAGTTTTCAAGAGAAAACCCAAAACAATCTTAAATAGTTTTAGTAGATAGCCTCCCAATATGGACAACTATTTTTTAGACAAACCATTCACTATACTCGTGAAAATTTTCAAGTAAAGTTTCAAGCAAAAATTTACAGTAATCTATATAATAGATAGGTATTTTAATTATGATTTTTATTGACACCCTAAAGAATATCGATATCCTAACGATATTAATGTATTGAATTTTATAGGAGTCAAAGATAAGAGAGAGTAAATTATCCAGAGAACTCCAACGAATGTAGATTCGTACAAAATAGAAAGCAAAGGTTATTGCGGAATGTTCACGGGAAATTATTAAAGAAAACTATCATGAAATTCTATTTGCCGTTGGAGAGGGAAAAAACTAAGAATAAAATTTCGGCAAGGATTGGTATGTTTTCGGCATTGATTCCAAATTGAATGTCACTCCCTCTTGACTTACGATATTTCTTCTCTCGACAAAATAATAATTCGAGAGAATCCCATGGAGGGAAAAGTATTTTGGGTAGTTTCTTTGGACCATGAAACAGCACCAGAAGTCCAAGAGCCGTCTCTATCAATCAATCACAGCAGACGACAATGATAAATACGACTAAAACAAATATGAAAAAACCGAAAATGCGCTAAATAAAATGGTATGGTGAAATGGCATTTGCCCAAGACGGATAAAAACAAGAGACAGATTTTTCTTGAATCTGTCGTAACATATTCAAGAAAAAATGGCTGGAAAATGCTGACGGGAAATTGGAGGTGATATTGTTTCGCCTTCTTCCTCTCTTTTCCTCACACTTCGAATCCTCGTTCGCTTTGTAAGAGAGCAAAAACAGGGTTCTGAGACTGGCGAGTTTTACAAGAAGAAAGTTTTACGTTCCGTGGCTTTGGAAGCGGAGAGAAAAAAAATGTCAAACACGCGGAAAAGGTAGAACGGAGAGGAAATTCAGGGCCTTGAAACAGTAGCCGTTCGTGTAATTCGGGAATGAGAGGGAAGGGAACGTGAATGAACGAGAGGAAAAAAGTGAATCGAAGGGGAAAGAGAAAATAACCAAGCCGGAAATTAAAAAAAAGGTGAAGCCTGAAAAAAATCGTGAACGGGTACGGCACAAAAAGCAAAGCATGAAAAACAAACGAAGATGAAAGGAAAATGAAACCCGAGGATGCGTTTGCTCGGCCGTTTGGTAGGGTTGAACATAAAAGACTTAATGTGCGAGTTCGAACAAAAAAGAGAAAGAGGAGATAAGAGGAGGGGAGTTTAGAGGGTGATGGCACACAAGAAATTAAGTGAGGAAGAAACGGGCGCGTATTGTATCAATGCTTGCGTTTCAAGAGATTTGTGGGGAGTGAGAGAGATGGAAGAAGCAATTGAGTGCCATTATGCCGGAGTAAAGGGAAGGAGATTTTTCCATTTCATGAGCGAGGATTTAGATTCTATAAAGGAGAACATAGGTTACATAAGTGAGTTTTACATCCTACGTTAGATTCAAGTATTTTTGAAATCTCCAGTAATTACCCTCTCCCTTAACTAATGTGGGGACTAAACGTACTATTCAAACATTATACGAAGTTACTATGTACTATGAATGTTTACTCTGATATAAAAATTTTATATTATTTTTAACGAAACAGATATGGTCTTCCAATGGCCTATTATCCACAGTGTTCAATTGATTTCAGTGATAGCAGAAAAATATTTCATAATGAATTATATCAACAGACTCCATGCTTTTGGTTATAATTAATTGATTCTTTTGTTTTCTATTGATTTAGTTACCGTCGACACATTATTCCGAGCAGTATTTGACGTATTGTCGCAGAAGAATGATTTGGAAAATAGATATTGCTTAATGCAATAGCAGTTTGGCCCTGGGATGAGAGGAGCCACTTATATACGAGATGTATATGATTTAAAACCTAACCATATTAATGATTTTAGTAACATCCATTGTCTTACATTTCGAGAGTTTAAACCCCATGTGAAAAAGTTTTTAGATTATGCAATAAGAGACATATTTAGAAATGCAGCTTCACAGAAGTCAATGAATTCATAGATAGATACGAATAGATTTTCCTGTCAAGTCTACTTGATAACAACTTTCTCAAATAACTCGAAAAGAAATGCCAATGTATTGCCCACAGGATATCCCTTTCAGATGATGTATTTTATCTGTGTAGGGTATATCAAATATCTTATTGAAATATTCCAAATGACGTTCCTCCAAATATCGCTAGAAACGATCACAAGCTTTCATAAATATCATTGGAAGATAATTTCGTTAAATTTTTAAGTAAGAATACATATTGTTTTAAGTGATAAAATGAAGTTCCTTACTTAAAAACTCTTTGGGAGTTTACGCAGTTTTCTTTAAGATTATTGAACAAAAAACTAAACTGATTAAGTTTAGCTTTTCTTTGTTTAGCATGTCTAGACTCATGTGAACCTGATTTCCACCCAACCTCGCACGTAGTCTCGAAATTAACAACATTAAAACGAAAAATGGTCGAATATGTTGTTGGAAAAAATTCTTCGCATAGCAGTAAATCAATTAATGTCAGTTGGGTTACAGATATAATCGTAATCGTGTATACGTTAATGGCCTAAATTTTGTTTAAACTATGAAGCTACCTAACAGAGTTCATAACTGAACGCCTCTACCCAGGATGGGATCGAAAAGTCCCTCTGGAGAACAAACTGCGAAACAACGGAGGATAACGTTCTCCATTCCTCCGGTAGATGGCTGGCACGGCGCGAAATGAATCCATAAATACAGATTGTGTCGATACGAAGGGAAATGCACTATGTAGTTTGTGGAATGTTTGATCAAGAAACTGTATGCATTCTAAATCTCTCATTAATTTAGGAATAGATCACTATTGATCCATACAAAAACTAGGGTAATGGTGCGTTTATGACATCCATAATTAAGAGAGTTAATGAGATCGTTCTGGATCGGTATAATTTGAAGTTAGCCGGAAATGTATAATAAGTTTTACAAATATCGAAAAGAATTTTAATTGAGAGAAGTATTGTTTTTCAACAATGGCGTGGAATTAGTACACATTTTTTCTACTCTTAAAAATCATATTCAACCCGCAGAAGTATTTTCTACTGGCAGTATTTATGCTAGTTGTCCTAATTTTCATAAGCTACAAATCCACTAGCAAGAATGCTAAAAAAGCTAACTTTATTCTTACTGTGGCTCCACCTAAATGCATTTAAAATTTGATAAAAATATGATTTAACACCTGATCGAATGGTTTTAGAATCCGAATGATTTATTATATCCGAACGAACCTGAATTAATTTACTTAAAATGCAATTAATTTATTTTGGGTAGTTACAATAATTTCTAAATTTAACGCTATTGAATTGATATTTGGTTAGCCTTTATAAAAAATGCACAATTTAATTTTCTTTAATCAGAATCTTTGTCAAAGTTTAAACTGCAATTCTTATACTTAAATATATTCTGTACAGTTATGCATTTAACCACTGATTGTCACCAGTATTATCACGATAAAACGTTCCGTTTTTAGTGTGTTAATTTAATATGAGATGTCCAACTGTAACGACCTGTAACGACAGGAATCGCTCCTTTGAAATTAGACCTTTTAGGAAGAGAAATTGAAGCCTTCGTGAGTTTAAACGATGTGATAAAGATCATTTTCAGCACCTAATATCAAAATGGTTCTTTGAAGGAGCTCTCATAATGGAGGAATCTGTAATCCACATTAAAACGCACTCGAAATGTATGACTGGCGCAATGCGTCGAGTTCCCATTTCTCATTTAAACAAATTCATGGTTTCTCAGAAAATATAGGCCAAAGGCGCGGTGTATTCTTTAGAAATGTAAAGAACGTACCTAATTTAAATCGCCCCGGGATAGAATTGTAGAGGGAAGATTTACTTCTCTTGGCATACTCCAGAAAACCTAGATGAAAAAGAATTAGGAGCCTTTACTCATCTACTTGTTCCCCAAGTTCTAATGGATAATTAGTTTTCTGGCAAGGCACATTCAGAAAGAACCTTTACTTGGTATTTTAAGAGGCTCATGAGATAAATCTCAAACAGCAGTTAAAATCCAGAGATTTATGACGCTTTAACATTAAGAGTAAAATACGGAATTAATGATGCCAATTTCAATATGAATGTACTTTATAACTATCCGTCTAATATAAAGCTTCAATTTTCTTAATTATTTAATCGAGCTTATTTCTTTAAATTTTAATAAAGGTAAATTTTACTCAGTGTCGAATTATATATTCAGGCGTAAGCTATCGTGAAAAGAGGGAATATAGAAAAAATCCTCACTCCATAATCAAGTTTTATGAGATAGTAAATTAATTTAGATACAGAATGCTTACGATAAAAATGTATTGCTGGTCTTAAAGTAGTGTGAATGTTGTTTTATCACGTTCCTAAGTATGTAAATGTACAAATAAAAATTAGTATTAAGCTCAATATAAGCAGTCAAGAGAAGGTTCTTATTTCAATCTAATATGCATGTATGCCTCATAAAGCAACAATGGAATTAGGTTGAATTTTAAATTTCACCATTTAACTGCATAATTGATCGTATTTAAAAACTGTCTGATGCATGACGGTACGCTGTTAATCTGTAGCCTATTCATTACAAAACCATAATAAAAAAACCTTAACCAGCTCGGTATCACTTATCATCAAATGTTTTAAAGAAAGTGGTAAATCGTGATATTCAAGGGTTTTTAATTACATCTAAATTATGCTGCGATAAGGAGAGATGATATTATGAGATATCATTATTTATGTGTTGAAGCTTCCAATATAGAGGCAACATGCATTTGGAAGCCCCTGTAATAAGGTCACCAAATAAAACTAAAGTACATGTGCGACCTACTTCGCGCATGGGAATGCAAGTACAGACTTATAGCATGGGACTCGTGGCAATGATGCGCACCTGGAATGCAACGCAGTAAGCAGGACGCAAAGCAGCTTCATACGGCAAAACAGAACGACCCCTGAAGATGCGACACCACACAACACACAAAAGCTGCGCGGGCAGCCTAAATTGCGGGGTAAAAGCAATTTACTCAAAGTATCAAGTAGCAAGTTACTCATATTCACAGTTCCATTTAATCATTTTATACGCAGCTACCTTACAAGTATTTCAGACTATTTTCTTTTTTTTATATACCGGTGTTCAATGGCAATTTAGTTCGTCATTTCGAAAGAGAATAAGTGGATATCAAAGAAGTTTCGGGGGGAAGTAATTCGAATTTAATTTGATTATAGCACTCCAGGAAACTCTTCACTCACCTCAATTCTATAGTTACAAATACACAATATATTAGAATAATTAATAGCATTAACACAAAAACCAAGAACATATAAACTAAAGCATGGCTATAGAATAAAGAAACCCATTTCGTGAAGCACTTATTTCTCTATCATTATTGGCACAAGTAATTCTTATACGCGAGCAAAGGAATTCATTTTAAGTTTTAAATTACTGATAACAGTATTTTAAAGTAAAATTTCGATCCAGGAATAAAGTTCCTTTCTGTAGAATCCATCTAAAGTATAATATGAACTGCTCCTTGTTGGAAATTAATCACAGAAAGTTGTCTCGGCAATATTTTCATTATCCTTCTCTTTGTTAAAAGAAAGTCGCTATTTTGCTTCAATCGAAGGAGGAAAAAAAAGAATATCTCAAGATAGGCTCACTATTGGAGATTCGTGATTTTTATTTACAAAAAAGTGACGTTTATTTCAAATAAAAAGAGCAGACTTTAAAACGCACAGGGAAAATTAAAATAAAACTATAAGGACAAAGATAGAGAATATTTTAGGTACTTTTGCAGGAGAGTGTTTCTAAAAGTTTTTATACACTTTTAGAGGAAAACGGCTTGGAGATGAGCCACTTTAGCGGAGAAATAATTAACCATGTGAACCGTTGCATCCCACAGGACTTCTTTCTGGATGTCTTTCCGTTTCGTTATCTTAATATTCTCCTCCCCTCTCGCATCACACCCGAAAATGCAGGAAAAAATACTCGAGCGGAACAATTCAAGAGAAGAGGGTAGCTGGAGGAAAAGCGAGTTTAAGTATTTTTTCGCCAGAGCACTTGACGAGGAGCGTTGAGGAGTTTCCAGTGTACTCAATTGGAGGAGGAAGAGTGCTTGGGGAGAGGCACGGGCGCCGAAAGAGGAAGATTTTAATGAAGGATGGGAGGAGTCGAGGATGGAAACGAGAGGTTTTCGTCACGATTGTATCTCCGGCACTTGCCTTTCATTCCGTTGAGAAAAGCTGAATGGGATGGTTCGTTTATGAGAATTGGAGAATACAGATTTATCCGAGATTCATTGCCGATAGCGGGAGGCAAATGTTGTGAAGATTTTCTCAACGCAGCTCAACTATTCCTAAAGTAAAAGTGTCTAATTAAGACGTACGGTTTTACCAGCAGAATCTCAAGCAGCTTAGGTCGTACCAGACAATTCTAAAACTCTACAAAAATGAATTACAATAATTGCCAATATGACGTAAAACTTCGAATAATTCAAATAAAAATTATTGAAAATAAAGTTCTACATTTGAATGATAGCTTTTAAAACATGATTAAGTTACGACGAGGGAAAACATATACATCCAATGAATGAACTATAGCGTATTGTTTGAAAAATCTTGAATCTTAATTCCGAATCCAGGCTGTTCAGTTTTTTTCAGCTTACGCGTTGAAGAAATTAAATATTTAAAACTATCACTTTAATTTTCGTACATTTTAATTTCGAAACAAGGACACCTATTATGAAGCTCAATAATGAACCATGCAGTAAAATAATGTGTCCATCCCTTCTTATGCTGCCAAGTTTCCCTTAGTGCTGGAAAAATATCACTGTCGATGAGTGCCTCAAATTGTCTCGTTTAATCATTTCCACAGAGTTGAGGCAAAATTTGAAGACTTTCCTGTTTGGAGGGAGTGAAATAATAGAAAAGCACATAAAATAGATGATAGAGTAAGGGAAAGTGAATTTCTGACGGAAGAGTTTGAAGGTGTTGGGAAATCTCGAGAACAAGCTACTGTGTTGATGTTAATGAAATTGTGAAGAGGGCGAGATGAGGATTGGATCAAGGGAAACAGAAATTGAGGAAGAGTGATAAAATGGGAAAATGAAACGAAGAGCAACGACCCTTTCCTTCTGGTTCCACTCGAGGGAGTTTTGATTACGGAATTACGACTGTAGTATTCGATCGCGACTAATGATTATATTTACCTTGAGTTACGACAACCCAAAGGAAGAGAGCAAAATTACCAAAAGACTGATAAAATAATTAAGTTAACGCAGACAAGGATTAAATGCACCCTTCAATAGTGAGTAAAAAGTTCATATAAGAAGCGTAAAACAATCAATTCTAAACGGTGTGCTTAGTGAAAAACGTCGACATTTCATTTATTAAGCACATTCGGAATGTATATTTTCTTATCCAATGGAATACGTTACATTGCAAAACAGTGACATCACAAATGATAAGAAAACATGCTAGCAATATTCTCATATATGAGGATAAGTCAAGTTCTGAAGATAAAATTAAGATTGAATTTTTATATCTCATGTAACGTATAAATCAAGCTTACAAGAAACTTTAAAAACTATTTCAAAGCACAAGATATTTTTTATGCTCAGAAACAAAAGAACTTATTTTCAATAATTTTCAATTTCAGCAGTTTCCAAAGAATATTTTTTTATCGTGTGAAGGAGAATGCTGTCGAAACTACCAAGGTCTTCACTTAATAAGTATGCAAGCGTTCCATAAAGTCGAGCTTGAGCACATCAGATTTATATTTTCTCTAAAGATTCGGAGAGAGCTAATAAAATATGGAATAAACTAAAAAATACTTCTAAATGAGAAAAATTAAGCAGTAAATGATTTCCGTGAATCAGGTCTGTAACTAAAGATGGTTTAACCACAAAAAATACTGATTTATTAGTTGTAAAACTGCTAAAATTGCATCGACAGCTGAGGTCATTTCGCACGTAGGCCCCACCGGAATCGAATCCGGGACCGATTTCACCGAAGTCGAACTCTGTGAAATACCGTATAGGCACTTGGCTAACCGAGAGCCTAATATCTTATTTCCGGAAAATATTTTACAGCTGTGATAACACTTCTCTAATGATGAGAGTATCAGATAAATGAATCTGAAGTACTCGTTGATTTACATCAGTCATCAGGAAGAAACTAAAATAATTCCAGAGGGTGTACGGAAAAAGTAATCAAAATATAGGGTATATAGGGAAAAAATAACGCAGCTTAAATTTAACAGTCATGTAAACAAGTTTTCTGCTCTATTTAAGGGAGATTTAGATTATCGCCAAGGAAGGTGAGTAAATGATAATAGTAACGGAAGGAACATTTTTGAGAGATGAAAAACAACGTACAATACAGGAAGTAATTAACGATAAAGATTTAAGAGAAGAATAAAATATCTATGGTACCTATAATAAAACAGGAGAATGCCAAATTAATTGGTTGTGTCACCTAATAAATCTCGATTCTCAAATCAAATCATTTAGTGTGTAATGGAAAACGAAACATCGACAAAGCAATCGAGATAATTGAGAATCTCATTACCATAATATTTTTAAATCATTAACATGTGAATATCCAACTACCGTAGATACTAATTATGGATTTGCAAACGTATCTTCAAACAGAAATTAAGCGATGGTTTAATGCACGCACATCAATACGGCCCGTAACGACCTCATCCGCATGTGGTTGAGAGGGAGGGAAAACGAGGGTCAGAGGACGAGATAGAGAAAGAGAGGCAGAAGAGACGAAAGAAAAATGGAAGAAAGAAAATGGAAAGAAGAATCGAGTGGAGAGGGATTTCAATCCAATTTGCGGAGGATCAACCCTAATTGGGAATATTGGCACACGAGAAACAGCCGTTGCTGCGTCGAGGGCGTCACCGATAATGACTCTTTGCTAGGCGAAGCTATCGAACGGCATGACGGATATTCGCGCAAATCGAAATGGAAAAGTAGAAAGCAGACGTCGGCACGTAAAATCGAGCGTTGAGATCGATTAAAAATCCGGCGGGTGCTTGCAGTAAGCCTACTGTATTTGGGAATAGTCTGCACTGAATTTTTCAAAAATATGTACCTGGTGGAACTTTTCTTTGGGTAATTTAACTTTGCTGTGTGTTTTTAGAGAGAACAAGAGCCTTTGCGTTCTTGATGATATTCTCTACAGAAGAACGTCCAATATTTTTACGTTTTTGAATTTTCCCTGAAGACAATGGGATGCAAGACAAACTCATATTCAACAAGTACCTGAAATCAGATTGTCAAAATCAACCCTTTATGTTAAACGTACAAAATTCTATCTATAGCTCCATCTATACTAATTTTAATAAAATACCTGATGATAGAAAATAGACAAGATCCTATGACGCAGGCCTGAAAAATATACGGCCCGATAGGGTTCACTCTTCGGCATGCGAAACGGATTTNGGTAACTTTGTGGTATTCCATGACAAATATGGAAGAAATAAAAAGGAACCACTTTTCACAAATGAACCTAGTTCCTAATTTATTTAAAAACAACTATGCACAATACCACAGAACACAATGATTAAAATACACAACATGTTTCGACGCGTCTCCTAGTTCGAAGAACCCGTCTACCTAATCTTTTCCGCGGATTTTATCCTTCACCCTGTCCTCCCCCTATTGTTTCCCCTCCACCCCCAATGGAAGAAATGTAGAAAAAAGAATGGTATAAAAGTTTTTAAATTTAAAAGTTCTGGTTGAATAAAAGTGCTAAAATTTGTAGATTAATTTAAACAAAGTTAGATACGATAGCGCGACGAAAGGATCACATAAAGTTAGAAGAGACAGTTAAATGTAGGAGTGCGTGAAAATTTTGAGAGCAAAGGAAAGTAACAATGCGAATTGTGATTCATAATTGGTTTATTCATTTTTATTTTCCTCGTGCAATTTTTAGATAAACTGATTTTCTATCTCTCAAGAACTCAGACCGAAGGCCGGCATGAACCTCAACCAAACCACCAAACTATTAAAGCCCTGGAGAGGGAATGAGACGTAAAAAGCTACAACAAGGACCTTTTGTTATTTTACCTTCCGGAGCAGGAATGCTTTGAGAGGAAAAAGTCCACGTAAAGCAGTACAGTAGCCCTATAAATAATATTTTTCTTATCATTCGGTAAATAGTGACAGGATGAATGCCTCAGTATAATTCTTATCTAAGCAGACTTAATATTCACCCCGATATGAAAAAGGTGGAAACAAGAAAAAAGATACACTTTTCTCTACCTTCTACCCAAAGACCTTTAAATGGTACTCATTTGGATAATTGCTCTACGCATACGGCGAATAAAATAAATATGCAAATATTCATCATATAATAAGATTAAGACCAATAAACTAACATGAAATACAAAGTTGTAGGAAGTGAATGAGCGAAATTTATCTTTATTGATAAATATTTATAAAGTTTCATTTATCTGAAAGGAAAGAGAATTAAGCTATCAACTCCTAAATACAATAAAAAAATTGAAGAAAATATTCTCTTGGCAACAGAGAGGAATTAAAAAAGAACGGGAAAAGTAAGGATTAGAATGAGAAATGAAAACGGGGAGATAAAAAAGATATATCCGAAAGGGATACGAGCAGAGAATACGAAATATATCATAAACACAGAGGAGTGGAGGAAGGGAATAAAATGGTGTAAAAAGCAAAGAAGATATGAGCGAGAAACTGCTTGAATGGTGTAAAAGAATAAGCACGGGTGTCTTGGGAGCAAGAACGAGAAAAGAAAAGGAAATCTGGAAAAATATGGGAAAATTATAGCGCGCGAGGGGTAAAACCAGACGGGCGCAGAGAAGGAAAAAAAGCGCTGCAGACGAGTAATCGAAAGAAGGTTCTCCCAAAGATGCGTATGAAAATGGTGTCTGAGGAGTAACGGTCAAGAATACGAGAAACATGATACAATTGAATTTGTTTCATTGAAGTTGGTAAAAGTGAATCCTATTTAACTGTAAAAGGATGAGAAGAATACCATACATCTCCAGTTTTCTTTCTCTTTCAAGTCAGAGAAGAAAACTTCCCGAAATTTTCAAGTGTGTAGATACGTTGGCTAACACGCAACCCAACTTATGACTTTTTGAAAATTCGCTGGCATTTCAAACTTGGTTCATGAACACCGATTCTGCTAGCAATAGTTTTGCGGATCTTGGTGCATTTACACTTTGCACCAAAGAGTAACCAAAATATGTTATTTGTACTATTTTGCTTACTATCCAAATAGAGTAAAAGGTTTTATACCAATATTAACCTTAATATACGATACGTATGTAAATTTTATGATTTTAGACCCTACGAGAAATGGCATTTTCGCTAACAGATATTTAGACTGACAAAGGTGACTTGGGAACGAATGGTAATCGTAAGATGAGATACCATTGGATAGTATGATTTTCTCCTCCCTCTATTTAATGGCATCCGTCCCTATTCAACCACAGACTTTCCATCTTCCTGCTATCATCGTCACAACGCTCACTGGAATGAGCAAAAATCGGTTTTAAAGTAAAATGCATAATGAAAAGTTGAAGTGTCCCTTTTCGGCAACAATTGAGTATAGCCATCTTTGACAGATTTCAATTGTCAAAGTGAAAATTTTGGAAATTCAACTCATGAACAGTAAATTCAGAAAATGAAATGGGAAATACAGAGAGGATATGAGGATTGATGTGCGGATGAAAGAGTGAACGGGAGAAAATGGGGGAGCAGATCAACACTGACGAAATGTTAGATGCAGAAAAAATGGAAGGCAATAGATGGCGAAACTGGTGGGTTTTAAAGATAGATAAGGTGAAGCTATAAATAAATATATCGATTACAAAATTGAAAAACGAACATGGAAGGAGTAAGTAATGCTTTCAAAAATGGATATGAAACAGAACAGAATATAAACAGCAGATTGAAATAGCACCTAGAGAGAAACAGATGAAAAACAGAACTAAACGTGAAATGATAAAATAGAAATGAGAATAATAATGGAGATCAGTTCTAAATCCAATTGACGACTGAAAGTAAGTTTGTCTGACATTTGTTTTTTGGAGATAATACATAAGCGCTTAAAGTATTCTGTATCGCCTGTATTTTCAATGAAATGCATCGGTAATATAAACATTGCCCAAAAAATACGAGCATGAAAACATTTATCTCCAAAAAAGAGCCATCGAAAACAACAAAGCATTAAGTCAAAGTGGACGTAACAATAATATGGCGAAATTTAAGGAAAAGTCTAATGAAGCAAATAAAACGAGAAGAAAAATAACAGCATAGGAAAGAGGAGAACGAAATATATTAAAACCTTAACAAAGTAAAATGTAATGATACTATAAATTACGCTCTACCAAAGACTCGATCAGCTCCACCAGTGTGAAAGGAACGTTTATGCTGAGATAGAAAGGAAAATCATAGGAAAAGAGAGAGGAATCAATTGAGATCAAAGATGCGGAGGTAAAGAGGAAGGAAATGAGGAAGCGAGGAAAGGGTGAGGAAGGAAAGAGGAGAAATGCAGTAAATTGCAGAGGTTAAAGGGGAGAAATTCGGGAGTGAAAGAAAACAAACGAAACCGAAAAGTATATATCAGGGGAATTTCCCAGACAGAGGGTTCGCTTTCGGGAAACACAGAAATCTAAGCGATGCAGAATATAAAAGGAAGTATGAGGAATATGGAAGAAATAAAAAGGAACCACTTTTCAGAAATGAACCTAGTTCCTAATTTATTTAAAAACAACTATGCACAATACCACAGAACACAATGATTAAAATACACAACATGTTTCGACGCGTCTCCTAGTTCGAAGAACCCGTCTACCTAATCTTTTCCGCGGATTTTATCCTTCACCCTGTCCTCCCCCTATTGTTTCCCCTCCACCCCCTGACCTGCTCTCTTGTTTCTATACGTTGTTTCTGGCTGCCTCTTCACTTGAAGATGACGCTTACGCGTCGAAACATGTTGTGTATTTTAATCATTGAGTTCTGTGGTATTGTGCATAGTTGTTTTTAAATAAATTAGGAACTAGGTTCATTTGTGAAAAGTGGTTCCTTTTTATTTCTTCCATATTTGTCATGGAATACCACAAAGTTACCCGCCAATCAGTTGAAGTATGAGGAGTTGTTATGTACACCCCCGCGTTGCCGTTTAAGAGGATACCACGAAAAGTGAAATGTATGCAGAGGATAGAATTGGTCAAATGTTGGAGTGTGGCGGAACAGAAGTAAATTCATCAGTTGGGTGAATGGGATAAGTTGATGCTAGCATATAGCAAACGAGATGGATAACGGACAGAGAGGGAGGTTTTGTGAAGGAGTAGAGTGTGATGGCGTTTTAAAATTATTTCCCAGGAGAGTTTATTTTCCTAAAGATCTAAGATCTCTCAACGCCAGTCGCTAAATTGACAAAATTGATGTTAAAGGGAGGTGAGGGTCTGTTTTATGTGGATAAAGTTGCGAAAGAGGGTATTATACGTTGAGGCTAATGTTTTAGTGGAGAATCTCTTAGGAAATCTAATATACACACAATTATTTAAGTGGATAAATTTTCATGACAAATGACAAATCTTTATTAAGTATTATTGATGTGCTTGCATTTCTTAATATTAACTTCAGCTTTAAAAGACTTCTTAAGAGAAATGATTCTAAATGTAGTTTTAATGGTGAAAAAAATGAATAAAAAACATGGAAATAATAATCTTTTAACTTATTGAGAGCTTTTAGAACTTTGAGTATGTTATAAATTTCAACTCAAGTTTCTCAGTTGCTATTATCTCAAGTGTTTAGAAACTCGGGCCTTAAGTTTCCCGAGTTTGTATCATAAAATCGCAAATTAAGTAAATAAATAGTGTCATTTTGGACGAGACCGAAAATTTTCCTCATCAATTATCCATTTGTTGTTCTTCGTTTGAGCCTTAATAAGGAGGATAAGGAAAGAGGCTTCTCAGTTGAGAGCGCATCAACTATGAATAAGTTGAAATGTGCGGAGACCAACAGAAGATTTGTAACACAAACCATCAAAGATTTAACCTTTCACAATACTCAAGGTGTAGAATATCTCCCGAAGAAAATTCTTAAAACCTATTGCTAAAAAGAAATCTGTAATAATTGATTAATTGAAACTTGAACATGGTTTTACAGTTATTCTGGCAAAAGATTCAGTTTCGCATTATAAAACAGTAGAGCACAGATCCAAGATTAATGGTTATAAATATATTTTAAGCCTAAAAAACTGTAGAAAAGTAACCAATTCTTTTCAAAATCAACTCATTCTTATTCATGAGAAAAGCAAGGGTTTGCGGTTGCGCTCCTTTCTGCAAATGTGATCTTCACCGGGCATTTTTTAAAAGAAAGCCACAAAGAAAACAAAGAGTGTGGTCTCCGGGCATTCAGAATGAGAACTGAGAGAGCAAAAACAACAATGGCAAAAGAATTCGCATTTAGAAGGGGAAAGAGTTCTTAAATTACTCGAAAGTCTTGTTTCTTTTGTGCGGGATAAGTAAGATAAAGTTGGAAAAAGGGAAAGAATCGCAATTTTGCTTTGAATTTTAATATTAATTTGGGTTTCCAAGAAATCCTTAAATGAGGCTTTGTTTTAAGCATATCTCTCTTTGTTTGCTTTACCTCTTTTATATATATTCATGTACGAGTAATCAAAAACCCAAAATCGAAATTTTTCTCCTGACAGATTATTATACATACTATCATAATTGTACAACCTATTTATAATCAAGAAAAAAAAAATTTCGGCCTGTGGTGTAAAATCAAACATTCATTTACAGCCCTTTTTATATTACATCGAAATTTATTATAATCTAACGAAACGAGATAAATTAAGGTGGGTTAAAAAAATGTATAACTCACCCTTTGATGTTTAAAGTGCCAGCGTTGAGGAAAATCCAGGCATCAATTCTTCTTCCCCCTAAAAAAATAAACATATTTACGGATATTATGGTATTGAACTTAGAAAGCATAAATATTTATATCCATAACGCTACAAGAATCCGTAAGGAAAAGGAATACGAATCTGTTAATACATCAGAGTTTTGAGAAAAGCTCTACAGAGCTGCATTTTTCAAGAAAACTAAGGGGGTTTCCTTTCCATCACTTTGTGTGGCCGATACTTCAATGAAGCTAGACCGCGAACGATGCCGCCATGCGGACGAACTCGCAACGTCCTTGCCCACAAAGTATCCCGAATGGCTTGGAGAAATGTTCTGCCGGGATAGCTCAACGGCCAGAGCACCCGACCGGTTCAAGTCCATTCTTCCTTGGGATTTTTCCTTTATAGGACCTAAGCATCGAGTGCTTAGTTTTCCGAAACTAGAAAATGACAGCAGTTTCAATAGAGTTATTCAATAGCTCCAAAAAGAGCTCTTCCTTCCGTTTTGAACGAATTTCAATTTGAACGTCAAAAAAGATAAAGAAGCCTACAAAGGAACAAAATTGAATCAAATTTAGGAATCTACAAACTAAAGCAATACGGTTTACGTTCCAATTCCAAGGAAATAATAAAATGTTTCTGAGAACTCCAATCAATCAATGGTGGGGAATTCGAAGATAGGTTCATCATCGCCGTCTAGGCCACCCAAAACGCTGCATTATCCCAAATCCCAAATCATAAAACTGACCATCACTTGCCTCTCCTAGATCAACCTGGGTTGTTCTCTTGAATTCCTCTATCATTCCTTTCAATACCAGGCACGACGGACCTCTTTCTTTAGGGGCCTATCCTGCCTCAAACAGCGCTCGACCAACCGCCCTCTTTTACTTTACGTTCTTCTCTACACACATCCATATCCATTCATCTCCGAAGGGAATTCTCGATAAGTCACCTGCTTTTTTAATTTTTATTTTCATCGTGCTTATTCTAAAGCTCTCTATCTCTAATAGTCTCTAATAGTTTTAATGCGGAAAAACGAAAAGCTAGATTGTTATCCATTTCTTCAGTTTTATCTGATCTATCTATTCATATTAAATATTCGAATCACCAATGTGATTTAAATTATATTCCAAACATTCAAGCTGTTCCTAACGTCGTCAATCTATTTTGTTAACGCGACTATAATCTTTGAAAGATGAAAGTTCAAACTGATATTTTCTCCACAAAGCAAATTAACTCACGTCCAGGTTCGCCAGTAGTGTGAAAATATCTCTTTCAGCCAATACGCATTATAAAGCATAAAAATGTTACAAATATTTTAGAATTTTCTTAGGTTTTGAGAAATAGTTTAAACAATTTTACTATCTCAGTCTAAATCTCTTTGAGAGAAAAAAGGATCAGAGAAGTTGAAAGGGATAATTCTCATGATGAATACTAAAATTAATAATACGAGATATTATTATCGGAATAATATGCCACAAGTGGACAACTGTCCCGTGGCAACGTCGCGTAGGCGAAACAAGCATCTGCATACATCCTGTCAATTCTGGATTTATTATTCTGGATTTCATTTGAAGAAGAACCCTTTGTCGTCATATTTAGTCAAACGAATGCACGTGAATGGACCTAGGAAGAGGATGTCATCTCCTGTGAAGTTGCTTCCTTCGCCTCTTATTTCCTATTCCGAAACCATGAATAGCAAAGGAGTTCGAATTTTTCTCCAAGAATCATGAAACAAAACTCCAGAAAGGTCTACCTACTGCAGATTTGCTTTCCTAGGTCGAATAATAAGGCGCTGTAGAGAGAGAGAGGTCGATGGACCGACTAAAATGAGGCAGAGGGAAAACAAACAGTGCACAAAAAGATGTGAAAATGTTTACAGAAACATCACGAGCCCACAGTAACGAGCGTGCACAAAGTCATAGTATTCTTTACTAATCCTATATTTCAGTGTATGCATGTAGGCTATGTTTCTTGAATGATACATACAAGTTTCTTATCTCATTTTGTAACCAAAGACTCCATTCATTCGCTTGTAACTAACTTGTCCCTTTGTATGCATTATTCATAATAATTCATAACAACATTCCTACCAACCTCCTTTAACGAATTTTCTCTTGCGTCCCACCTTCAATTAATTCCTTTTATATATCCTCAAGCCATAGTATTTGATTCTGCTATTTCTTCCGTCTTTACTAATTTTTTCAGTTTTTACCTCATAAATACAGCACGTCTTCGTTAAATTTCATTAACTAAGCGATTTCTTATCAACTATACTTTAACCGTTCTTCGCCACTCCCACGTTGCAAAGGATTAACTTGAAATGAATAATTGGGCAACAGACAACAAATATTTATAAATACGAGAAAATCAATTAAAGAACTGTTTGTATAAACGATCACTTGATTCAATTTGGACGTTTAACCTATACGTAAAAAGCTTTCGGAAAACAGAAATAACAAAGAAATGAGATCAGCTATGTTTTTTCAGATAATTCTGTTTAAAAGAGATTTTATTTTATTTTTAATTGTATCATTTAAATCGATTCCAAACAAATATCTACCGAATTCTAACTTGGTCCGTGATCTGGGAGGCATTATATTTCTTGTGATGAAAAAAATTAGATGAATAATTCGGGAACTTCCTGTTAAAAATATTCTGTGCGAGTTTGTTGAGGAAATTGATGATTTCATTCCAAGTTTTCTCAGGATAATTTAACATGATATGCGAACTGTCCCTGAGAGCAGTCAACAACCATATAAAGAACTACACTATAACGAGTAAAGAATAAATTACTGCAAAAAATCATCAAAATAACAGTTATTAAAAATTCAAATAACGATCATCATCTACTTAATTATAACAAATAAAACTATGATTTAAATATTTGAGCGTAACAACATTTTGGTAACATGCCAGAATCAATACGTAACAGCAAGCCTCGTCGATCGATCTCTAATTGAAGCTAATGCCTTATTCGCGCAACACTGGAATTTTGCTTTGCAATACTGTAATAATTAGGGTACTGAACTTGCTTTTAAGGAATTTTGTATCAGTGACCTATATAATTTATACAGTTACAAGTGCGACGCATCGTTCATTTGGTATCAGGAGACAAAAGCGTACCTCGCGCTCTTATGCGGGTATGAATGTGGAAGTGAAATTCCAGAGCGTCCCACTCTCCCTCCCTATTATGCCTCCATCGTCCATCCACTCATGGCTCTCCTTCCACCTTGGCTTGGCGAACCTCAGGTTTCTGTGGCATCAAACGATTCAAGGCACGCCGCAGATACCTTCTCTGATGCACTAGCCGTTAATGAAAGCATTGATCTGCGTAGCATGATATGTTCATCCAAAGAAATGTATCAAGTTTTGGGTTTGTACAGCGCAAGAGTTCTCGTTTTCATTGAAAGCAAGGAATGCCAATGATATCTTGGGTCATAGGGTCACATCATATCATGGGTCACATACATTGAAAACCCGAATGCAAATAAATCTTTGTTATTTATATAAGTAAACAATGGGAATTTCATCATTTGAGAATATAGTTATTGTCAAAAAATAAACCTGCTAAACGTGCCTCTAAACAATTTTTGAGCGATGAGATCTACGACTTAAGGGGGGAAAAAGGGCTCCCGGACTGCCAAGTGGGCAACGCGTTCGACTTCAGCGAATGACCTTAGCTGTCGAAACACTTTTAACAATACTACTACTAATACTAGGGAAAATAATTAAATATGACATACCATATTCTAGCTCTTGTTTTTCAGAATATATCATCACAGTGAAGAGAAGGATTTATTCGGTTACTCTCTCGCAAAACTGAAACAGAAATCAAAAATACTTCATATCTGCAAATTTTAGTTAAAATTTGCCATTCAATATCTGGATTTGACGTAAAAAACGTAGAAAATACGGAACTATTTTACGGAATTACGTACGTTTTCTACTTACGTAGAAAAAATTAGATATAAAGATTCCTGGATCGCTCCTTAAATGTTTTTTCTAAAAATTTGAAATCCTCTAAGAATACTTAAGCTTATTTTATAGCAAAAATGTTATAGGTTAACCTAATTGCATTTGTAAAGAAGTTGTTGCTTCGGTCGGTAATATAAGACAGGGACTACGTGTGCCCGGGGCCACCATTGTAGCCTTGAATGCCTTAAGTATCTTGCGTAATATTACAGTCATATTACTAATATGGAAATGAAAAATATATAGAATATCTAGTTCTTATTAATTAATTATATTTGATAAAATCTAGTTTGTTTCCTCTTAGAAAACCGTGTAAATAACTGTTAACTTTAAAAATACATAAGACATTACTTGTAGACGTAGACTTGTACTTAAATTATTAATAAATAAAATAATTGTGAGTGATTTATAACAACTGGGATATAAATAAAATAATTAAATATCGCACATCACATAACTTACTTAGATAAATTTTGAAAGGTAAAGCAAGGTTTCTTACAGTATCTTTTCACTATTTTATCAGGTGGATAATAATGCTTCTCCTCCAGGAATTCTGCGTTATTGATTTATGTAGGAAGCGTGACTCCTCCGTCTCTAGCCAAAGCGCTACTCTTTATCACTCCTTCACTTTTAACGAGTAATATTTCCGCTGAGATAACATTTTTTCGTTGTCGGAAGTCAAAAGCTTAGTTACCGTTCCAGTCGCGGAGACATGAAAAAATGTCAAAAGCCATAGAAAAAAGATGCAAGTAACTACTGAGCAAATCTTCCGGCCGTGGTAGAAAAACGACCAACCCCTTTTATGGAGGGCGAGCCTTTGATTGCGACTGTGGAGAGCGCAAAACGGAGGAAATGGCGTGCAACCCATTGATATGGAAACAGGGACACGGGCGGCATGGCACTTAGGGATGACGAGAGAGAAGAAACCGAAAGCTATGCAGCCACCATTTCACAATTACATATGCTTCGTAGAGCAAAGCAATGCAAGTCTTGGAGGGACGAGGAAGTCCACTTTCTTGGAATGCGGAAACAAGGGAGCGAGTAAAACCTAAATAGTCGGGGTTACGTTGACGAAAGGAATGAAATTTTGTACAGTATAGAAGATGGAGGAAAATGTAGTTTTATAAGTATTAGACAGAAAAGTTACACGAACCCTAACGTCACGACGCGTCGGGAAAAATTGGCCTGAAAAGCTCATAACAAGTAGGCTAATATATTAATCAATGAAGTTGAGAAGAAGGACATTTGATATTCAAAATGATCGAGTTAGCATTAATAATTTATAATATATATTTAATTATTCACTTCTGATAAACCGTCATTCTTTAAATATTTTATAGCACAGTTTAAAACAAAAGTACTCACTACAGAGCTTATCTCTAATATGTTTCAATATTGTTTTACTAATAAATATATCACTTTATCGATGCGAGTTTTGAGCCAAAGAAGGTCTAAAAATATTTCTCTTACCCATCGGAAATGATAACATCCCAAAATAGAAACCAAGTTAATTATAGATAAAGGATAAAAATTAGAAGAGTATGTTGAAATAAAATGCCTAAGCGTATTTGAGTTGGAGAAAAGCTCCAAATAGCCGTTGTTTGCGAGCAAACTAACCATTGAAGAATTCCCACCAGCGGAGGTTGGGGTTCTCCGTGGTCGCGCTTTGCAACTATTGTTCTCAATAAGTATTTCGACAACTATATTGCCATCTTTGGGAGAGAAGAATAACTTGTTATTGTTATGTTATGATGTTCGGGAGAGAAGAATGACATCATCATCAAATAGCAACGGCTATTTGGAGCTTTTCTCTATCTCTAATGTCTTACCACAGCCGTGTTCCTTTTCCTTCATTACAGATGCTTAGCGTTCTTTTGGAAAAGTAAACATAGCACTGAAAAACGCTGAGAAGGGGGCGTGAAAAATCTGCTCAAAATTGCATATACAAGTAGTAGTACCTACTAGAGGAAGTAATTGATAGCTAGTAGTACTAGTTATAGCAGATATAATAAGTCAATGTCCCTCAGCGCTATAGGAAATACACTCATAGAAATAAGGGTTTACAGAGAACAAAGACGACTGAGGACACAGAGACTGAACGCAGAGATGGAGAAAATTAAGATGATGACAAAGAGTGCATGAGAAGAAATGGCATTGAAGAATATATATATAAATCATACAGAAAAAGTAGATAAGAAATGGCACAAATAATTAGAAGATAAGATATATATAGATGTAGGGTATCAAGGAATATATATGGCTGTATGTGAGGGAGGAACGAATGAAAAAGTCTTGTTAGTAAAGGGGGTGAAAGAAGCCATCTTCAAATGAAAACTGCCAGACGTGCGATAGACAAGAGAGCAGATTTTAGTCTGACATATAAGAAACGGAATCTTACTTTTAATTGAAAAAGGAGAGCACAGAGAGTAGGGAACGAAGATTAGAGAAAGGCTGCTGTCAGTGCAGTAGGCTAACGTCCACTATGAGGGGTGCGGAAGTATGTCGGAAGAGGTTACAGCGAGGAAACGACCGTACAAGAGCAACGAGACTTTATCCCTGTGGACGACGTACGTCCTTCAACGGCACATTTGTAAACTAGGACGGATGGAGGAAAATGCCTGCCATATCATTACAGAGAATTGGGTTATCATTTTCTCCGGGCGAAAATCTCTTTTTCGTCTCACGTAACAAGAAACCCTAACGAGAAACGCAAAGAACTGCTCTGTTCTTGAAGTCTTAATTACACCAAATTTAGTACCAGGCGCAATTGTATGGAAAGAATTATCCTCTTAGACTCAAGTGTCAACTTTTGTTACGCGAATAAACTTCCCGAAAACCGAATCTTTGTGAATAAAAGTTGTTGAATGTCATTGAATGACGAGGTGTGGGCTGCTTTGACTAAAATTAGAAGGCATTACAAATTAAGCTTCACTCTCGAGAAAAATTTCCTCGGTTGAAATATTTTAAATAAAATTACATGTGAAGAAATTCAAAATTCTGGTTTTTTTCTTCGGAATTGAATGATTCTTATTAGAGGTTACTAAAATAATCTTTCCCTAACTAATTACAAAAAAACAATTGGCATCATGAGAGCGTTTTATCGTAGAGAATTTTTCTTTATTAATTTTCCATTACAAGCGTCAGACCAATCTAAATTATCAAAATGTGTAAGAATCGTAATATGAATTGATACTGAGCAACGTTTAGGTTACACCGAACTCTGCAGGTTGATCTGAATGAGTCGCTCCAAGTTCTCGGAAAAACCAAGCTAAACATATTTTTCTTCTCGTTAGTCTTCAACTAATGAATACTATACAGGGACAGACCTTGTGTAACTGACGCCAGTAGGCAAAGAAAATCTAGGCGAATTCCAATGAATACACCGATGTTTTCCAGAATTATGTAGCACAGCCCCAAGTCTTATCGCCATAGTCGATGGCCTAGGTTCACCTTATGGTAAAACCGACCCTAATATTAAATTATTCCATACGACGAGTAAACTGTGAAACTAAATCTGTGGAAAATAACTAACAAATCTCATTTTAGCTCCATTATATAAGGAAGATGGTTTAGGTGATGGGGACGACCGGGTTCGTGTCGCGGTCCCGTCAGACTTTTTTCATGTCCGTTTCTCTTTGGGAATCAGCTCCATTCCTCATATAATAGCATCAACAATAAAATCATAGCTGTGTGCTTAGCGAATACAAATATTTCAATTTATGCAAGAAATTAGTGTTTCTCCATATCTTCAAATAATCAGCAAAATGATCTAGTAACTACGTTCCAAAGTAACGTAGTTACTCTGGAACCAATGCTCATAAAGAGCCTTTAAAAATTGAGAGAGTGAAGTGTACTCGGATTATAAATGTAGTCCCACATGACGGACTTTATTGAAACATTTAACGAGATTTAAACCTCTCCAATAACGAGCTGGGGATAAAATCCACCTGAGAGAAAAAATAGAAAATCCCATTCATTCGCTAGTCTTCTATCCTCTTTAGATCCGATAAAATATAATAATCCTAGGGATTACGACTCAAGTCCCACACCTCGCCGGGACTAAGATACAGCGATTTAATATTAAAGACAGCCTCGGATCAACCGTGTGGGATGGAGGTTGATGAAACTCACGCTTCGAGAGGAGAAAAAAGCTTTTGAAACCGAAGCCCTGCAATCTTTAAAATTTTCAGGAAAATGAGGATGGAAAGGTTAGCCAGGAGATATGGAGTGTAAGATGAAGTAATACGTGAATGAAACATAGAGGTGGTAGTGAGGAGCTCGCTCCAAGAGTGGACTCTTGGGAATGCGATGATGAATAAATGAGCGGCGGATGGATTCGAGAGATGAATAAAGGGAAATGAAAGGAAGAATTTTGGAGATGGAACTGGTCAACTGATAAGGATAGCAAAACAATCAAATCAGATTGAAAAGAGGAAGCGCAGTGGGATAAGTATGTATACGGAAGCGGTAGAAGCGGAAGGAGAGCCGACGTACTCTTTCATGTAAAAGGACTGGTTATTTTAAAGATATTCAGAATGAATACGTAACTTTTTGTGAATCGCTACGAGAGTTCGCCTTCCAGCCGCCTTGACCTAGACTTCCTCAGTAATTAATCGAAGAGCTTCATCAGCTAATTATTTCGTCACTAGCGTTCAATTCATATCAAAACTAAATTGCCTGGAGACGAAAGAAATTGAGTTCCAAGATGAGGAAGTCAATTTTACGTAATAAAGAGATGATCGGAAGGAAAAGCTTTGCACTCCTTTAAATGAAAAGAATGTGTTTTTAAAGAGGATTAGGTGAATATTGGACGATACAAAGAAGCAAAAATGAATTCTTTATGGGTATATATTGACGAGGAAGTATTTTTCAAGAAACAATTTCAAAAACCTTGCTGAATAATGAAAATTTCTGACGCTAGACTTGCAGCTATACCACTGCTTCAATTTATTTTGAAATGTCAAAGATTCAGATATTCCGGGAGCATCTGCTCTTCGATGACCCAATTTTCAATGGCATTGACATTCTTGAGACCTCTCCAAAGCTGGTTCGCCGAAAACATGGATGTAGAGGGAGCTTAATTCAATCTTGAACCCATTTGTAAGACCTTTTTGGTTTGGCAAGGCTGAATTGTATTTTATTGAGATTGCAAACCAATTTTACTTCTCAGAAGGAATGAGAAAGCTCCTCATTCTCGGGGGAAAATTTGTCATTTGAAAAATTCAAAAATAGCACCAGCTCATAAATTTAGCAAGATAATCTCACATTCAACAAGAACGTTTTTTTTTGTGGAAGTTCGTGCACTTCAATTTAAGATGTAAGAAATAATTCAGAGATATTTATTCAACAGAGAAATGGTACCTTGAAGGTAAATAAGGAAACAGTTTNTTCGAGAGGAGAAAAAAGCTTTTGAAACCGAAGCCCTGCAATCTTTAAAATTTTCAGGAATATGAGGATGGAAAGGTTAGCCAGGAGATATGGAGTGTAAGATGAAGTAATACGTGAATGAAACATAGAGGTGGTAGTGAGGAGCTCGCTCCAAGAGTGGACTCTTGGGAATGCGATGATGAATAAATGAGCGGCGGATGGATTCGAGAGATGAATAAAGGGAAATGAAAGGAAGAATTTTGGAGATGGAACTGGTCAACTGATAAGGATAGCAAAACAATCAAATCAGATTGAAAAGAGGAAGCGCAGTGGGATAAGTATGTATACGGAAGCGGTAGAAGCGGAAGGAGAGCCGACGTACTCTTTCATGTAAAAGGACTGGTTATTTTAAAGATATTCAGAATGAATACGTAACTTTTTGTGAATCGCTACGAGAGTTCGCCTTCCAGCCGCCTTGACCTAGACTTCCTCAGTAATTAATCGAAGAGCTTCATCAGCTAATTATTTCGTCACTAGCGTTCAATTCATATCAAAACTAAATTGCCTGGAGACGAAAGAAATTGAGTTCCAAGATGAGGAAGTCAATTTTACGTAATAAAGAGATGATCGGAAGGAAAAGCTTTGCACTCCTTTAAATGAAAAGAATGTGTTTTTAAAGAGGATTAGGTGAATATTGGACGATACAAAGAAGCAAAAATGAATTCTTTATGGGTATATATTGACGAGGAAGTATTTTTCAAGAAACAATTTCAAAAACCTTGCTGAATAATGAAAATTTCTGACGCTAGACTTGCAGCTATACCACTGCTTCAATTTATTTTGAAATGTCAAAGATTCAGATATTCCGGGAGCATCTGCTCTTCGATGACCCAATTTTCAATGGCATTGACATTCTTGAGACCTCTCCAAAGCTGGTTCGCCGAAAACATGGATGTAGAGGGAGCTTAATTCAATCTTGAACCCATTTGTAAGACCTTTTTGGTTTGGCAAGGCTGAATTATATTTTATTGAGATTGCAAACCAATTTTACTTCTCAGAAGGAATGAGAAAGCTCCTCATTCTCGGGGGAAAATTTTTCATTTGAAAATTTCAAAAATAGCACCAGCTCATAAATTTAGCAAGATAATCTCACATTCAACAAGAACGTTTTTTTTTGTGGAAGTTCGTGCACTTCAATTTAAGATGTAAGAAATAATTCAGAGATATTTATTCAACAGAGAAATGGTACCTTGAAGGTAAATAAGGAAACAGTTTTATATATAATGTCCATCGGAAATATGCCTATATTTTGACAAAAATTCCTCTCTGAAATTTTAGAAGTTACGTAATATTGTAACAAAAAATCATTAGAATTTTTATATTTACTTTACCTGATGAAAAAATCCAAATGCTTTTCATTTAAAAGACAAATTGTCGACATTTTCTTCCTAAAAGAAAAACGCGCTTAGAGGGAGAAATGGAAAACTAAAATTATACGAGTTATGCCAAAATTAAGAACCCATTTGAATTAGTACAGTGAATGTCCCACAATCGTCACAGGATGGACTAAGTTAGAAATACATATCGTATTACGTTGCATTCACGGGAAACATACGACCTAAGAATAACAGGACGATTAGTGCGCTGAAGGATGAAAGAAGTTTTCCAAAGAAAGAACTGAGGCATCCCTTGAGGATTTACCAAAAGAAGCGAGCGGTCAGAATAAATGGGAAGACGATATATAGAGAAGTGGAACGTGGGAAGGCGGAAAAAATGAGGCAGCTGTAAATGGATCGGGAAGCAACCGCTCCTGGGTCGCGCAGTTTGCACTTGTTTTATTTCTTGAGGAAGTTGAGCGCATGGTTCTGCCATATCCGCGATATTCTCGTGCAAAGAGCGCAGGGATATAAAGGAGGCGGGAGATGGGTACGGGTCTCCCCTTTGAAAAGCGCAGAGAATGGACTTCTGAAGGGGAGGAAGCTCTTGGCATATTTTTTTACGCCAAGGAAAGAGAGTAAGCATGAAACAGACGACGAATTAATTTAATCGCGAAGAGGAAGGTTTGAGGGCCTCTGGGGGATAGACCCGGCGCTTCAAAAATGGATGTGATTAGGGGGATTAAAGCGATTGGATGGTGGAAAATGAGACTTTTAGGAATGTTGTTTCACGTTGCATGCATTCTGTTCGAGATGGGTCGATCTCGTCTGGTATTTCACAGAGGTTACGAACCCAAAGGATGGAGGTCGTTGAAGAGGATGCCGAGCAAAGGTGTAGGTAAAACAGAGAGGGTTTAAGACTCACTTGCCGAAGCCTTAAAATCTTCCGTACTACGTGCATAATCAGTGTAAGGAACTTTTTGCCATGAAAGTTAAGTGGATCAGGATGGAATTTTTATATTGTCAAGCTTTTTACTAAGAGTTTACCTTTGAGCCATTTCCGGGCAGAATTTGAAACAGTAAACGGTCCTATCAGCTCTCCTGTCCTAATAACTTTCACAGAAACTTTAATTTAGGAAGTTATGAATATATTACTTTTCCAGAATTAGACTTCCGTTGCCTTTTGGGCTACTTTCCAATGAAAGCCTACTGTTGAAACCTAAAATAAAAATATGGAATATTCGAAATGCAGTCTTGGTGGTGCTTGTTGGTTATCCATGACTTATTCATATTCATGTATGACCTATTCATAATTCATCCCCTCTATGTTCGTGTATAATTTATTAGCTTCTTCTATATCGAAGCTTTTTCTTACTTACCCACTGAATAGAGCTGGTATGAGTTGACTGGATATCCTTTAGCCAATATAGAATACTTACCTTTAAGATAATACTTAAACCTACTCGCTTCCACAGCTAAATATCGGTCGACAGCAAGAAATAAATTGATATCCTAGACGGACCAGTTCACTCGCTTCATTGAGTACACACAGCTCTCGAGATTGCAAACATGCTCTCGTATAGATATAACAGGCTGTCGATCCAACAATTCTTTCTCATCTGATGAGTTTGCTAGACATCTCGATTGCACGACACTGCTAGTGGCGAGTAAACACTAAGCGTGTAACACACGCTTCAAGCGTGCATACAGTCACTGATCGAGTTTACTCCATACCAGGAAGATGGGTTACAGGCATTGATTCCTGTCGTACTCGGGTAATAATTCAGTCTAGATAGTATCGACTCCTTGATAAGTGATGAACACTATGACGGGGTTGAGAGAAAGAGAAACTAAGAGGGAGACTCAATCTAGCCGTGGTTAAATATAAACGCTCAAACAAGCAACCTGTCGAACGAACTCCTAATTCTGTTTCTCATCCTTATGTCTAGCAATACAGTAACATCAAAGTACTTTTAAAAATAAAATAAAAACAAATATGATGAAGAAATCATGGTAGGGAAAAATTGGAAGCCCAGTAGACGAATACAATTTTTACCTGAATCGATGAATGTAAAGTCTTATAGAAATAATTAATAGGCTACAACTGAAAGTAGTAAACGAAGAGAACGAATCATTAGCCTAGGATTCTTCGTTTGAGATATCCAGTCGTTTTTTATATATTCTATAAGGAAATACCAACATTAGTAGTGAATTACAGATAAAACAGAGACATCATCAAGTACTTGAGGCAACTTGGCAACAAGAATCTCAGAAAAGAAGAGTTGGAAAACGCCTGGGGAGGACAACATCCGGCGTTGGATAGAAAATATCACCGTACGTAATTGATGCTGTCTGAAGGTAGTTTTAGGATATATTTTATCGCCAACACTCTAAAAAGTATATCCAAAGTTTTCCATCTTCAACGGTTTAAAATTAATGTTAATATCACATAAAGAGTAAGAACTCAACCTACGAAAACGCAAGGATGGCTTTAAAGAGAGAGCTATTATAAAACAATTTACCTAGGCACGCTTACGAAAATAGGAAATCTGTAATCAGAGATATAAAGTAAAAACCTCACCAAGAGCCCCGATTTGGTGCGAGATATTTTAATTGTTAGCACCAGCACGGAGACTGCATAAACTCTTACTTACCGGCGTGGAATAATTTCACCTTCCACATGAACTGAAATAGAATTCCGTCCCTCAAAGAAAAGGAAAATAAAGAAAAATATATTCCTACCTCTTTCGTGCAAGCGACGAGCCATATTCATAAAGTTTCCTTCCATTTTATTAAATAAATGACAATCGCACTCCGTTTTCAAAAATTCGCTCCTTTCCAAGCGTAAAACGTACTGATATGAAAAAGCCGCTTTCCCCGTTGGAAAAGAGATGGAAATTTAACGGAAAAAGTGGTGAAAAAAACATGGAAAAGAACCGAAAACCCTTTCGAGCAGAAAAACCTAAGTGTAATTAGAGAGATCTTGACGAAGTGCGTTATTTCACTCGTCACGATCCTTTTCTGTGACTCGAGGAGTTTGGAAGTGCTGCGGGGGTTCGAAAGTCGTCGCTCTCATTCTTCCCGGAGTTTTGAAACGTTGGAAAACGTTCGCTTCCTTTGGAATCGAGCTCTCGGCAAACTTAGTAGAGCTGGAGAGGGGATGATGACGTTACAAATAGGTTACGCATAAGAAGAAGCGAGCTGGATGAATGGACGAAGAGCAATCCCCTCCGCAGCCGCTGATTAACGACGCAAACTAAAAACGATCTCCATTTTACTCTAAGATGACGTAAGAAGAGAAATCAAACGGAAAGAGCTCAACTTTCGGTTTCAAGTACTTTCCCGAATGCCAACTTTACTAATGTATGAAGCCACATAAAGAATGCATTTAATACATCGTAAATATGCATCGTGAATAGATTCATAGTTACTGCCGCTCTCTGATTTCTTCATATTTTACGATGCTTTATCGTATTTTCTCTCCAGTGAGATGCAGGTACACCTAACTTTAAGAAACCTCACATTTTACAAAGCCATATATTTACGAATTTATTTTTTAAAAAGCCTTAATAATTTTTTGACTGAATATGCCCACCATTTTAATTCTCTATAGTGAAATATCGGAAAAGAATAGATACGTGTTATTTAGCATAAAAATTATTTCCTTCGTATTTCTCCTTGCTACCATCCTAAAATACAATCCTTAAGCACTAAAATATCATAATCAAAGTAGTGACACAATTTTTAAAAATACGATTGGATGAGGAATATGTATATTTTCTTTTAAATACCAAGATAACAAATTTAAAATATTTTTTTATTTTCTTCCTCTAAAAACTTTAGTCGATAAATATTTGCCTCGGAACATTACTCAAAATATAAGGTTATGCAATAATAGAAACTATGTGCGATACAAAGGTATGCTCGTGCTTGCATAGGACTTTCCAAATATACACACCAATAGATGTGTAGGAATATAGATTGCAACTTAATTACAATATGAATGAATACCATATTGAAATATTAAAATAAATAGGAAATGTTCCCCGGAAGAGTGGTTTTCCATCAGAGCACTTATATCGTCATGGAAGGAACCGTCACAGAAGTAGAACACTTCCGTAGGCTCATCTGATGACGCGCATGTGCCAATTAAGTCATCACGCAGAAAACCACACCGGAATGAGCAAGGGATAAAAATAGCTTGAGGAGCAGCAGAAGTCAGTTTCAGAGAAGGGAAGGTGAAAAGTCATTTAACAATCCACAATGTAATTTCGGGCTTTAATAACAGTTTGTGCCTTTCTATTAAGCGAATAAATATTGTTACCATCTTTATTTATTGGAATTTAACTCAGAATTTAAGAAAACGAATGAGTTAACGATTGAATAGTCCTGTTAGCTTCCATTACTTGTTTCAAGGCATACTTTAATTTAGATATGTTAGATTAAGTAAATATGCTTACCTTAAGCTAGATTATACTATGCTAAACTTTATGATAGAATTACATCTCAAGTGTTATGACTCAATGAATGTTATTAATGAAATAAGATATTCTCATTAAGCCTGATAAGACAAGAGCCATTACTTCTAATCTAATTTATCCTAATTTTCCGATTATTTTCTTGATGTGATGCAAACAATGATACTCCTGTTACTTTCACTACGTGTACTTTGATTCTTTTAGGATTTTCTTCCATTCTATATTTTTGCACTATGCTATTCACGCAATCCTAACAGATTGTGAACCACTGACCATCTGATAAAACTCAAAGGAAGAGAATAACAATGATAATCCATCCTAATTACACAACTGGCAAGTCTATAAGAAAACAAATTATTTGAAACTACCCAATAATCAATGGGTGTGCGATGTATCTCCTTAGAATTGGATTACAATTCCTAAAGTTGGAAGAGCGACTCGATTCAGGAAATAAACAACGCGAGACAGTTCCGTGGAACACCTTAGGTAAAAGGTATCCGTACTCCAACGATTTTCTCACCCAAACAAGACAAAGGGCGAAGGGAGTAGCAACTGGAGCTGTCGTTATTAAGGCGTCTCGGAAGACCAACCCCAATAGATCGTTTGAATAAGAAACTTCTTCCTGAGTGGAAACAGAGAGAGAAAGCAAACAGGGCGACAAAAGAGCGTCACGGACCGCAGGAAACTTCCTCGTGGACCTGGCGAAAGGGAGAGATCCCATTCCTTGCGAGTTCCCTATCCTTGGCTGCTTAATTAGAAATTTCAATGTGGACGCACACAAAGGAATCCGCGCCTCGAAAGAGAGCAGTGTATCTGGGACACGCTGTGAATCTCTGCGCACAATGGAAAGAGAGGAGGGTTGTGGCGGTTTTCGGGCTTGGTTTGCGGGAGAAAGACGGAATATACCCATTAGAACGGCGGATGCCGTGTGCGACGACGGGAAAAGGATGCAGGGAATAGATTGAGATACGTACGGAAATTAAATTCATTTGCCTAGGAGGAAATTTCAGATGTGAGGAAGAATGCTGTGGATATGGAGCAATGGATAGGAAAAGATACGAATGAGGAAGGGACAGAAAAGGAGATTGAGGAGCTGATGAAAGCTCATGAGTTGGCTGTGACTTGAGGGATATTACAGAAAAATATTGTGATGATGATAAAATAATGTTACAATATTTAAATATTAATTTATATTTATTATATTGTTACAATATTTAAAATAGTACGACTTAGACATCCGGCAGGAGAAAGCAGAGCCTTTCGGAATTAAGAAGACGATTTCGTGATTGGAATTAAAGAAGTAATATTTATTTATTCAGATACGTATAAGTTTATGTGAGATAGATAAATGAATTNTAAACTCAATATGGGAAGGCGTTACCTCGTGGAAGGCCATTACAATGAAATAAAGACCGTTTCGTACACTTCCACAGCAATTTTATTATGGCAACATGTTTCGCTAGTGTCCTAGCATCATCAGGCCTGGTGATGCTAGGACACTAGCGAAACATGTTGCCATAATAAAATTGCTGTGGAAGTGTACGAAACGGTCTTTATTTCATTGTAATGGCCTTCCACGAGGTAACGCCTTCCCATATTGAGTTTAACATTACTTAGCATGTAGAAAGATTTCTCAGCATCTTGATTGATTACTAAATACATTTCATGCAAGAGAAAGTCTAAAAATTACCTTAATCACGTTGATTTGAGTAAGAGAAATAACTTCGAAATTTTTCCTCGTTGAATTTTCAAAACAATTGAAATTAGAAAATGTGAAAGTTTGTACACAATTATGCTGATTTTGCAACGATTATATGATCTTCTTTAGCATCCTTTCTTCTGAAAGTGTTCAGTCTTCATTCTTGTTCCCTCGGAATGCTTCAAGAATAATATCCATGAAAATTTTAGGATGAAAGAAATTTAGATTTTTTGTGCATGCTCCACTGCACCTGTTTTGTAATTTGAAGTAGTCCACGCCTCTAGGTTCAGCTGTCGGATTGTGAGAGCTCAATGAAAGCCCGGAGGCACGTTTGCTCCTGCTTTTTATTACGAGCTCACCCACATTCCCTATCTTGCCTGAATTATCCAGGTGAACGAGGTTTGATTGAGGAAACATTTTTTTTTAATTTTGTCACGCATCCATTTTAAAAAATAGATGGGTTTTAGGTAAATATATTTTCCCCCCTTCCATATGATTTTAAGGAAAGTAGATAGGTACGAACGAATGTTCTTAAATTCTATCTCTCCCATACGCCAAATGCACCAGCTAAAACAAATAAAAGGCCTACCTAAAATTCTACTTCTTGAAAATGAAAGCATAAATACGTAGCCTAAATATTTCTGAGAATAAGAGGTATATATATATATATATATCCAATTAATATTGGAAATTTTTAATTATTAAAAATATACGAATGAAACATATTAGCTGTTAAGAGATAGCGAAACGTCTGATATTGTATCCTCGATTGGTGACCAGTAACAGAAAAATAAGAATATAGGGTAAGTATTCGTATCAGTTTAAATCCTTAGTAATTAAAAGGTTAATGAGTTTCTCATTCGTTTTATTGAATTCTTTATCAATATTTCTGCCATCGATTGAGGCAATGGAGAATGAATTAAAGTTCTAGTCAGAAGAAAATCCATTCTAGTATTATCGTTGCTGAAGCTAAAGCTCGGGGCACCAAAAAGTCTCGAATGACCCCACCGTTCTACCGCAGCGGTGAAAGTACTGCGAGACCACTTCCGATGCCCCATTAAGCAGAGAAAGGAAACACGGGCAACACGTCCCAAAATTGGAGATAAGCGAAGAGGACGTTCAAAAATGGCTTCATTAACCTGCGGATAGTTAGTGGGTTTCGGGAGAAGGGAGAAAAGAGATAACAAGAAATGTTGCTAACAACTATATTTGGGTAAATGCTGTAATGAGGTTGGATTAACATTGTATACAAAGCTATTCCGCACGTGTCCTTAGCTACGGCTTCGGCCTTCCAATTCATGTTTCACCCTTAGCTACTCCTTCCCATACATGTTCTATATCTCTAGCTACCAAGGCCTTTCACAACCCCGTTACCCATGTCCCAACCTTTCCGTCGCAGGCTTCCATGAAACGTACCTCTCCCTCCGTCTTTTTGTTGCTTTACGACACGCGCCGTCGACTCAATCCCTCAAGGGTGAATATGGCAAATAACAGCGGCCTCAGAACTACCTCATCTCCCTCAGCCCTAATCTCAAGCGCAGCAGCACTCTCCGCGGAGGTTTTCAAAAACAAATGTTATCGGCGTCAATTGTTTGGGCCAAAACCCGGAAGTGTTGTTTCATCACGTGGTAACTCCATCTAATTAAGAAATTGAGTGGGATTAATCGATATTCTCATACTTTTGTGGTTCCAGATTTGAGAACCCTTATCTGATTGTATTTGTTAGTATACCTTCTAGTCCAGGCATTTTTATGATGTAATGTTTTTTCACGAGAAAGTCGGTTATCCATTCAGCTTAAAAATTATATAGTTAACCCCTATTTTAAAAAAGAATTTCGGAAGTTTTTAGTCTAATACAAAGAGGTTTTATTCATTAAGGATGAAACAGGTATATCACAAAGAATAAAAGTGGTTAAGGAAAGGTGTAATACTTTGCGCGATGAAGTCGTCAGGCCGATCCCAAAGGAATAACAAGTGTGAAAAATTGCGACGTGACTGGGACTCGAACCCAGGTCTCCAACTTTCCGGGCAGGTATTCTAACCACTGGCTCCCTTTATTCCTTTGGAATAAAAGTGAGTCAATATTAAAGGGAGCCGTAGATAGTAAAGAGATTTTCTATAGATGAATATCTATTCCAACGCCATAGATTTGCGGATATAATTCTTTCAACATAATAACCAAAACTTGGCAGCATAGTTCCATCTAACTTTTCCCATATTTGTGGGGTAAGGATATATCAGCGGGCGTTTAGTTTACGGCGTTGCGTTAATATTCCCGTGGAGGAGTTTTAAGAAGCAATTTTCTGATTTTCTTAATTTAAATGACAAAATGAATTAGGTAATCCCGCTATAAAATTCTTAATTGGCAAACTCATGAGGTAATTTGTGAAAACTAAACCTAAAGAATCAAATTTTTCTATAAATGGGCGCAGCTTAGAGGGAACCGTCCTCAATAGTGGTTAGATAGGGGAAAATTTGCATTACAATGCTTTTATTAAAGTTCAACAAGCAATATACTAGTTATAATCATATTCGGAAATTTTACAACAATGAACATGTGCACATACAAACTTACAAATCTTGAAGCAATCGATATAACTGTTAACAAAAATAATGCATGACCCATATAAAGGTCAGAAATTGTTCATGATATGTTATCAAAGATTATAATATGGTTGATATTCTCTATAATGTAAATTACAGAATAAGTACTGACATGTCATCGTAATATTATATCGCCGATGCCCTTAAATAAGTAGATCAATGGAAAACGGGTAAGGGTGACTTTGCGCAAGATGGTGCGCACCCAGGAAAAATCCCAAGGAAGAATGGACTTGAAAAAGTATCCCGAATGGCTTGGAGAAATGTTCTGCCGGGATAGCTCAACGGACAGAGCACCCGACCTGCAATTGGGAGACCCGGGTTCGTTTCCCGGTCCAGTCAGACTTTTTTCAAGTCCATTCTTCTTTGGGAAGTAGATCAATGTCTACACCATGGCGGCGATTTGCTCATATCGTGCACAGTATACTAAAACGTGACAAAATGGACAAAAATTACCCGAGTTTTAATCTCTAAAGTCGTACAATCGTAAAAAAACGATATCGTGGACATTACTTAGAAGTTTTACGGCGTGAAAATTTCAAATCACAGATTTAAAACATGAATGAGATTTCTAATGGTTTTTTTTCAGTCTGCCACTCAGATATTTAAAGTCGGGCTACTACTCTTGATGTAATTTATATTCATAATATGGGAAATATTTTCCATACATATCACTACGTTAGATATTTTGCAATGTAACCGCTTAGAGGCATGAAAAAAATCATAAAACAGTATTCAAACCACGTCCTATTTCCATCTTGAGCGAGAATCACTTAAGAAAGAGCTTAACGGGGTGCAAAGGTTGATAACCTGAAGGAACTTCCCATACATTCAAGATTCCATAATGATGTCGGTCGCTCACTTCCGCGAAAGTGTCAACTTGTCAACCATCGAGACGAAAATGGGATGAAAATGGGATAGACCTCGTTCCAGAAGGGTTAAGCGGGAAAAGCCGCCATGGACAGCACTGATTCCGCCGTTTTGCGTAATATCGAAAAACTATCTTCCTTCAAAACGAGTCCGTTATACAATAATAAACCGGAAATCGTCTCAATTCATTCAATCGGAAATTCAACCGGAAATCATTCAATTTTTTCCAGCTGCCCTTGTTTGCTTTACTGCCCGGGCTTGAAGCTTTTCAAATAAATATTTTTTTAATATGTAGAAGAAATATCATCTCTAGGGATATTCTTAATAATACTACAGAGATTTTTTCAGCAGAAAAATCTTTAAAATACACAAAAAATTTCTTCTTTTGCGTAAATGCCGCATCCATAGTTTATCGACAAGCTTCCTTAAGTCTTTCGACGACTTGTCACCTTCGCGCAGTCAGAACGCCCTTTGATGCCGGAGACTCGACCTCAATCTTTTATGAAAATTTTATCACCGACATTCTGCCTTGAGGACTTTCTCCTTCGTTAGTTTCTTTTACCAGGATCAATTAAACATCAGAATATCTCAAAAGAGAGTTGCACTGATGGTAGGAGAAAAAAGTTAAGCCCATAACCATGAAAAACAGGGCGAAATGAAAATTAAGGAAAAAAATTACTTTCCTAACCATGCAGTCAATATTCTGGATAAGGGACATTTTTATTTAAAGGTGCAGGGGAGGAAAGTTAGTTGATTGAAGAGTGGACAAGGTGGAACGGGAAGTAGAAGTTGTAGCTAATAGCTATACTATACTAGCTATTGGATGACTTCTAACGTTTTCAAAGCGCCTAATTTGCGTCTTAGAAGATGGGTATGCGGGTTGAATGGTAGAAATTAGAAGAATGAAAACCACTTCTTCTCCGTTCGCTTACATCGATTAATTTTCTTCTGCTTTCCATTTCGCAATATTTCAAGGGTGTATATGCATGAAAGAAAAGATTTAAAAACACTCCTTAAACTGTATGTCGGCAGGCAGAACTCGCTTTTAGAGGCAAAAGGGAAGCTCCGGATAACAGATTTCTGGGAAAACCCCGTTTGTCCTTTCGAAAAAGCGATTTTCGCCTGCCAACACACGAAGTATTTTTAAACCTCTAATAAGTGTAGATGCTTGATTTTAGGTTTTTTATCAGACCTTATGACGACGCTCCTCCATTTAAAGCTGTGGTCTATTTGTTAATAAAAGTAAGTGAAAACCGGAGTACTATGCGCAATTCTTTTTACAATGAAATTTATAAATAAATTAATTCGTATCAAAATTAAAGACGCTTTTAAATCACCTTATAGAATTAACATTTCGTTAACTCCACAGCATAACTTTCTGCGGGTTTCAATTTGGCAATTTCAATAACAACTCTTTTTATAAAAATTTTCACTTATATTGAAATTTAGCAAGAATAATTGGGTATTATTTCATTTAGCATGTTTTAATCCTTTCTTAATTAGTTCGAGAATGGAAAATGGTAATACAGTCAGCTTAAATGAGACATATCATCTTGAAAGTTGAAACCTACAATGTTAAGAAATCTTTAACCGATTTCTGTGTGAGTGAGAAGAACCTTATCGTAATAGTGAGAGAGAAATCCCCCTGAAGATGAAGAAAATAAATCCGCCTTTTACTCTGAAAGAGTGGATTTAACTTCACTCCTCTGGATCCTGTCTAGGAAGAAAATTGAATGTCTCGGCAAAGGAAGTCGATAAAATGTCGACTACAGCCGAGTTGTATCTCTACCGTAAAGAAAAAATCTTTAAAAGTGAGGTATAGGTTAAGGATAATCAAACAAAAGCCCTTCCCAAAAAAATAGTGAATTTATCAGCCAAACAAATATCTTTATCTTCAGAGCATCACAAAGAGCTCTTCCCAGGCTTATTTCCTACAAGGACAAGTACGTGATATTTTGAACTTTTTTTATGTCTGCGAATGTCATTCTCAGCTGTTTTGAAGAGATCAAGAACTTCTAAGAACGGCGATAAGAAAAACAGAAATGGGGAATTTGCTAAGTGCCTCCAGCAGAGAATTTGTGTTCGCCGTTAATTTTCACAGCAAAGCTTTAATTATTTTATTGACACGAAATTTAAATACCTATTATATGAAATATAGAGGAGAAATTTTCTATTAGTAATCAATAAATATTTATTGAAAAACGAGAAAATGCAGTACTCGAAAAGATAAGAGGAAAGCCATTCCCTTTATCAAGAAGGTCAGCTATAAAAAACAGTCATTATATCTAATCTATTCCATAGTTGTATGTACACATCAAAGATATAAATTGCGGAGTTTTTCTTGGATAAGAGAGAATAGATAATTCGAATGAAAGACATATTAGTATATTTTAATAAAGTACTACGAGAGGGAAGTAACAACATTAGTTTATTATGTGTAATTACGTTTATATCTCAGTTATCTCACAGATGTAAGGTAACGGAGTATTATCTATTCCGTAGTGAATTTTCGTCAAATAGTATGTTTATTAGGTACTCTATCGGAAGTTGATCAATCTGAGGCGAAGTCAAAAATCATTTCAAACAATATAGTAGCTTTTTTCTCAGTGGGCTTTGACACGTCCTAATTTTTAGTGAGAAATCAACTCGGTTATCGTAATACACGATCCTACGAGTCTCAGCAGGCGTTGTTAGCTTTCGATGTTTTTAAATCTGCCAAAAATAAAAGGCAAGTTGACGTGATATTTTTAGACTTTTGGAAAGCGTCTGGTGAGGCCCTGCATCATAAATTATTAAATAAATTAAAAGTTTCGGGTATTAATGCAGAAATAATAAACTGAATTAAGGACTCTCTCCGATAGAGAAGAACAAGTAGTTCGGGATGGTATTAGTTCCTACCTGGTTAAAGTGACATCGGGCGTGACGCAAAGCAGTATAATCGAACCGTTATTATTTTCAGTATACAACAACGACCTTAGAAATAACATCGATAGTAAAGTTAGGATATTTGCGGATGACAATGTAATTTATACGGAAAGAGGATGTGAGGAGGATAGATTAACACTGTCGAAGGATTTAGATAAACTTCTGAAATTGTGCGATGATTATCAATTAGAGCTCAATATAGACAAATGTTCAGTAAGTTAACTTCTTCAAAAGAAAATCTGCAGTTAATGATTATTCGTACAGACCGCAAGGGACACATTTATTAACAGTAGAATCGAAGAAATATCTTTGAGTAACCGTCACGAATAACTTAACATGGGGTTCACACATCCGTAATACATCGTATATGGACGAGCACCTAAGAAGCTCAGATTGCTGAAGAGAATAGTCGGTAGAAGCAAAGAAAAAGTACATAAGTGATGTGACATTGCGTTGGTTAGGCCTAACTTTGAGCATTCGTGTAGTGTATATGTTTCTGCCAAAAAGCATTGTTGGATTCCCGGTGGGGGCTCACGTGCGAAATGACCCTAGCTGTCGAAGCACTTTTTAAAATACTACTGTAACTGATAATATGCGTTCTTCCTGTAACCTAGGCCGTTCTGATACTGAGAGAGGAATCAGAGAAATAGATGCTAGTCGTCTCAAAAATGAATTTTTTCCGCGAAAGTAATCTATTGGGAAAGTTGAGTCATGGTGCATGCATCCCCTGCCAAACGCCGAAAGATGGCTTGCAGGGACATATACAGATGTAGATGTATACTGATATTCGATAATAGTCGTATGGATGAGCCTCAGTACTACTCGTGATTTATTCATTTGATTTTTACGATAAAAGGTTACGAATGTACGTACCTTCGTATGTACATTTAAATTCAGTTTATTATCTTTTGTATTAAAACCATTCCTTTCTTAAAATCGAATAATTTGTAGATATAATCTCAAAGGAGTAGCTTCTTAACAGCGATGGGATTTCTCCAACATAGGGAGTTCAGGTTAACCCGGACTGAACTCACATTTTAGATATCCCAAAACTTTATAATGTCTTTCTTATTGTATATATCTCCAACCTTGCTGTTATCTCGAAATCAAATCTTCGTCCATATCCAGGGTCTATGCTTTATTTTCAAGGGAATCTAATTAATTATCTAACTAGATGAGATGATAGCAAAATCATCCTGCTTTATTTAATATAGTTTCATGCTCCTCTTCCTTATATTACCTTTGTTATATTTTCCTTAATATAACTGTACTTTGATGAGAGTGAGATGAAGCTGAAAAACACAAAGATGGCACTAAATGGAACCATGCTTTAATGAAAGCGACTCCTATAGAATCCAATCCACCGAACGAAGACTGATGGAAACTTTTAAATATTCTTCTCCCTCGTACCTCTTCCCTTTAATGATGATGAATCCTCGGAAAAGAAAAATACAAATGATGCCGTTTGGGATGCTGAAAATTCTACGTGGAGGATCAAAATATAGATAAATGCCGAAGTTCTCCAACGAGAAGTTCATAAGGAATTTTGCGATGAAAAGATTTCAATGATGGTATAGAACTCTAATCCATCTCATCATTAATCAAGAAATATCTACTTTTCTAATGATATGGTATGTTTATGATATCCTTGAGTATCCATTGGAAAATCATGATCAAATAAAAGATCCTCTGAAATTACTCCATAAAATGAATTTTGGAAAAGATGGAGAGGAAAAAATACCTCTACAAAGCGGTTTAACGGTCACGCTCCACGAGGTATTTTTTACTCAATGTTCCTTCGGTTTCTATCACAGCGGAATGGAAAAATATCATCTGTTAATATAAACTATTAATCGGTGTATCAGTATTTTTAAGCCATTCTAGTATATAAGGTAGTAGAATGAAATGCTATTCATATATATTATATATCTTATTTTATATTTATTTACTTACGGAAGAATTATTGTATAATACGGAATACACAAGCATTCACACCGTTTGTAAAACTATATCCACCGTTCTTCATGATTGGCCAACCATTTACCTTCGCTTTAAATAATACGATCAACCAAATTACATTGCATATTAAAGGAAATGGTTAAACAACAGTCACACAAACTTCAGAAAGGCAAACAGCATTTTTGTGATACTTTTATCACTCATGAATATTTGCAACCGCCGATTAAAAACGATAGTGCAAAAATCCTCTTTTCCATATAGCGTGTCACCTTGAAACAATGAATAAAATTCTTATGGATAAAATGTTTGGCGTTGACGTAACGAAGAGAGGGATTTCTTTTCTTATAAAGTTACATCACGTAGTGATCTTTTAATTAGATTAAGGAAAAATTGAGTAGAACTTATTTTACAGTATCTTTTCTAAGCCTATCCGTATGATTGCCATTAAACTAGAAATACTTAAAACTTAATACTTCCTAAATTGATTGCTCAAAATTTTTAATTGAAGGTGAAAACAAAGACCCGACTTTTAAGAGATATGTAGGATTCGAAACTCATATAATAACACGTCTGAACCATGTTAATTTCCGAGAAAACCTTCGCATTGTATCTGTACATTTCTTACTAGGACTCCTGAACAGCCAAAACGGGTTAGTGGGTTTCCCTTTGATGAAAACAATCCTGGTGAGAGCTTTTACGTGCGAAACGACCTTAGCCGTCGAATCACTTTAGCTAAGACTGCATGAAGTGTTGCATACGCACATAACTAATAAATGAATCTCTCATGTGAGGTAACGTGGCTAATCGTACCAATAAATAATGAAAACAGACGAGGGAGGCTTAACATCAAAATAGAACCGCTGATGAAAACGAGTGTTAAAAAAGAATAGCTTTCCAACAGTCAAAGATTTAGAGTTTCTCTTTCTCGTTCTGTAAACTGAGTTGATAGATTTGATCTACTTGGAAGTAGCAAATGTTTTTCTTTCATCTCCTAAAATGTATTGAATATCTACAAAGATACGATGGAATGTTACACAAACGCCTTCTCAAACTCATTTCAGATTCAAATCGATTCTACCTTTAGATGCTAATCGTACCAATGGAATGATAAATGCATTCTATCAACCAATGGCGTTGAAATTAAAGTCCTTACACATATAAATCGTGTATTTTTTGAAGTTCAGGAGAATAGCTAGAAATCGAAATTAAAACATCACAAAAAATCTTCAGTGAAAGGCGAACGTGAAGTGGAGAGGGAAAAAAAGATCGGAGCTCAAACGTTCTCTATACGGATGCATATTTTAAGCGATTTATGTCTGGGCGAGGATAAATTGCTTTCTAGACGGTTTATCTCAAAAGGGCAAATCCCTTGGAGCTCTTTTGAATTCGCGTCGAGGATCTGGGGCCATTTTATTCTTCAATCTATTAAATAAAGAGAGTTGAAAAAAATTAACCATCGTCACAGAGGTAAAACTTTATTTGATTTCACAGACGTTGATGCCATCTGAAGAGAGCCGATTCGAGACGCAGTACTCCCATAGGATGATTTAATTCTCGAATGGAGCTCGTCATGAGTCTGATTGAATAAAAGGTTAAACTTCCTTCCTATCTTTCGGTGTAGAGAGGGATACATTTTTCTTTGAATTGAGTTTCATCGGTAGGAGGACATGAAACAACATCCGCGCTGAAAACTTCAATCGGACACAACTAAATATTGTATTATTCTTAGTATTATTATTTTTCATCTGTCATGGGGACGTCTGATGATAATAGACAATTAAATTACAGATGCCACGGCGATTAATGAGTTTGGAACTAATTTATTCTAAAGACTAAATTCAAGACAGAACAAAAACTAAACATATGCAATTCTGAGAGTGATTTCTTCAATGAGACGGTTATCAGAAAACCGAAAAAGAAAACAAGAAAAGAAATCCAGTTTTACAAAATCGTAGCTATAACGAGATTTACGTACGGAAGGGAAGACAAAACAGAGACAGGAAAAAGCAGAAATGTAAAGTGCGTAAAATGAGATTCTAAAGAAAACTGAAGGGCGGCAGAAATTCAAGTTATTTAAGAAACAGACTCATGAGAACTGATTCGAAGATATTTAATCTTTAAGAAAGATGACGAGAAAGTAGGAGCAGTGCGACCGAACGGAATGAACAAAGAGAGATTGACAGTGAAGGGCTTAATTAACAAATTCCTAAGAGATAAGAAAGGATGGGTGCAGTGATAGTATAATACTGCCTGATGCATGTAGCAAAGAAGAAGCAATCGAGTATTATGTACAACAATACATCTCTGTATTACATCTATTCCATACATTTATACTACGTAGCCTTCTATCTTCTCCTCACTCCCATGCCTTTGTCAGTCAGCTGGCTGCATTTTGAACATCACCTGATGACTGTGATTAATCGCTGAAACCGGTCGTGCATGTATCATTTTTGAGAAAAAATTCATCCTTAATATTTTATTTTATATAATAATTAACCTCGAAGAATCTGTAAGTTTCAGTTCTGTATCGAAATGATATTTTTGACAGGCATAAAATTAATAAGTGGGAACATATCCCGGATCCGCATTTTATTCTCCGATAACAAAGAGTGATGACTGATCACGGAGAAAATTAAATATTTGAAAACGAGAGGTAAATAAAAGGTTGTCCGCCATGATTGATTAAAAGCGATGGAAGAATGCGGGCCCGACGAGGAGAATGCGGTATCCATAAATCCGTTATCAATTTCGTCCTTTTTTCGCTAATATCGTTAGCAAGCGGGCTGATGGATGGCTGAGGGAAAACTGTTCTCGGAATCCGCACAGTGGAGAAAACGGCGGAAATTCTTTATCTGGCCTACCATTTGGGTGAATACGTTGACCTACTAAGGGAAACCAAGTTCTTGAAACCGACCTTTTCTTTCCAGGAATTAGAAGATAATTCCCGGCGATCGATTAAGCGTTTTCTTGGGAATCGTGGGCCGTTTCAGTAAATGCTGTGACGCAAATATTTCGAATGAAAATAGTTCGCTCCCTATAATCAAGATGACATGAAAACCTCAAATTTTACACTTGAAGTTAAATATATTGACTGCGGAGAGCAAGGAATATATTTAACTTCCTTATAAATTGACACACATCAGTTAAAACTATTTTAAACTTAGTAACTATTTGTGAATTTGAGTACTATTCGTACCAAGTAAATGTTGTACTTTACTTCTAATAGAATATGCAGTACTCTTCCAACATACGTTTTTAATGAACGAAAATTATTCATTTTTTATCTTATTTCCTACATTTTAGCCTCCGGATAACAAATACATTGTTGTAGCCCTAATGTATTGCCTATAATTTGTTCATATTGCTGAAAATTGGTAGAATTTGATTGATTGGTTGATCTACTTGCCTCCATTGTGCCTTACAAAGCCGTAAATGTGTAGTGATAATACCTAAGATATCTGTAAATAAAACTTTTTATCACGTTTCCGCATAATATAATTCTACAGAATGCAAAATGTAATTGGCAGATATAGGTATGCTTTTTCTAGATCCCGACTCGTGCATTGATTAACCTAGATAGAAATGAAGCCGGAGGGACAAAATCGCGTTTTAATTTGCGAAACCCATTCGAATTTAGCGAAAATTAATGAGTGAACAGTTCAGTGAGTGGAAACGCAAACTAACCACGCGTGCTCTTCGTCGATCACATAAAAATTACGGGATTTTAAAAAATGAAACCGGTTACACCGTAGAAGAACCGATATTCTTCCCTTGTGTGATGGAAACAGCATACGAGAAATGCGCGTTAGCAAGAGAAAATGTGATCCATATTTTATTGATGTACCTCTACCTGTGTCAATGGCATTCCTTTCCTTAACTGGAATACTTTTTCCCACCCAATCCAAATCCGCCACATGGAGAACTTACCGCCCCACTGATAATTTCCACGGAACGAACCAGAAGTCACGCGCTTTTGATTCCGTCTACGGTAGCATTCCTCAAAACTACATGTCACGGAAGTTAATTTACAAGAGTCGTTTATCTCGTTCAATTTCCTTTCACTTTGACGGGCGAGGAAAACAGGAACATTGGGGTTGGGGACCATTCACTCAAGCCACCGCGGATCCAACGAACCCTTTATCGACCCAAGAAGAAAATGGTTTTCGCCACTCCCGAGAAATGTATACTACTAGTAGTAAGTCTAAAAATAACCGGGTGCTTATCTTCTCCTTCGTGTTTTCGATTTGGTATTAAAAATGAAGAGATTGTACTATCGCACGCTGGAAGGTTCAACAAAAAGTCTGGGCAGTCTTTGTAAAACAAGAGGAGAATACAAAATAAACCGAAATTGATTTTTTCTTACCATTCGTTTTCTATCCCAAAAAATACTAAATATTTCGGCAAAACCAAAGTTTATTATTACAATTCCAAATCAACATGTCTATCATGAAAATTACTCAGCATACCAATATCGCACTCATAGTACAGAATCATGTAGTGGCGCGTTGGCTTGGAAGCATTAATTATAAATATTCAATACGGCGGATATTTTGTAATTCTCTTTAGTTTTAAATACAAAATCTACTCGGATTTGATAAAAAATGCTACTCGATATCCATAGAAGTGATCTAGTTCCATAGAAACTAGTTCTACAAAATAATTTTATCAGAAGAAATAAGCTGTTGCCAGACATAATTTTGCTTCTTCAAATGGCCTAAGTATCACATATATGGAAAGAAGTGTGTTTCTTAATTAACTTTCGCTAAAAATGTCGCGAGTTACCTTAACTTTATAAACATTAAAGCATGCTCATCACTACTCTCATTCTACTACCTTTCAATGTCCAACTAATCAAACCAGTTGCACCCCAGCAAGATCTTTAAACATTTATTGCTGTTTCTATAGCGTTTCTAAAGATGAAATTATTCTCGGAATTTCTGAGCAGTTGTGCAAAATTTATTACGCAATATATTCAGGGGTAATCTCTTTCCAGTTTCTTGTAATTAGGAGAATTAATTAATTTATCTTCTCCGTTTCTGAAAGGCCTAATGCGTTAAAGATGAGAGAGTTTTGCGTTGGTAGCTGAAACTATTCTCTTAGTGTACGTATCATGAACACGGATGGATGATTTATGCGTTGCTTAATTACACAAAATATACTGCCAGCTAAAAGATTGCATTTGGAATTTGATCATCCGTCTGGAATTCATTTCTTCAATATATGTCGCACAGTTTTAACACACATCAATTAATATAATATGAAAAATCTTTGAAATTATGAAAATTCCACTTCATTTTCATAAGGTGCGTAAGAAAACTTCAGCCAATATCCAGGAGATATTTAAAATATTACTGCTCAAGTACAAGTTTATATTATGCAATAGAATGCCATAATCGTATAAACGCGATGAAAAGGAAGTTACGCCTGGAGTAGATAATTTGAAAGTCATTTAACCAATATCCGACCAAAATCATAGATGCGACTGAAACATCCCTCTTATTATGGAAAAATAATTTTAGCTGGTTTAGTGCATGCGATAGCTAAAGCATAGTACCTATGGCGTCTTATAATCCAGGAACGTTAACTTGGAAACACACTTGCTAGATAATTCCTAAGTGAACTATTTAAATGGTTCACCTCTTGTTTATAGTAACAATAGTATTTATTAAATTTATAGTAACAAAATGGCAACACAACGGCAGTGAGAGAAGTTAATTAATCCAATGTTCACTGAGCGTTAAGTAATTCCTAACAAAGTCAAATAAAAGAGGAAGCTAACGGTTTAAACTGCAGAACACGAAAAACTCTCGCCTGGACTCGGAAAACAGCGATATGAGGGAAGAGGGCAATGAGAAAAGAGATCCCGCATATAATTCCTTCCCAGTCTCGGGAATATCAGCGCGCCGCAGCAACAAACACCAGCAGGCCGCTTGGGTGAAATCCACCATCCCCGCTTTTGAAAAACAAATGAAAAAAATAAGGAAACGCTCGCCTACTCTTCCTTTCTGTATCCGTTTCGCGTACGCATTGTCGTTCTCGTCTCCGAGATTCATGAATGCCGAGCAAAGCGGGGACGTCATCTGTAGAGAGAACACAATGGGAGCGTTTTATATGAAGCAAATGAAGAAAAGTAAAGGGACAAGAGAGACGAGGAAGGGAAAGAGAGGAGGGAAAGGAAAGAAGAAAAGAGATTGAGAAATAAAAGGAAAGTCTATTATTTAGTCAACTCTGAAAAAAGGAAGTCATATCTCACTTACAAGCTTTCTTATTCATAAATCTCAAATGTTGCTCATAATGCATAATGCTCGAGTGAAAGTTGTGGAGAAATACAGCGATTATTGCATTACTCCAGAAAAGAGGAAGACAATAAACTGAATTTATTCGGCTCTCTCTTGTTGACACCGATACCGTACCATATTTACCTACATATCACTTATGTAGTCACCACAAAAATTATGTTTATGATATTAGAAGTTTCTGATTCAAATTTTCGTGTATTTTCACCCTGAAGATGGCTGCGGAGTCTGCAGCCGAAACATCGGAGATAATCTACCAGACGACCCGGCTCGTATCCCGAGAGACCTTCCTTCAATGTATTCGCCGGGAAAGGACCAGAATTTTTGCTTGATATATTTCAAGAAATTCCATTATTTATTGAAAATAGAATCGCAATACCTAAAGTTTAAAATAGATGAAGGTGAACAAATTCTGTTTTCGTTTCCTAGTTCGAATACAGTTCTTTTTAAAAATAAAGATTTCCGATTCCATAATCCTAGAATTCTCTAAATTGCCTCTAAATTCTAGTAACGTAACATCATATATAATTCTTTCGGGATTTAGATTGCGGCGCTTTGACTGGAAAAATCTTTCATATTTAGAGAGAATTACTTTTTATATTATTTGAAAATTCCTCACATCAACCATTTCCTTTAATGATTCCGAAAATCACTAAAATAGTGCGAGCGAGAACAATGCGGGAATAAAAAGAACTCTACTCTAGAGCAATATCTCATTCTTAACTCCTCTTTGTTCTATAACGTTCCGTTGAGTGCGGAAATAACGAGGAAAACAATTGGGTATGAGTAAGAGGCAATGAGATAAAATTGTATAAAAATAAACGCTCAGTAGTGCTGCACGTGGAACCGAATGAACTCCACAGACGCACTAGTGGAGCAATGTTTGAAGACATCTCGAAAATAATGGAAGCAGGGAATGGGGAATTATAAGTGAGAATAAGAGGACGAGAAAACAGGGGTGAGGAATGAAAAAATGGAGAGGGGTGACAGTTTGAGGGAGAAGAAGACAATGACAACTTCGGAATGAATGATTAAGAGCGGTGAGTGTTGGCACGCATCAACGAGAGAGGAAAAGAGTAAAAAAAAACTAAAGGCGGAGGAACGAGCAAGCGTACGGACGTAGAAAAAGGAAACAGTAACCAAGGGAACGCAATTGGAACTTCACAATATTAATCACTTTATCCTTTGAGTCGAAAATTGAACATGTGATGGAGTGCAATGAGGTACAATGTAACTAAAGGAACGGTTTTCTTTTCTTTCTGAGAAGAGAAGATTTCGAGGAGCGAGCAGTCGCGTAGAAGGATTTTTTTTTCTAATCAAGGTCAGAGTCGACTCAATGCCAGCTCACTCTAAAATCGACAGACACGCTGGGTAAAGAGGGATATATAGAAAGACCCTTTATTGGCAAGGTTAGGCCTAATTTTGGCTCTCGTCAGCCCCTACCTGATATGTCGTTATTATGTGTACAGATATGAATAAAAAACAAAAAAGTGTAATGTGTGGAAAAATATATTTAACAATTAATGTTGACAAATAAAAAAACCCACCTTGCAGGAAAACAGCCAGAGAGAGTGTGGGTGAAAAACCTCGCAAAAAACAGAAGAAAAACATTAAAAGTAATTTGCAATAAAAATGTTTGCAAGTCAAATATCACAGATAATTATTAACGAAAAAGGCAGGTTCATAATAAAAATTGAAAAAAACACTAATAATTAACAAACTAAACACATCTGTAAGTTAAAAAATATCATTACAGGAGGGAGGATGACTGAGACCTAACAGAGAGGAGTATTCTTTTCTTCTTAAGATCAACATTACATTATTAAATAAGAAAAAGAATTCGGAAAAAGGGCATAAAAATCCATTCATAGCTCTTAAACCCATTTAGTATGGTTAAGAGGTAGGCAAGCCGCAATTTCAGCGGAAGGAATGTGGTCAGCAAGTAGACGCCCGGGTCGCCTAATGGCCATGAATTTTCTAGGCCAAGATTAAATCAAAATTTTATACTTCGCGGTGTTACTAAAATTACAATGCAAATTTCATGAAAGGAGGCTCAACTTAGTGAAAAGGTGACATAATATGACGAAACAAAACAACTTTATACATTTTTTCCTTTTCCATAAAATTAAATAATAGGGCTACTTGCACCATACGTTAAGAATATAGAAGAGGGAGTTATAAGTACCTTCTTGGTCTAGCCCTGTACCATTCCACACTTGCAAATTGCAACGGATTCCTTGGTAAAAGCAAAGTATCTAAACACTATATAAATACGTTGGTAGCTGCGTAGCTATGATCTACAGAAACGTGCGACACAGCGCTGCAGACTTTCGAGTGTCTTAGCTTTGAAGGGAGACTGTCAGTATCATGATCAAATTAGACGATCACTATATAGATAACTGTATCACTGCTAATTATACGACACAAAGCGTCATAAGGCTAACTAATATGCGCAACTCCGGGAACACGTAGATAAATTTGCGGAACTCGATTAAATAAGACGGAAGTTCTGCGGTGACATGTGACACATTTCCATCCACGAAAGACATCTTTTTATTCAGATAACAAAAAAATTATTTGATCATTTCCGAGCATATCTCTGTAAGCTGAATCTCCCTTTCCTTATCTACGCAGTATAACCACGCTCGCATCGGATTTTTAAATGACGGAATTAGGGACAGAAATAAAAAACCGATTCCCGCGTGATCCTCGAAAACGCAATTCAATGCTCGCTTCAATGCCGCATGTCCAACACCACTCCTGGCGAAGTCGGTTCCAGAGAGCCCAATTTGATAAAAAAAAAGAAAAACCCTCGTTGGCCAATGGGCATCCATCACCGATTTCCTTTACCTAAAAAACGAATCGCACTGGGAAAGAATCTCAGGGAAAGAATCAGGGAATCCGAAAATAACAACTTGAAGTAGATGTGAAATGGGAAAAGGAAAGTTGGAAGTAAGTTCCGTGTGAATTAATTCTGACATTGTAAAATTTTTTGGAAAATAATTCAGAAATTATAAGAATGAAAAAAAAATGGAGAAGGCATATGCACTCAAGCTCAAATGAGAAAAGGAGCTCAAACAACTTTAAAAATTGTATTATTTATATTTATTATGCTCTTGGAGATGCTCATTAGACAAGAAAATAAATAAAAGAACGCGTCTGCTTGTGAAAAAATCAAAATGACAATTCAGAATTAATGCAATGTACATTACAAATAAAAAGAATTTACAAAACATATAACAAATAACAGAATGAACAAAATTTAAATGGTATAATAAAAAAAAAGGGAATTGAATAATTTTTCTTTATGGGATCTTGCTAATGTGGAGTATTCAATTTGGTAATACATTCCAAATAATTGGAGTCAGTTATTTGGGAAGATCTAAGGTATATAATGCTACGTAGAATAGTAAGGTAATTAGGTCCGAATCGAATACTCACAGAAGATATAGAAATCCTGTAGGTGAGGAGATCCGAAATATACTGCGGAATTTACAAGGAAAAAAGGAAAAAGAATAGAAAAGTGTATACAAGGAGATTCAAAAAGAAGACGAAAAAGCGAAGTATGCTCGATAAATATAAAAGAAGGGAACTCGTTTTGTAAGAATGTTTTTGAACGAAAAAAGAACAACGACAGAAGACAAACGTAGGCAGAGAGAAAAGTAGAGATTTCGGCGTAACATGGGACCGAAAAATAAAGAAGAAAGCAGACGGTGAGAAAAAGAGCTCACTCTGTATAAAGCATCGGAGAGGAAAAATTTGGAGGGGACAAAACGGTGGAGAAAGCAGATGAAAGTAAAATCGGGAGTATAGAAGGCGGATGAAAGGAAATTTCTGGAAAAAGGTTCCGCATGACGGAGAGAGTGAAAGAAAGATAAGAACGCGATGTGATGGCGTGATTGGAATTCAGGGTTTGAATTCGTGAGGGGAGGCTGGTTGGTCGTGTTTGCGAAAGCGTGTGTTATGAGGGGTAGTGGGTGGATGGAGAAGAATAGGGTTTGAGGATGATGAAGAGGGTTTTTGGACACACATGGAAAGGTTTGACCGCCTGCCAGGGGACCCTGCAATCTGAAAATTTCCCCTCTCATCTGTCCCAACCTTTCCAGGCAAACAAAAGCCCTCAGTTCCGTATCTATCTTGCGTACCTATATCTATAACTGCCATCCATTCCAATCCCCAGTTCTTTCATAGATTCCGTTGCACGTAAAGAGAATTCCGCTAGGATGCCTATGTTTAAACTACGGACAAAAGAGTCCGAAATTACGATGTCGCCGCAATTTTTTTCCTCTTTGACGTTTTTGAATACATATCCAGTTAATCCGTTCGGAGGATCGGAAGATAAATTTATTAAGTGTCTCTTGGGATTTCGTACGCGTCTCACAGCTGGATGACGGAGAATATATGATTGGAGACTCGCTTCCTACAGGAATTAACTCGATGTTTCATGCGGTACACTTTAACGTGGTCTCCTCAATCAATGACAGTTTCATTGATGAGAGCTAGATATACAAGTTTAGGATAAATTATGATTATGACTATTGGATAATCATCATAAGAAGAAAATAACCTATAGGGAATCTTTTTTAAATGTTATATACACATATTTGCTTATACTTGATTGCTAATATTGGAATAAGCGTCTCCCAGAAAACTGAAAGGGATAACTTAAACTTATGTAGTAATAAAACTAATATTCATCTAGTGGAAAGGCTTGAAAATTTCAGCAAATGATAATATTTCTTATACTATCACATCTCTTACAGAATTCTTAAATAACACCGCTAAAGCACTTCGGAGGATTTGAACGTAAATGAAAAGAAAAATCGAAAAAGTGCATCTTAGTATCGCGTACAACAAAATCATTGTAATTAATATATAAAAAGCTAGTGAAAAATTGAGAAATTATTTTTTATTTTATATCATTCAGTCAATAATACAGCATTCATATAAAAGTACAATTAACAAAGACACGGTGCTTCTTTTTTATTTGTACGATGGACTTTTGCTATTTAAAGGCCATATATGTTGAATTTATTTCATAGAATATGTTTTCCTTAAGCCAGAGGAAAATTGAAAAAAAAAACGCCAGGTCCAGTCAGAACCAGTGATCCCATATAATATTAATATTTTGGAATGGCGTTAATATATTCACTGTTGAACCATCAAATTCTTTGAGTATCGCATACTCATTTCCAGTCATATACATAGTAAAACCCAGTTTGGTAGAAATCGCACCATTTCCTTGTATATTGGCCCAGGGATGGTTAAACATAATGAAAAGATGGGAAACAAGATATTTTGCTTTAAATATCTATAAAAGATTCGATGTGATTTGTTTTTACTGCAACACTTTCATATCAACGACGGTTTTCAGAAAAAGCGGAAACCTTCCTACTAGATTTCATTCGATGCCACATACATGTGAATAGGAGATTGCCACCCTCGTTGGTTTCTTCCACTCGATGACAATGGAGGCAGAAAGAGGGATCATTATCCAAAACCGTGGCGTTTCCTTTACTTCTTAATTGCAAATTTTTGCCGAAAAAATAACTGTTTTTTGTCTCAGAGAGCTCGATGAAGCTCGAAAATCGGATACGGAAACTCCTCTTGTTTCGTTCTCATTCTCTTCAGCATCTTTCAAATTGAGGCAGGCTAGAAGCGGAGTGTGTTTTAAAACAATAACAATAACAAAATAACTCCGACGAAGCGCGCGGAAGTTTCTTTTCCGATTTAGAACTTCTCCCACATGGAAAACCATCGACTACGAGGGGACAAAGCGAAATGAAGACAGAAACAAATGAGAATCGAGGCCCGTCGCTCGGAGCAAATCCTCCCAAGGACCCCATCCCCAAAAAATCATCTCTATCCCTTTTCCCTCCGCCCTTCCCTATTCCAACCCAAATAATCAGACAAGACCCTTTCGCTGGAGCTTCATGAGGATCTTCCCCTGCGTCATCATGACGCTAATATCGCGGACGAGGGAGGGGGTTTTTTTCTCATTGCAAATACCACGCACGTCCCTTGTTATACTCCGGATTGTTTGCAAACCGCTGCTCCTTCTTTCCCACTTCCCCGCTTCCTTGTCGCCTCCCCTTTCCCTCTCTTATCTCCCGCATTGAGACCCTTTCCAAATCCTTTCCGGAAAATATTCTTCTATCTTTTGCTCTCTTTGCTTTTCAAGAACCCACGCTAGCCGCACGCAATTCTCATTACGCATATAGAATTCACTTTTTTATTTGAGCTACTTTCTTCCCTCTACGAACTTTCATTCCCAGGAACTTTTCACATTTTCGACCTCATTCCATAGAGGAAGCTATACAAAGAGAAGATGGAAACTAGCACCAGGTAATAAATTTCTTTAAAATACTATTATCTCCATGGTGGAATAAGTACTTAGTATACCATATATATAATACAATTTCCAACTCATCTGGTTCGCATTACGAGTTTTGAAACCCCAAGCGCTCATCATTAACATACTATTGTTTTTTGTGTTTCATGCAGGTATTGATTTTTTAAAAATCCATCCCAAAATATGTTAGCAAACTTTTGATGTTGCGTAACACAACAATTTGTTTCGTAATCATGGCTATAAAGAATTTTTTGTTTACCCATTTTCCTCAGTAGATTATCGCTCAACATGGCAACTCAACTGGGCATGTCAGGACGTTTCACTATCCTGATAATTAACAGAAAACAACTTTTTTAAAAATCACTAAAATTAAAAATGTCACGCAAAATTACACCGCTTTACTAAATTATAATGGCAACTTAATTCGCTGTTTTTAAAAAAGAAAATCGCAAAACGCTAAAAGAGCATCAATAAACAGAAAACGAGTTCAACGAAATCAGGAATAAAGAAATTTAATCTATAAAGTAAAGGCAAACCAATAGTGAACATATAGACGAAAAGGATAAATTCTGCAGAACAAGACGATGTTTGATGCCGTTTACGCAAACAACATAAAAACGCGCATCGCTTCCCATTTGCGCCACATTTTTCTTCAATTTTCTAATCGACCGGAAGTTCTTCTGCGTAAAACTATCATATTCAACAGCACAAGGAAATGAAACATGTTCAAGTTGACTTATCAATTTCTTGCCGCAAGAAAATTTTTAATGACATTTCCTTTACGCGTGGTTTACAGGGAAAATAGATTTCTGACAAAACGGAATTGAACTTTTACTGTGCAGAAGATAACATATTTCTCAATGCTGCCATGGTATGGCAATTAAATATCCCGAACATCAACCACCTATATGAAGAAATATAGCTTATGAAGCATTAAATACGATTAAAACGAGCATAGCATCCGACAGATTTTTCTATTTTCGAGTCCTAGTAGAATTCTAGATGAGATCAATGAGAGGGCGATTATTACTGCGTTGCAGGGAAATATTTCCCCTCCGTGGTTTATAGACTGTTTCCGTCATTCTAGTTTCTACAACAACCTCTCTTGATATTTTGAAAGAAATAAACAAAAATTTAGGAAAATCTGCACGGCCTTAAATATCCTTTGTCTGCCACTCAATTCCCTTCAGGAATCTGCTTCTTTCCTGATGATTTTGTGGAAGCCTTTTCTTCCAATGAGAGGGCATAGAAATTTTCTTGAAAATAATTTGATTCTTTATAATCTTTGAAAAGGATAAATTTTTATCGTTTTTTTCGATTAAAGTTCTTTGGTGTGCTTTTCAGATGTCACGTCAGGCTCGAACGAAAGACGCGGATGAGAAAGGAAGAGTGCGAGGGAGGAATAATAAATCAAAGGAATATCCAGCGAATGAATGGGATTCGAGCCATGGAGGAGATGAAAAGTGACGAGGAGGATAAGAATGGGGATTTACGAAATTTATGGTAAAGGGAAAGCAAACGATTCGATAGGAATCGTAACGAGCTTGGCGTGAGATAAGGATATGAATTGATGCAGAGTATTACGGACGTTGAGAGTTTGATGAATCAATAGCTACTGAGATCATGAACGCGGAGAGAATTGTGATATCAGCAATGAAAGTTGCGTTGCAAACAAGACGAAATTCATGAATTCCATTTTAATTCGATGAGTAAGCATTTCTTTTATTTATTTTTGTAGTTCAATTATCTTACACTTAAATGCTCGCAATGAAGGCTTCGAGGTATGTCTATACACTATTAAGTTCTTCCCTATATCAAATGGATTATTCAAAAGAAGATTTTGCCGTAAAATAAGGAAAAAGAAATCTTTTTAACATTAAAGATTGTGAATTATACTTATATTTTGGATATATACTTGTATCTTATAAAAACAGATATTGTGCATTGAATATAAAAATATCTGTAAAAATGAATGGATAAATTAACTGAAATGAAGAGAAAGAGATTCATCAAATAACGAGTAATAATTAATAACATATTGAATCCTTTAGCAGCAGCATTGGAAATTAAATATGAAAGTATTTCCTAAAGGTGCTTATTTGATTTACAAGGACCGATCATTACTTTTAACTGTAAATTACCTTTCAAACCTGAGAAGTTCACCATGAAAGGGTCCGAAGTGGCTGTGTGGGGCTAGTAAATTACTTCTAAGAGCTTTTTGTCGCTTAAAAGCACTACATAAAAGGAGGTCGAATTAAAATTATTTGCCAAATATTCCATTGAAAACCTTTTTGCCTGGCGACAGTAAAATTATAAAACATCCGAGGTAAATAATTTTACATTTTTTTCAATAATTTCCTACTCGCGAAGGAGAAAGAATTTATGAACATATTAAGGATATTCGATATCAGAAATAGACGTAGCATTATGATGGTTCATTGTGTACAGAAAATTCTTATAAATATCCTTAATATAAGAGGAAGAAACAACCCTTTCGCTGAACTATACCGTCCTTCCGATGTCTTACTCCTTAGCGAAGTAAAAGGGAAGCTTCATCTGCTGGTATGTTACCGAGAGATAAGAAAATCCAATTTTATTTACATTAACTCCACAGCGTGGGCGAGGATGGATTCGTCAAAAGTTTTTCGCATACCATCGTCTGGCTCCCTATTGCTCGCGTGAGAGCTAAAATGGGATGGAAAGATTAAGAGCTGTATTCGGAATGGTAGGAGTCCACTATTTCCGTTCTCTTCCTCCCAACGGTCACACAACGGGACTCTCAATCTGCGTGAAGATCGGTGGAAGCCTCCGAAGAGCGGAAAATGGTGAAATGCGCCGGAAGTGAGGTAATTCAATTCCCTCGAAATCGGAAATAAAATTCTTTGATGCGAAATACCTCCATCTTGTAGCCGGTTTGGAAAATTCGACTGCCAAGTACCTTAGACAGAATGCAGACGAATAATAGACCCTTTGATCGACCGAGCAAGTATCTTTGAGACTGTCGCCAATGAACGAATGCTCCAGATAACGAGGCATGAACATCTGAAGATCCAATTTTGGATAGAGAAGAGAAGATTGAGTGTCAATGAAATAGATGGAGTGGGCCACGTTTCCGACTGAAAAGGATTGAGTGCAATACCTCTTTCGATGTTCTCGGTCTAGACTGAATGAAAAGGGAAGAAAAAAAATTCAATCGAAGACTTCATAGTAAAACTAGTTCAAATATATTTATCGTTCTAGATGTTCACCGAGATAAAATTCACTTGTTCGTGTCTTAATTTAAAATTGCTAAAACATTCGAGCTTCGTCGAAAATGATTATCTAATTTAATTAATTCCAACTTAAAGTTGATTGCCTTGAAGAATCGGTAGCAAGCGAGGTAAGCAAAGCATCATTCATCATAATTTAAAAATTAGAAGGTGGCGGCTTAGAGGCGACCTGATTACATATTCTCCTTACCGTTTGAATGGGAAGGTGTGAATAAGGACGCCTCCGAAAGATTTTTATATTGGAACTCAATGAGAGCCTAGAACCGATACTGAATTTCTTTGAAAATTCTAAGGTAATAGAACGAGATTCATAAGCTAAGCGGCACAAAATTTGGGGAAAATTCAGACCTTTAAGAAACTAAATCCATCAGAAGAACGTAACTGACTGACTGACTAATACATAAGCGCATATTTCTGAATTTTCATCGTGAATCTTAGAGAAAGGAGCTAAGAATAGTATTTCCCATTCCACCGCAAGTAGACTTCCGGAACCGATCCGTTTCCTGGGGCTACAGAGCGAAACAGCACAGTCCATCTTTAAATACGCTGCAGTGGTTGGATAATCGCCACCCCAATAGCTCGCAATCTCCTCCGGCGCTTATCGGTCTTTCCTTACACCTGCACCCGCACCCAGACGAGCCCTCTCCCCAAATACATGCCGCATCACACCACTGGCGCCACCCCCATCCTCTCCTGCACTCATACGGAGAACAGCACGCAAAGTTGAGCACGCGACGGTGAAACACACGCGTTCGTGTTCCTTTATAATGGAGCGTGGCCGGGGGTTAGATATGGAGGGAGGGGTGGGGTAACATATGCGCCTTTGGTAGAGACGTATGTTTTCAAGGAAGCCTTTGGGCGTAAAGGAGGGAGACGGCAGAAATGAGGGAAAGGAAAGGGCACAAGAAAAGGGAGGGAGGCATAAAGGAGGGGTTTAACGAGCCCCGCTATGTATGTTGGATAAACCAATAAGGGCTTGTTATGCTCACTTCACGACAGTAGTGGTCGCCATGGTTACAGTCTTAATGAGCAATAAGAAGCGAAACACGAAACGCGGAGTTCGAAGTAATCCGATCAATAATAGGATATTCGAGGAATATATTAAAGATCCAATCTTATGAGCCCACGTACCTCAAAAAAGGTATTTTATCTTGGAATTATACATTTGAAGGGGATTGATTTGATCTTCGAAATAAGTATAATATTATAATGCCAATGGGAACGGGGAAATATTTCCATTCTTCTCGATGACCGAGGGAGTTAAATTCGTATTTTTGAGATAACTTAAAAAATCTAACCGATACTTTTACGAAAATAAAAATTTCATATAAATATACCGATAATAATAATTTAAAAATTTGAAGTGTATGGAAAATGTAATTGCTTTATGCGTTTATGTGCCTTACTGATGCTTTCTTTCTTAAGTCAACGTGTAGACTAAGTTTATCATTAGCATCATTCAGCCACTACAGAGACTAGCTTCTGACCACATGTAAAATCTATTTTGTTCTATACTCATAGAAACTCAATTAAGAGCCATCTGCTGACTAAATCAAATAATCACTTCACCTGTAAAACAAAGCATTAACATCTATAAACAAACGATTACTGTAATATTGCCTCGTGAATATCAGCGCCTCCGGGCTTGTGTTCTAACCACACCAGCAATACAAATATTCCAAAATAAAGCATACAAATTATAATAATTATTCCAAATACGCGTGAAATTAACCTGCTCCTTATTTCTCTTCACTGACTTCACTACGCCCATACCGTTGATGACGCGATGCGTCGAAACCTGGGTCGCCTACTAAATCTTCCTGTGGTACGGGTTTTGTGGTAACGTTTTGTATTCATTTTGTCAGTTCATCATTATCTAGAACATTGCCTCCTAACCCTATTTTCCTTCTTGGCCCAGAAATCAACTCAAATTTCACGATTAAGTGTGAATTCATATAGTTAAGGAATACATCAAAAAGAGTGTGATGGAATTATTTGGCATTTCACTAACTAATCCAACCATACAATCAACTAAACGAAGATGGATGGAAGTTAAAGCCCATATATGATGTAAAATTAGAGGCATAAAGTACTATTGAGTTTTATGTGGTATATCTAAGAGTTTACTCTCGGTATACCGGTTGGGAAGCTCTGATATAGACAGACGTTCGAAGGCGGACAAGCCGATAAAAATAATGGGAAAAGTCACGGAAGGCTATAGGGGAGGAAGTATGAGGACAGCCACATACAGGAGGTTATAAAAGAGAAAATGCTAGACAAAAACGCAAATTTGTTCAGCAGAGATAGCAAGCGAGGGTTGAAGACTTACAAGACCTTTATTACTAGTGGTAATTCAAAAAAAGGGTGGAGTGTACGTTGAGAATATACAATGAGAAGATAAGGGGGGACGGGATGAAGTATTCCAGTTCCACTCTTGTCCTGCGCCTATTTTCATTAGGATCTTCCAATTAAATAGTCTCGTCCAGGAGGGCGAGAAAGGGGCCAACGTGATACAGACGACCCGGCGCCGGTTTGAAATTACGAGCGGAAGTTAGTGCCCGCGAGCTGCATGTCCTCGTGATGAAGGGAACATTTTTTGCGTCGATTTCTGCTCGCGGATATGCGCCTAGTCATCTCGAAGGGGAGAGTGATCCATTGCCATTCCGGTGAAGCAACCTTTACAGGAGGGGAAGCATGCGTAGAACGTAGGGAACCGAATCTTTCCTAGAGATGGTTTACATTTACAGCCGGACTCCTTCCTCAATCACAGAACGCTCTTGATGACATTTCGTGAAAAAGGACGTTGGAAAAATATGGCGGCGAGAGGCCGTAAACGCTGTCGTGAAAACGAGACTTGAATTAAGAAAGGTGACAAAGAGGCGGCGCACGTCGACTGTCTATTGTTTTCTTCATCGATCCTTAGCGTATTTGGAGGCGGAAGAGAAGGTAACAGGTCGCGGCATTTTTTAAATAAACATGAGGTACGTAACTTCTATACGTCCTCTGATTCTCAAGTACGAATGATAACATCAGTTCTCTCAATTTATATTAATACTTCAATTGAATTAATTCAATGCTGTTGCTTACATATGTGCTCAAGTGTGGAATTACCAAATTGACTTGAGGGGAATCTCATTCTTCTTTTCAATATTCCAACAATGGTTTATTTAAACAATGGCCAATCGCAACTATGACATCACTGAACGAATAAGGTCTGCTTTCTCATGTATGACTGTCAACAACAATAAAGCGACCGAACAAAGAACACCGAAGGAAAGAAAACATATTTGTCTGATATATACGTTGCACTTCTTTGAAAGAATACACTAGATTCGTTCAAGTAATGCATTCAAATTCCACTGGGATTATCATCACAGAAAATCTTGCGTATTACATAAAATAACTTTTTTTTTAATCCAAATCCAAGCTATGAAACCTAAATTCAGCTTCGCAAATTCGCTTGATACGATATAATTAAGGTTGTGGAACTGATTTGTAGTTAGTGATTACCTTAATAATACACTTTTAGTAATTTATCAGTACATTAGTAACAAATTCTTAGACCCTATTCCCTTAAGTTTTATATGTTTTACTTCACTGTAACACTAAAAATCAATAATTTACTTCTAACGTTTAATTTAAAATTTAAGAGAATATTTATTCACAATAAGTTAAGAATGATGCAGAATATATAGTAAAATTTGACCTGAAACTATAGAAGATTATTGTTTAATTAAACAATGTGATACGCAAATAATGTTGAATTTGACGCATTTCCTTTATAAAAACCCTTTTATTTGCACTGCTAAGTCATTTACGTATTTCTTTAAATCTAATTTAATCTAAAATGATATATCTCTACGGCCGAAGAATACTTTCTTTAAGCTAAAAGATATCCACTTGTAAAGATTCATTCTTTCCAGTGTAGAAATTTGGTACAGGTAACTGAGTCAGAAGTATGGATTATTACAAAATGATTTTTTGTTTATAGCTAATTTTCAAGTTCCGCCTTAATCAAAATCGCTACCACGCGTCCCACAGTAATATAAGTTCGTGAAATACTTAAATGTACATACAAAATAATATTCACATAACCATTAAATTACATTCATAACCACGAAATCCCAAGTCCAAGTGTATTTAGGATGTCCAAACATTCTCGGGGAGAATAAAGAACAATTTGAACTAGATTGAAGTGATACAAATTTTTTATTGATAAATATTTCGTCAGAAAACTAGAAAATAAAAATGTGCATAGATGACCCTAAAAAATGTATTTATTTTTGGAAAATAAAAATTCTTAAGTAAAGTCTTTTATAGTGAAGTAGATCCTTTTTGGTAAAGGGCGTGCGGCTCCTGTACCGATATACTTAATCTTTATAAAAAGTGAGTGTATAACTAATGGATAAGCTACTAAGTAAATGGAGGTTTGAACAACAACACTTGATGTTTGGCGAGTGAGTAAACTATCTGAAAAGCCGAAAGCGACCGGATAACTTTTAAAATTCGCGCGGCTAGAAATATCTCCCGAGGAGAAACGGACGAAAAAAAGTCTGCCAGGACCGGGACATTTATTTATTGGGATTCTTTGTAGGCAATTGTAGGAAAAACGGCATGGACAAGATAAATCTCAATGGTCAGAGCATTCGCCCTGACATCGGAAGACCCGGGCCCGTGTCCCGGTCTTGTCAGATATTTCTTATATCCGTTTCTCCTCGGGAAATATAGTACAGCTAGAGAAACCCTTGCATAGAAACCGCACAGTGTAAAATACATTAAAACCAGTTGAATTTCAAAAAAGCAAGGAGCATCATTTGTCATGTAGTCGAGCAGAATCCTCTGAGGGAATAAAATGGCAAACAGAGTGCGAATGCAAAAATTTCAACCCGCACGACGTAGGAGCAAAATGACTCCGATAGGAAGGCGGAAAAACGAGCAATTCTCTTTGTAGTAGCTGGAGAACACTTGAAATCCAAGAGTTTGTGTGTGAGTGTGTGAGAGAGAGAGAGAGATGAACGACATAAGGCGGGACAGAAAAGCAGCGAGTAGTGCCAAAAGCAGTGCCCAATAAATCCAAGCCTATTCCTAGTTAAATGTTTTTGCGGAACAAGCCATCCCGCAGAATTCTGGGACGAGAACAATCCCCATGGAATAAACGCTCCGAATTTTTTCCATGCCCGCATACATAGAGCTATATCATACGGAATGTGATTCATAATTAAGCTTCCGGTCAAAGAAGCTCCCGGAAGTCACTGTGGGTGAGGATGACTGTCTGGCTTTCCTGATACTGGGATGCTGAAAAAGTGGAGATGCAAAAGCACCTACGAACTTTTGCTTTGAAGGCAGCGATATGTATTCAACGCCACTGCTTTTCATAGAAATGCGTAAATTCCTACCAGATATCCTGCCACATCCAGACCCTACGGAATAAATCTACGCAATAAAAAACATCTTCTATCGCAATAATAAAGTGAAGAACTGCTGGTACACATAAAGTTGCTTTAATAAGGTAAGGACATACAAATGTATGCTTCTAAATTCTTAAATTAGAAATTTTTCTTGCGTCGTCAGGATGATAATTAGAATTTGACGTTAGATCTTTACATAATTAATCTCGTACACTTTTACATAAAATTTTGTGAACCAATTTCTAAAAATGTCCTTCCACTAACACTCACTGTAGATCATTAAGCATAAATTTAATTAAATTTACTATAAAACTGAAGAAGTCAGCAGAACGAGGCAAAACAATGGTCTTTTAAATTAAGATACTCCTCCATGGACTTAATTATTAGCTTATTCTTGAAAATTATCCTATCTTTATACCTGTTTCTTAACAATAAAATGCACAAATGCACCACTTCTTTTTAAGTGGTGGATATTAGGATACTTTTGGATTACACATATTCAACTTAGAATAGTGTATCTGTACTTTCAAAAATACCTACTTGAGAGTTCTATTCTACATTTCTAAAATATATGTCAAGTTAAAATGATAATTAAAAGGGAAAGAATAGAAAAATTATGAAGGGGGATAACTAATGGCAGGGAGGGGATATCCATAAATCAGGGATATTTCAATAAAAGTAGGAAAACAGAATGCGGATGTTATGAAGAATTGCCAAAGTTGTTTTGTTCATTCTTTCAATGAAGTAAATCCAGATGGGGCTATTTTCTTCATATGAACACATTGAATTTTCTGGAATTGAGATATATGTAGAAAACTGTATAGTTAAATCAATTTCTTACTTTAACTATAGAAGTAAGCTCAGTTTTAAGCTTTTAATACTGTTCCCCCATCAGTCAGTTCTACGATCAGCTGAAATTTCCTGATTCTTGTTTTATATCAATAAAGAACAGTAGATGATGAAAGAAACTCACAAATACATAAAATCATTCCGGAAACCCATCAAAAATGATGACAGATTCGATCCATTTCGATGCTTTTGATTTAAAGAAAGATAAAACCACTCCTCTCTTAACATAAACTTATTTACTCTAATTTCTATTAATACCCCTTACTTATTCTCGGGGTCTATCCAATTGTCTTTCTCCTGGGTATTTCTGGATATTATACACTAGTAATGGAGTCCTGATAAAATATAAGCATACTTATGCCAAACCAAAATTATAAGCCCCCTCTGGATATCCTGAATTTTATCCTTGGAACATTTTTCAATAAAAATATTAATATTTCCTCTAACGTCCGTGGGACACTGTTTCTTTTCTCTTTGATATTTAAGATTATCAGCGTATTTTACCTACTAACTATTATTTTCGGCGTATATTAATATTTGTAATGGCGTTTTAATAATTCAGCGCAAGCCGGAAATATTTGCCAAATTCATGCAGAAATTCGAAACTACTATACTCAGATCTACCTTATATGTTTATACCTTAATCCTGTTAATGACAGCGAAAACCAAAAAGATTACAAGAATTCAAATATTCTTCTTTCAAAAGAAATGTAATTTTATGAAAATTTTATGAACTTCTTTCTCGTGAAAATGCATTTCTGTCAGAGAATTTTGTAACACATGGGTAACTTCCGAATGAAAACGATTTTAAAACGTTATTTTTTAAATTTATAAACTTTTGACAAGAATAAATTATGAGATAGGAAAACTTCAGAACAAAAAAGTAGACAGACGGGAGACGATTTTTAATCAAAGACTATTCCGTTCTAAGTGCATGGCTGTGCATGTAGCAAATCTTCGCCAACTTTCAAATTAGGAGCCCCTCTAGAAACTAACACTAGGAAATGAATTCTTAGGAAATACTTAGGAATGAATAGTTTGGAAATGAACAAGTTACAATAGAAAGAAATTGTGCGATGTCTCCGTTCTTTCCCTTGATATTATACCACAGAGAGTGGACATAGATGCATCGATGGAATTGAAGAGGAAAATCATTTACACAACTTTTGTTTAACTTTATTTTCGCAAAGAGATCATTCCCTAGTTGTTTTTATTTTTTATCCATTTAAGCTTTCGGAAAACCGGAAATGTCAATCAAAAAGTTATTCGTCAAGTATTTTGAATGAAAATTGAAATTTCCAAACGCAATTTATCGTTGAAACTTTCTCTTTACGCTGGTTTACAAAAACGTCACATAGTTAAACGAGTCTTTTTGATAAAAGGCAAAAATGCCAACGAAAATTTCGTTAATTCATCAGCTCGGACAGAATTGCTCCCTTTTTCGGTCAAATGCAGTCGCTCAAATCAAAGAGAAGAATATTTTTTACATTTTCAGAATGTATAACCGCAGCAAAAGCGAAGAGGAGTTCCATTGGCCGGCAGACCTTTCCAGAGAAAGGACCGGTTTTATGAGCTTTTCGTGGTTTGACGGGTTTTACAACCGCTGACCAATCGAACACGCCCGTGGACATTCAGGCTTGTATCGATGATTTATTGACTGAATTTCAAATAGCAACAAATTCCCATAACGAAGCAAAGTGAACAGATACGAGCAGATCTCGTTCAGAATCGCATTCGAGCAGTTTATGTCTACCAAGATTTGAGTCATACCACTTCAAAAGTACATCATATGGAATTTTCTACTGATCAGTACAAACTGGGTTTGCCCAATGTGAGACACGAAGGGTCACGAAGCGAACAGCTGAGAGTTTTAAACCGGTTTTCCTTGTCTTCCCTGAATTATCCATACTTTAGAATTTTTATTTTAGTAACTTGTGTACAAAATAAATGAACCGTTTTCATCGCCTTACAAAATCATTATTCTTGCTTTAGCTAAACTCTATTTCACTGAATAAATTGTTACTTGATTTGGAGAAGGTTTTAACGATTCATTAATACGCGAATTGGACAGGATATTTCGGCAGCATTAAGGGGTTCTAGCGAACCAGCTTGATTGTTAAAATTTCTAATATGGTCCCCTGACCAATAACACCGGACCACCTTGTCATAGACCAGCCTCAACTAGGCTCGTAAAGGCACGTGTACTCATGATAGAAAGATTGGCTAAACTGCCCGGGACAGAACAGGGTCACGCAGGATCGGTCGAGAGGGCGTTAAAATGAAATATTGTTACCCCGAGGCCCAGCGACTGAACATCGCCCTTTCACCCATAAAACCTTTTTGAATCGAGATATTCTTGATTGAAGACAACGTAGAAGGAACTACGGTCCATTCAAAATGATTTGTCTTTCCTATCATGCATAAATTCTTTCAGGGCGAAGCATGTAGTTGTGATCATTTAGCCAGAAGATGTGACCACTCATTAATATCCATTGCGTTATATTCATAAAGATACTTCAACTTAAAGAGATAGATTTCCAAGTAAGCATTACATGTTGTGATATTACGCATCAGGATTGGATTCGCTAACTTTCAGAGTCGCAAAAATCGGCTGATTTAGATCTTAAAATGTATAATGCAACATTCGTTTTTTGAAAAGTTAGTTATTTAAGGAAAAAATAACCCTCTGTTTGACGTAATTGCCTTAAGTTCATTTACCGGATTATGGCTGAACAAAACCGAAGATGAATCACGGAAACAGTAGTCTAGGATCGAAATCTGAAGTGATAACTCCCCTATTTAGGATATATTTTGACCATCTTTTGTTTTATTTTTTATTCTATACAAGACTTTATTATTTATCCTTAATTCTATTATTTAACTCTATCCCTTTACGTATGCATTTATTCGATAAATAAGTACCAGTCGAGTATCAATTTTTAAATGAATCTATTTAAGACATGTTCTTTTGTTGCTGTGTGTTTTATTTACAGAGATTCTTCGTAATTTAACCGTAATAATGATGAGTTTTTGGGAACAGGAGAATATTTTCATTCTGCAGGTTGTAGACTATATTTTACTTATCTTAGATTGATAAGGAGGATAATTATCTTTAATCTCTATAAGAGTTTAAATAAGAATGTATGTAACGTGTTGATGTTACTTCATAGCAGACAACCTATCTTCGTACCTCTCAGAATCAATCTATAAAAAGCACTTAGCATAACTCGTAATAAACAAAATATCAAGTTAAGAGTTAAAAACATAATTTAATCCAGTTATCTAAAGTCTCAATGTATAAGTTAAAAGAGATGCTGAAACAGAATGACGCCATCCTCTAATTATTAATCAAATCAAAATTATAGTTTACAATGTATAGAGTACAATCTCTCTGAACACTATAATCTCTTTGCACTAGTAAGTAAATAAAGAAACATCTAACTCTCAAATAAAACGATGATAAGACTGCTATCCTTCGTTAATTACGAATCTCTCTTTGGCTGTCGCTCACGTGAGACCATCATATGTCCTTCAGAGCTTGTATTCATCTATAACTTCGTGCCCATCGCACGTGTATCTGGACGCCACAAGAATACATTCAATTGAGGTCCACCTCCCAACTGTCCAAAACAGCACGTGTGCCTTTCTGTAAGTATTTTTAGGTTAACAAAGTTCACATTTTGCAAATAACTGTCACATGGGAAAGATTGCTCCTGTGATTTTCAACTCCATTAACCTGATTGTGAGAGGTCTTCTTACTTCTCGCACTAGCAGTAAAGATAATTTTTTTATGAAAGCTTTTCCTTGATTGTAGCGAGAGGCATAAAAAGTACCAATATGTATAAAAGCAACGCATTGGTACATCTGTACTCAATACACCTCAAGTCGAACTCTTCTTACTAAGAGCCAAAGTCACCTTACGTATGAAACCATATTTACACCATGCACCGCTTTCAATGAACGAAGCAAAGCCTAAGAGAAGAAAAAAATAGCAATACTAGAAATAAATTTCAGCTGGGCTTAAAGATAGAAATTCCCCGAAAAGAATTTGAAAGGCGGTATTTTTATCTGCGAACTACTATTCGTGAGAAGAGGACGGGATGTTCTCCGCAGAAATTGATACTTCGATGCCAGAGAGGGGTCTTGAACAAACAAAAACTTCAATGGGAAGGAGAGGAGCAGAGAAAACATTGAAAGGGTAGAACACTCGGAAATAAATGCTGCCATCACACGCGTCACGAATGACGCATTGATTATTTTTGTCCCTTATTTTTAGGCCATCCTCTCCTTCCCGCCCCGATGCATATCCTGGTCGCGAATCCTAGAGAAAAGACGGCGCTGGAAGTGTTCTAGATTTAATGTGTTTGCAGAGTTCCATTCTGAACGTCACCGCTTCTATTCGCGTTCTCCTAGAGAATCTTGTCGACGTCACAGAGTTATTTCGGATGAATGAATGATATACCAGGCACGAAGAATAAACAACCCAAAGTCGGAGATAATCGTATGAAAGGTAAAAGAATAAAAAGTGAGAAAATCAGAAAATATCATGTCTCTAAGGGAAAGTAAGGTTTTTAAGTTATGATAAGCGTGCATACCTGCAAAATGATACGAGATCACTTATTTGTAATTTTATGCTGAAAATTAACCTCTGCAGCTCATAGATTTGTTGACTTGATCGATGGCCATGGTCATCGTGAACCGATTTATGATTACTTTAAACGCAATCGCCGGAACAAACTTAGAAATTATGAGAACAAATTTTTACTTCACCAGAGACCAGCCGAGCTCCGAACAGAGTTGAAATCTCGTTACGTCAATCACTTTTTTGAAGCAGATTAGCATGTAATATATGAAAATTGACTCATTTTTACTGAAGTGAATGCAATAAAATAGGCTATATTAGTACGTAACTATATAACATAACTCATTAAACAGCACATGCATACAGATCTTATTACAGAAATAATATAATGATCATTGCTACCTAAAAATCTAAATTATTCAACAAATATATCCAAAACGTTTCACATTTCAAAAATTGATGGATGGAAAATCAGTCAATAAATTACAATCAGTCGCTATCCAGTAACAATGCAAATTATTTACAGTTGAGTTAATTATTAATCAGAATGGGATATTTCATCAACAGACAAAAAATTATAAGAAATATCATTCTCATTTTAGAGTTTTTATTAGTGACATTCGCTTGCAAATTAAATTATTGACAGGCACACATATAGGCGCAGTACATTAAGTTTTATAGTAATTTAATAACGCAAAGTGGAGTCTCCATTATAAAAATATTGAACGGGTTCCTTTCTCTAGAAATAAAAAGGAGTGATCATAGAAAAACGATAAAAGTAATATCAGCGATGTTCCAATAAATTGCAAAGATTACATATATTGCGCGTTGACATGCAATTGCAAGACAATTTTTTACATTCTTTGCATTTCCAGACACTAACAACTATTTCTCTTTTAAAATTCCGTAATATGATAGTATTTGCTCCCCTTGCACCCCTTCAGTAATTTTCACGAGCACATCTTGTGAAGATAAATTATAAAAGTAAAACCAGAGTCCTCTTTCTTAAAAAAATGTAACAATAATCTTGTACTTGTAACGTGTTACAGATGTTTTTACAGGGTGAGGCCAATTGTAATTTCCGACAATGGAAGCATGCATAATAGAGGCTGCCGAGGAAACCCGAGTAGCAACCAAATATTTAACAAAATCAGTGAAATATATTGACGAGAAAACCGAAAAGCAGAATCGCTGAAGCCGAGAGAGAAAGTCGGAGAGGCAGAGGGCAATGACAGGGACGTGGCAGAAATTAAAATCTGCTGGAAAAATAATAAAAGACGTGAGAGGAAATGCACTGAGGCAAGGATGGTTGAGTAAGAGGTGAAGGGATGACAAGCCAGATAAGAAAAAGAAGGGTTGACGGGATACAAAAAAAGCGATAAAAGGAGCCCCTGAAGAGGGAAGCTTAGTGAGAATGAAGGAAAAAGAAAGGAACCGAAAAGATGAATTATTGCGGAAATAGCGGACGATCGATGAAAATCGATTGAGAAGAAACGGAAGAAGACCGCAGGATGAGGGAATTTGTGGAAAACGTGAATAATGAGCGGAAAGGATAAGAGAAAAATTGAAATATGTCAGTTTAGAGAGAAATAGTCGAAAAATCAAAGGAGAGTTTCGAGCGTGTGTTATGAGGTGCATTGTTTGAGTGAAGAATACAAAACTATGTGGAGATATAGAGCAAAAATATGGATGAATGCATGCACTAATGCGTAGAAGTAAAAATGGCCTTAACTTCTGATATTTCATACAATCATATTAAAATGTTCATTAGTTCATATAAATCAAATATAACGTGGAAATGACTGCTTGTACAGATATAAACCACTCATTTTGAAATGAAATCAATATGTTCCGGAGTGATTTTGTGGAAAGCCATATTACAGGAGAGAAAAAACTGTACTTTTTCCACCTTTTATTACTTAGAACCGGTTTCGCTAACGGAGTAGCAACATCAGGTGCAGAAAGTAGGGGTACACAGTATATACGTATAACAAAGAGCAGCGGGAGAAGGTAAGGAGTGGGGTTGTTGGGAATTAAGGGAAAACCCCACATTTCCCTCCCAAAAACTGTTTTCGCCTCAAATATTCCTCAACTCATAAGACATTGACTAATGCTATGGCTATCTGAGAGTAAACCTAAGCATAGTTTTTTTCTGCTTACTAAACGATATAAATGCATGCCATAATGTATGAGTAGTACTGAGCACCATATGCAATAGTAACTGTCTAGAAGGGTAAATATTACTACAAGAAAAGAAAGAACTACGCACATAAAATCTCAAAGCAAACAAATTTGAAACTTTGTGCACATAGACGGGCAAATTGTAAGGTGGTAAGAGGATTCAAGACAAACAGACGGGAAAAAAGAAAAGGGGACTGACTGGAGAGAACCGGAGCTAGCAGGAAGAGAAAAGAATGGAACGTGAAATGAAATATCGCTCCCAACACTTCTCCATTCTACCTTAAATATCATCCTCTTTTTCTATGGCGTCCTCGCAGAGAAAAACATCGAGCTCGTGAGAGACGTTCACTCGGGCAAGATTCCAAAAGGCGGGAGAAAGTGATGGGATCCCGCAAAACTTGCAGATATGACATTTTGAACAGGAAAAGGTAAAGGGAATGGCGAAAGAAATGGAAGAAAAAAGCGAGAACGGAGGACTAAATGAAAGGGATGAGTCCAAAAGGAAAGAGTGAAAATTATCACAAGAAAGGAAACGCATTTGAATTTATAAAGAGTAGAGAATGAATACGGATGGGAAAAGGGTTATCAAGAATGGGAAGAGGAGCATTAAAGAAAATAGAGGTTCAATTTTATTTTAGAAAGGGACTCCTTCCGAAATTTTCTTCCCCAATGAAGCACCATTAAAAAAGATGGCACGTAAACAAATTATTCGAAATGGTAAAGTATTTTGTAATTGATAAGAACGAAAATAGGATCGAAATGGAAGAATAAATATGAAATTACGTTCAATTTATGACGTAGTACAGCCCCATTTTCTTTTCTCAGATTCGAAGTTATGAAAAACCGTTATTAAACTTGTCATTAATTTCGTCAAGACCCTCAAAATTTTCTCAGGTTTTCCTATCTTCAGAAGTTCTGTTACTAGAATGTTTCCGTAATGTTTTCCAGAACATCATGTTTAAAATATTTAGTTTAATTTCATCTGACAATAGTCTGACTAATGCGAGTCCTATTACCAATACGAGGAAACAAACTACTGCAAACAACAAAAAGAATCAGAGAAGAAGAACAGAAAGCACAGAAAGGAAGAATTAATCTNTGACGGTGTTGTGATTTTCGAGAGTATGGTAGTCTTAGTTAAACAATGGTTTAGATGCAACCAAGAGTCGAAAACCACTATGCGCGGACGAGAGACTTACTGGCATGTACCAGAGCCACCTGCCTATATAAACAGTAGTTGTTGGCAACTAGGAATTAGTTTAATTTCATCTGACAATAGTCTGTCTAATGCGAGTCCTATTACCAATACGAGGAAACAAACTACTGTAAACAACAAAAAGAATCAGAGAAGAAGAACAGAAAACACAGAAAGGAAGAATTAATCTAAAATAATTGAAATGCGTACTTCGTATTTTACACAAGTTTAAATACGAAGTACGCATTTCAATTATTTTAGATGCCGTTCCACAATATTAGGCCAGAACATCTGGAGTTTGAAGAATTAATCCTTGAAATTAATAGTAATGATTAAATATAAAATATTTTCGAATTTTTCTTAGATAGAAACTTTATACCAATTAGTATAGGTGTAAAGTGGATGAAAGAGCTGCTTATTGGGAACGTGAATGGATGAAAAGAAATAAATGGAAAGGAAATAATAAAGTAAAATAAGGAATATTGCATACAAGCATGAGGCTATTGACTCCCGGAATAAGCAGGTAAATTACCACTTCCATTTATAGTATTTCTACTCTCTTGTCATTTCAGACTTGTTCGTCAAAGAATATGAAACAAACACATAAAAATCGGCAAGAATACACGAAAGAAATGAGATAAAATGAGATAAGACATGCCGAGTTTAAATATTTACACTAAATTAACAACGAAAAATAAAGAATAACCGTCAAGATATAGTTTGTTGCTTGAACAAAATGATACGGAAACAGAAAAAGGAACGAGGTAAAGATCTCCAGGTAGTGATCCGAGTGATCTTTCAACGATTCGGTATATAAAACGAAAGTTTTGACGCGTAGACACGGCGCGAACATTTCCCTTTGGAATTTTTTTTACCTTCTCGAAGGTTATCTTTTCCCTCGTAAAATGCCTCTCTTTTCTTCCAAAGCAAGTTTTCCGAAACGCAATAAACGCCCCAAAAGAAGGAAAAAATCTGAGATTCTCGATTATGATATTTTCTTTCCTCTTTCTTTACCATCTCTCCAAACTTTTTATAGTCTTTTCTTTAACATTGACAGCGTTGTGAGCCTAAAGATAAAATTTGTATTCACTAAAAAAATGCCGAGGATTCGTTAGCAAATGTATAACGTGGGCATACCTACAACAGGTATTACTTCACTTCCACTACTACTACATCATTTAACGCAGTGTACGAAGGTGTAACCCTACTAATCTAGATAGGAAAAGCAATATTTTGATTAATCTTTGATAGTACGATAGAATTCTATTATAATTGCATGGGAAGTCAAACCAAACCTCAACCAATTTAAAAAAATTAAATATAGTAGACGATTAACATAAGAAATAATAAAAACCTTAGGTAACTAAAATATAATTTTTCAGATTCAATAGTCTTTTCTTTCCATACAAGTTTAACATAATAAGTTTGAATAATCTTCTCTGAGATCGTAAACTACAAAAACTCAAATGAGAATCTACTAATTTGCTCCCTAACACATTTAACATAAGTGTAATTACACATCATAAAAGACATTTGAAATTTCCACGAAATCACTTTTGATCATATCAACTTTACGAATGTAATCAAGCTTTCGGCATTACTAGTAGATAGAAATTTTATATAATAAAATAGCACGCTTTAATAATATAAACAGGTTGTAACAGCGAGAAAATAAAAACGGGATTGAAAAGCGGGGAACGTTTTAAACGTACGTAACAAAAGACACGGGATAAACATCCTCTAACCATTTAATAAGCAACACGCTGGAAAATTACGTTAGCAATATGCCTCACTCACTTGTTTTAGCTCACTCCCACCTTTCCAACCAAAGTTAAGATTGAAAAATTCAAAATATTCCTTGTCACAATTTTTCACGAAAAACGATGGGGTTCTTTTTCTAAAGAAATAATGAAAGCGGGTAAACCTTGATTTCAACAAAACTTTGTTCTAATTGTTGTAACAGTAGTCTTGAATTTCGGCACTCTTTTGTTTCTATTCCACCTTAACTCAGGGCGGTTGTTTCCTGCACAGTTTTATCCTGTCGAGTGAGCTCGAAAATCACCTATGCCAATAGCATTTTCTTAGATGGTAACTTTCCTCGTGACATACATTCGCCATTTTTCCGTGAAATTTTCCTTTCGATTTTTCTTCCTCTATAGTATTAACTCACGAATCTTTTTTGTCCCTCCCAATTCCTGGTTTCCGTATGAGCAGTTATTCTCAGGAAATAGGAAGAACGTCAATCTTCATCCCGGTATCAGAAAATATGTATGGAATTACATGGGAATTTTCGTTATGTCTACGCGAGGAAAACGTCTCTAAATTGCCCGATGGGGTACAAAAGATGTCAGATTGGAAACATGGAAAACAGAAAACAAAATCATGGCCACGGCCTTACTTCAAGTGATTGATAGGAAATCGAACGAGAGAACTTCTCCCGGCTCCGGTGTATCCAACGGTGGAACGGTTTTTTTCGTAACTATAGCCTCTCTCGACTCCAGGGCCGAGCATTGATATGAAAGCAGAAATAATAGAAATATAACACATCGTTAGCACAGACGTTAGGTAAGTTACTAAATAGTAGTAGTACTGTCAAATTCTTTCGACAGTTGAGGTTATTTCGCACGTGGATCCCCTGCAGGAATCGAACTTGGGACCGCTTTCACCGAAGGCGAACGCGTTGCCCACTTGGCCATACGGGAACCATTCAGACACTACATTGATGTCAATAGTAGATATGAGAAAATTCTTTATCGCTTGAGAATTCGATAAAAATTACGAATAATTTACAAAGCATTTTTTGTATCTATTGTTATTTCTAGTTCAACAAATGAGCTATAGGTCTAAAAAGAAAAATTCAAGTCGACATAACAGGTACTTCAATTTCACTTATGAGTTATGTTCTACGTGGAACGGTTCAGCCATATCTAATTAACATGAATTTCTCAATGCCTAATTTCATCACGTTTTGTGTGGACCATTCAAGGAGACTTCCAAGAATGCGACCACGAAGTGAAACCTTTCAGAATCTCGCGATAGGAATGTTTCTTTCAAGAGAAATCGGAATAAATCCTTCACTAAATGATGCATATAAAGCAAGATAAGGAAGTATACATTAATAAAAGTAAAAATGCTTATTCTCATTTCCTATAAGCTACAGAGGGTGGAGAAAAGAAACAAGTAGAGCCGAGAATAATATCAGAGCAATTTACGAAAAACGTAATAGTAGAGGATATTAAAAAGGTTATATTTATATATAATATCATATACATAATACCTTATAATACAATATGTTTCTAATTATTTCCTTGTAGGATTAGCGCAAGTAGTAGAATTAACAAACAGTAAACTAAACTCCATCGGAGGGGATGCGCAAAGAGAGAGTTCAGAATCAACTCAAAGTTGCTAAGCTCATCTGACGGTGTTGTGATTTTCGAGAGTATGGTAGTCTTAGTTAAACAATGGTTTAGATGCAACCAAGAGTCGAACACCACTATGCGCGGACGAGAGACTTACTGGCATGTACCAGAGCCACCTGTCTATATAAACAGTAGTTGTTGGCAACTAGGAATATTTTTAATCGCTTGGCTCCACAACAATAATCTAAATTTATTTCACCGCTGGAAACTAACAGAGAGGAATTTATGATGTTAACCTGTTTCAAGGAAAATAATTCCAGGTGAGGACTTTTCAAGAAAATATCAGAGAGAATAATGTTATAGGTAGGCCGTAAGTAACAATTTTACCTGAAAAATTGCGTTACTTAACATTACGTTAATTTATTCCTCTCGGGGAACTCAGATTGGTAAATTTATAGAAAGAAGGAGAATGAGACCGACAAGACCGGAAACCCAAAGCTGGTCTTCTATTACCGAGCGGATGTGACGGTATCCAAGCAGAACAATTTAATTAAATAAAAAGGCGGAGAAGGTGAAAATTTGTAGTAAATTATCGTATTACATGTACTGTAAGTTGGCGTTCATTTTTCAGTATTTTATAAATGCAAAAAAGTTCAACAACTATTGACACAAACGGAAGCCAAGTTACTGTAGAATTCATAAATTTCCCTTTTTGAGAGATCAAAATTTTAGAAATTCACACACTTATTTCACAATGTACCAGAGCTAACTATACTATATTGATTTTATCGCCATAATTATTTTTACATTTACGTTTAGAATTCATTGATACTTAGTGTCATAACTTTAATTTTGATAACATTTACACCTCTAATGTATGTAAATACAATGGGCGAGAAAAGCAAGGTTATGAAAACAGTTCTTAAACGTTTTCAACGAAAATAATCTTAAATTAAAAAATATCCTTAGAGCTACTTCTTACAATTTAAAGGAGTGCATTACCTCGAAGTAATAGGAAGGAAATACTAATCACAGATTCCTTACACAATTCCTCCCTACTTTCTCTCCTCTTACAAACATCATTGGTTCGAAATAAAAAAGTCATTGGAGAATCGCATCCCGAGGTAGTGCAATCCACTATGCATAAGATAGCAGGTGCGATTCCCCCGAGAAAGAGAAAAACATCCAGAGGAGGGATTATTGGTTTCGAAGTCGGAGAGGAGATGGGAGAGATTGAAAAGAGGAAGGTGAAAGAGAAGAGAGAAAAAGTGGGAAAGGAAAGAGAAAGAGAGATATGGCGACGTTATGGGGGTAGATGGAATGGAATCGTATCGGCAAACGTGGTATGGATGAGGAGAAGGGGAGAAATAACAGGGAAACAGAGAAACGGAAGGCAAGAAAAGAATTAATGCTATATCGACGAGTAAGCGAAAAAATAAATCTATTGCAGAAATATATTTGAGAGATTAATAATTAAGAGAGGTAAATTAAAATTAATAATTGAATAAAATATCTGGAAAAAAGTTTGCGGATAAATTCGTAGGGCAAAATAAAGATTCTGACAAAATAAGAAAATGAAATTATACAAAAAGTCGAGAAAACACTAGGAGGACAGGAATAAGCTGGACCGAGAGAGAGGGTAGAAAATTTAATACGACGATAAAGATCTAAAATACTGAGAAAGAGAATTGTGAGAAATAATTATGTATGACAAACAGGCGCCGGCAGTATAATAAAAGCGTGAACGAGGGAAGAGGTCTCTATAACAAAGACGAAAAGAAAAGGGATAGAATACGGAAGGAGTAAAAATGAGGGACTGAAATAGGATGGGAGATCGCGAAAATAAAAAAGGAGGCAACAAAAAGTGAAAAATAGAAAGAAATGGAGATAAAAACGGGAACGAGATAGAAGAGACGGGATAAAGGGTTTGGTTTCGGGGGATGAAACTGTTAGCCGAGCCAAACACGAGCCAACTCCACCTCCCATTCATTCTCCTCCACCCACAGAGCCTCGCGTGGCCGGATCCAATACCTCGGCGCATTTCAAACCTCCACCCCCTAAACCTCCCCTTTTCCTTTTTACCCTCCGTCCTCCGCTTCCGCCCCCGCAAAATGCGTGAGTCCCACGGGAATGTATTGCGCTCTCCCCTTCCACGGGCCCTCCAGGCTCTTTCTTCCCCACCAGAGTAAAGGGGATGTAGCGACGGGAATGCTCGTGGCGGGCACTTCAGGTATTCCAACCCCGTTTCCTACTGCTCTCACCAGACCAAATGGTAAAATGTATTGTGCGCCGCAATACGTCGTGGAGCAGCAGCGAGTATTGCCCAGGAGACAAATGCAATTTTTCCGATATTTGGCTGCGATGTAAGACCATATACTTTTCTTTCTTCGGGCGGTTCCGTGGTTTAAATCTGAAGATGTTTTCACTAAGAATTTATATAATGGAAAAGTTACACTTACACATTTGTATAAAATAAATATATATGTAATATATACACACTTCGTTATTTAAGTATAAAGTAAAAGTGAAATATCCTCAACGTTTAACTTTATATTTATAGTTAAAATCCACCGAACTGCGAGTTACTTTGTGGTAATCCATACCAGGAAGAAAAAACAGGAACAACTTTTCACTAAGAAACTAATTCCGTGTTTAATAACAACTTTGCATATGTGTGTAATATGCAAAGTTGTTATTAAACACGGAATTAGTTTCCTAGTGAAAAGTTGTTCCTGTTTTTTCTTCCTTTATATTTATAGTGTTGTACTTACTTATATAATTGTATATCTAATGATATGCAGATTTCTATCTTGATATCTTTATAAGCTGTATTTATCACAATGTATAAGTACGTCGTAACAGCAAGCAATTCAATAACGATGATGATTAATTAACGATTTTAACGGATTAAAATAATGTATATAAAGCGCAGATATAGAATTAAAAAAGATAATTTATTTCGAAATAGTTAATTTTTAAGATAGGTAAAGTGAAAACAGATCGGAGTCACATTTGTTAATCGCAGTTAATGTTCTCAAGAAGTAAATCGTATCTACCCTTATTCGTTCCTCGAATAACTGAAAATAAATGTGAGACTACCTGACTTGGAAGAGAGGATATCAGTTTTTTTAATTCAAATGCACAACACGTCGCAATCTTGCTCATCTGAATATCTTCGAATCAAAATAAAAATAATCTTCGTTATCCCAAAGAAAAGGCCAGAAATTAATAACTATGAGAGAGCGAATGAACATTACAGAATAGGGAGGAAAAGTAAACAAGAGGGACACTGAAAAAGAAAAAAGAAGTCTGTTTTGTTTTCATTTATTTCTGTTTCCTCTCTCTGGTTAGGATTCTCCGGGCACATTCAGTTAACTTTGACTTTGTCAACAAGATCACATTTAAAAAATTGTAGTCCATTCTCTTATTGTACTAGGGCTCAATATCTCACCTTCTAAGTTTCGTAGCCCAATCTACACCATGAAGATGACATTTTAATTCTGCTTAAAGCTGTCTATAGAAATTACAATCCTAAATGAGTTCCTATTCGATAAACATATTGAAATACGTTATATGGCATTAGCTCCCACCTAGAACGTTATGAGGAGTTCTAGAGGTGACATAACTATAGGAAATACTTAGTATTATCACTATGATTTATGAAAATTGAATCTTAAAATGGTTTAGGTCAAAATTCCTGACAGCAGATTGTATAATTAGCTCTTGTTATTATCATTGACGTATCATTATTAGTTTTATTACTAGAATTATTATATTTTCTCTGTTTTCATGGTAATAACGGAAAAATTATATATTAATTTTCCCGTTCTCCGAAAGGATTTTCTGACTGAATTTGCCAAAGAAATAAGGTATGCGATATAATTCTAACTTCACTGGTTTAATAACTGAAGTTATAAGTACTTCGTCTTTCATGTAATTAAAAGCTTACTACATATTTGGAAAACTGTATCCTCAAATAATGAGTTATAAAATATACTTAACATTCCATTTTATAATCAGTCAAACCTTGTACGGAAACAGACCACGTAATCATTCTTCGTACACCACTGATTCTCGCCACTAAACTGTTTATGCAGAATGTCTTTCATGATTTTTGTGCATTTGAACGGATATGCTCATCCCTAGGTCAAGTGATACATCAAATAAATAAAATCAAATACGTAATATACCTTGCTTAAGGTAAGAAATAAAAACCAACCAAACGGTCTTTATTGCAGACGGTTTATAAACTGTGAATAAGCGAGCGGATAGCGCATCATCAGTTAAAGTTAAAAGTAATTTATCATCTCTTAAATACTTCCTTTCTACTGCAGCGACACCGCTTGATTCAACATCTATCGAGAAGTAATTATAACTCCACCACCTGCTAAAATTCTTGCTGTGTCAACCACAAAAAAGAAAGTCGACGACCACACCATATACCACCACCACCCTTCGTGGACTTAAATTTAGATCCTTTGATAAAGTGCGCGTCGTGTTCTATTACTGTCGTGACATCTGCGATCACAGTTCTCCGACCGCAAGTTCATTCCTCTCTCTAAGCGCTGCAGAACATGATTTGCTTGAAGAATGATTCGCGAATCCAATAACCATTGCGGGATTAGGGAAGTTGGAAAGTACTCACAAATGTCTCAATAGCATGACATCATTCGTGAATGTTGGATATATGGGTGGGTTGTATAATCAGATTTACTCTATCCTTTTCTCGCTTTAGTCTTTCATTACTATTCAATCGTTATGTTAAACATCAGTTAAATCTTTTCGTTTCCCACGATTACTATGATGCGCATTTCGCATAATGTATGCTCACATATTATGAAAATCTTGTACTTAAGTTTTTCCTTTCTAATCAATAAAACTGTTGGTATTTTTCTCGTAGCTTATATTCCTTTTCATGTTCAGTTCACTAAGTACCGTTTATGGTAAAATTCGATCCTGTGTCAAATGTTAATTTTGATATAAATGAGGGAGATTATACGATATTTTATCATACGAATAGCGAATATTTACGTCATCATTTAATGAAACTTATTCTGTTTAATTAAACCCCAAAACTTTTTATTAAATCATCAATAACAGTAAAACTGGATGACTCCCATTTGAATTTGAGAAAAAATATTTTGAAATTAAATAATAACTACATTTTTACTTATTGTTTCTAAGATACAACAAGATAAGTTATTAAAAAGCCAGAATTCTGATTAACAGTTTAAAAATCAAGGGTAATCTAAAGTTCAAGTATATATTCGCGGAAGAACATGTTTAATTGTAAAAAAATGTTAGTATGAGCAGTATTTTTCCGTAGGATAATGAGTTATTTATTTAATACTTATTGCTATTATAGACGTTTAAAACATTCCGCAATACGTACGTTGACAAATGGAGCTCAAGTTTGAATAGAAACGGGAATTTTTGGATTACCGATTCGTAGGAAATTTTCCCAGGGTGATTCCTAGAAATCGCTAGTCCTGAACTTCCCGTTTATTTCCAAAAACGAGTCCCATCTGCCGACGTACAGCTTACGTAATGTATATAAACTTCTAATCGATGCACAGCCGTGCCCCAATTTTCTTTCCTTGCATTTCCTTTCATCGATGATTTCATAAATTTATTGGTATCTTCACAACTAATGAACAAGTATGAGTGTTACTTTCAAGTTTTCGATCCAATACAGCGAATGATTTGACTAAGGCAAATATTTTCATATGGATAGTTATTACTCGGTGATATAAGTTTTATTCTTACAATTTTCCTATTTTAAAATCAGTAAAATAAAAAGACATTCTCGATCATCAAAATTGGCATTGCAAAAATGGAGCATGGATCCAAAAAGTTTGAAAGTTACTAATCATTGGACGATGTTTAAAACTCATTCACGCCTCGATTGCTATTCATACCGCGGCCCATGAGGTTGCTGCTGTGGCGTAGCCCACTCGAGCGATTCAAAGCCTAAAGGAATTAAGTAGCAGTGAAAACTGCTTTCCTTGCGCTTTCTGACGTTCATTTGCTTTCCGCCATTTCACTCGTCGCCCCTCCCTCACATCCCATATGCTTTCCAGAGCATCAATTTGCATTAAAAGCTCGATTAAATCGGCCGCTGGACTGTGATTGCCCAATTCATTCCGGGTAACGCAACGCAAAAGCGGAAAATGTAGACGCGCTTTAAGGCTGAAATGCATTACTTTGTCAAGTCATAGGGTTTTGAGCTTTTGCATGATAATAAAAGTATGCGTGCGCCTGATAACGCGTAAGGATTAGTGATAAGACTTTCTGAACGAACCCGGTAGTCAGTCGCTGGAAATATTAACGGGTAAGAAATTTCATATTTGCATCCAACTCATTAAGCTAGATGAAAGGAGTTAGGGGACGTCCCCACGAATGTGTAGAATAATTCCAATGAAAGCACTTACATTTTTTAACGGTTCTCTTCATTTTCAATACGGGCTCTTTACAAATCTCATTAGATGGGCTATCTAAAGGAAGGCTTTCAATAAAATCGATATAATATCACTATGATGTTTCAAGAAAAGGACTAATGTATTTTAATACTACTGTACGATATCTATTATTTGTGTTAATTACCTTGGATATATGTTTGCCAGTTTGTTTGGATGTACTGATTTATTTTTGCAGATTAAATTTAACTGTAGTCAATTGTTTTTGGTTATTAGTGTAATATTATTATCATGTAATATCTCCAGATCTTAGGTGGAAGAGAAGCCATTTTCTCCTAACGTCGCCCAATAGCCTATTTTGGCCTAACTTAGCCTAAACCCTAATAATAATACTAATGTAAGAGAATCGATTTTGCTTTTGTGAAAGAGGGAGAAGTTTGTGTTGAGGAAGGGGAGAACTTTAAGAAAACTTTGAACGTAAAATCTAAAAATTGCAAAAGATGGAAACAGTTTCAAGAGATAGTCGTTAACAGTGATATCGGAGATCATTTTTTTAAATTACTTGTAACTTTAATATAGATTAAGCTTTTAATATCAAAATATGCAACCAACAAGAAAAGACAAATGGATTTTGTCGTGTTAAACCAAGAAGGAAAAAACTTGAGGGGGTAGAATTCAGACATAGTGGGAGGAAAAAGGAAACCAATAATAAGGGAGTTAGGGGACGTCCCCACGAATGTGTAGAATAATTCCAATGAAAGCACTTACATTTTTTAATGGTTCTCTTCATTTTCAATACGGGCTCTTTACAAATCTCATTAGTGACAAAACTCTAAGCCCCGGTACTATAATATATACTTAAAATGAACTTTAACTAATATCCTATTCTATCCTATATATTGTATCCTATATGTTGTATCCTATATACATACTCATCGTAGGATTTTTAATGGTAAATACTGTCACGAACATCACATAGGAATTTATGGACCTCTAAATTATCTATTTTACAAAACAACGCTAACGCTAAGCGAATAAATACGTAAGTACGATATAAGTAAGCATAAAATCTTACATATAATCGAAATTTGAGAGAAAAAAATTACAGTTTGTCATTTCGAACTTGAACTGATTGGACTGACAAATCCGGTCAGGAATGTTCTTTTTGAAATCACTAATGCAATTTATAATAGGCCTCGATTAATTTTATTCTAGATACAAGGCATTCTTAGGAAAGTATAGTTGGATGGGTTTTTTTCATAATAAAACAAAATAATTAAAATTATCAAACGTGAGAGAATAAGTTAATAGAGATAACTCTCTTTATTAGGCATCTATATAAAAATGTTCGCTTATACAGTAAAATGTACAGTGGTTCCTTGATTAACAACTTACTAGAAGCTGTGATCAAACTATGTCTTGGGTAACGACCCAGGTTTTGGTTTACGACACATTCTAGTGAAGATTGACTGTTAAGAATTGCATTTATAACTATTAATTTTATTAATAATAACTTTTTGTTGCATATATAATTAATTAATGGCATTTGGATAAGTTTTATCTGCATATTCGTCATGTGATATAGTTGTGGAAGATCGCGCCTTGGATACGGACAGTTTTTGTTAACGACGACAATCTTGGAACGGATTATCGTCGTTAACCAAGGTACCATTTTATTTGTTTAATAATGTAACGTAATGTAAAACGGTATCGTTATATTTAAACCTGTAAATAATATAAGGCCTAACTTTAGCTTCCTTGTAACTTATCTATATAATAATAATTACTATTACTATTCAAATGTTTTAGTCAATTATCAATCTCTCATAAGTTTGATTACTGAAGTTCTTTGGCCCATGAACCTTTAGTTTGCTGACCCTTGAATGAGCATTAAGTTTACAAATCTTACCATTACCATTACCATAACCATTGTCTGAAACTAGATGGGTTCTATATGTGATTAAATTAGTAGGAATACAGGAGGCGACCCCCTATTATCGTGCTCTAAGAAGTTTCTGGCTTAGTTTTACGACTAAACTACAGAAGACGATTAAAACTTCCTTAAGATGCGGAGTTAAGTACTAATCGTCGGGAAGACATTGAATCCTGAAGAACTGTATCTAATGGAATAATAAACTTTACCTTCGGAGGAATTTCTGGTGGGTCGTTAAGAAGCGCAAACTGAGTGAAGCCTTTCTACTCACTTTTATGTATATTAAGCTCAATGTGCGTTGAGATTTATTTTCCCTGTCTGTCGTAAAAAATACTTCTATGACATCACTCAGAATTTGTTTAAAACGAACTGATACTTATTATTAATCATAAGCAGAAACGCCTTTTTGTTACATAGAGCTCTTTAAAACAATATAATTACTGTGTAATCATCCTCCCTCTATTCGAATGCCCTTATTCATTCCTCAATGGCTCTGAACAAGGTGATATTTAATCGATATACAGCTTTTCATTTGAAAAACTGGAATATCTTCGTATACTTCTTACTATTCCGTATCTATTTTTTGTTGCATGCCATCCAAGTAAGTTTAAAAACTGAGTAAACTAATAAGTCAAAACAAACAATTCATATTTAGTTAACATAATGTGATTTCAATTAAAGTATAGATATCTGTGGAAAAGTACAAGCAGAAAACTTCCATCTTTCCTTTACGGAATTCTTTCTATCCTAAGTATTATATTTAATTCAAAATTATCTGCTAATGGGCATTATAATACTAGTCAACTCCTCCGTCAAGCATGACGGAACTTAATTTCGATAAAATTATAAATCTATAACAATTTCATGCAATACTTATTAGTTATATTGAGTTTATTTTTATCATAACATTTAAAATAAGATATTTAAGCGGAATGCCTATAATATAATTTAATCTAATCTCTTTCAGAACTTACAGTTAGTAAAAATTACTTAAAGCAGCAAAAAATTTCTTTTTTCCCTTTAATACTTCCGTCTCCCAATTGTTTCTCTTTTATTTCTTACAATGATGAATACTGTGATTTTTTTTCACTTCTTGATGGTGGTAAAGCAATGTTTAGGATGATTTAAAAGCACCCCTACATGGTCATAAGTTTATCCTTGCGCTTTCTTTGCCGTAAGTATAAGTTTTGAGCAATAGGAAATTGTCTGCACTTCAAAAGGACTGTCATCTTCTTACCATTCATTCTACGTGTAAAACAATTCTCAATCTATTCTTGTGGGAGAATGCGTGAGTCGTACGTAAGTCGTCTTGGGGATGGGCTCCTCATAAACACAATATTTTAGTCTATTTAATCTAAATTCTCAAGATGAATACGATATTACACAACCAAAATATGAAACGTAATTCAATGACTCTTCTTTTGGTATTAGACTTGATTTCTTAGGACCATTATATCTAATTTAATTTTGCAAATTAAATTAGGCCTGTAAGAGAAAAATATGTTCTTTATGTGTATTTCTCATGGAAGCCATTCCTAACATACTTGAGTCGAACCCGACTCTATCGCGTGTATTAAACCTTCGCAGCTGTATTTTGCGAGTCGGAAATTTAGAGTATGCGGAGTTTGGTTGAGATCAGTGGAATGGTTTAGGAGAAAATGTCAATAAATGAAGATTTGCGGATAGACAGAGAAACTATCCGAAATGCTTATATCATTAATAATAAAATATAAAAAGTGGTTACCTTCAGTAAGATGTGGACCAGCTTACAGGCTGATGAATCGTAGGAAATACTGGGAAGTCTGAAATAAAAGATACTTTGAATAAGTAAACTGAGACATTAAATGTGATCCGCTGAAAATTTATTTATGGAACGTATTCACATTGAACGTTGACCTAATATTTACATTACTAATACGTCATATGTAGTGACATGATCAACAGAAATAACGCGGTATACATTTACGCATCTAGCTCATAGGTACCAACATACTTCCTGATGAATGAAAAAAGAAAGATAATCCTATTATCAATCTCACCATGTTGATTGTATGAGAATATTGATTATTCTATTCTTCATTTCATTCAATAATGCATTTCCCTCAGATTAATTGCAAACTTCTCGTATTTCAAATGTCGACCTATGTAATGAGATTGAGCTCCGATTTCAAGCAAGATAACTCTAATGTGTCAGTTATAGGTTGTAATGGATTAAAAGTGAAAAACAAATCCAAGCAAAGCCTTTGAAATAGAAGGAATAGAAAGTACAGAACGTGTACCGACAGAGTTAGGAGGAAAACCTTGCACAGGGGATTACATGGTGCTAAGTAATCAACTTTCGAAAGAGCGCATAAGCCCTGCAGGGATGTGGGTGTTATAACGATACGATTGCAGCGCAAACATTTTCAATGGATAATCCCTCGAATATGCGACGGAAATCAATTCATTAGTCTCTCTTAATCGTAGCGCGAGAATTGGATGGCAATTCGTACGCGACTGTACTGTGCCGTGAAACCTATGAAGGGAAGCTCTAATTTCCTGGGTAGAGCGAAATTTTTAAGAACAGATTACATTTTTTCTCGAGGTATCTGCTTTAAAATTTGTCGTTATTTATCTTTAGTACGATCGAAGCAAATATCATAAACGTAGTATACGCTAATGGCAAACTGAAATGGGACTGTTATTATCCTGGTCTTGCTGTGATACGCTCTAACTAGAATCGTTTGAAAGATTACTTTGCAGAGATACGATTCATTTAAAAAATTTGTTTCGTGTGGATAATTATTCGAGTGCTGATATAAGTACTAAATACATTTCGAGTTAATTCCAATGAAAGTATTCGAAGATGCTCTACGTTTGTGTAGTCCTCGACTATCTACCCCAACTATTTATTTAGCAAACTGTTATCGTATATTCGATTTATTAAACTTTAATACTGATTTTATATTTTACACAAATTTTTAGACGCTGTACTATATTATACTCTACTACAACTTCATGATATGGATATCTCTATTGATCATGAGATCGAGCCGACTTATTGAACGATTCAGTAATAAAACTTTATCTTATTTTATTTTTAAAAGGTTTATCAGTTATATACTTAAGAAGTTAAAAAAATTAGGATGTTCTTAATATATAAGATTATGTTAAATATAACCTATGAGCGTTTAGGGAATTTTAAAATATTTATTCTTATAAACCAGCTTTTGTTATCTTGGGATAAAAACATTAAAACACAAAAAATGTAAGGAATATAATGGAAAGTGTTGTAGACCAGTAATATTAAATGAAATGAGGGAAACTTTGGAAAGGAAATTTATAGATCAATAGTAAATTTGTCATTATGTACCCAATGATCAGTCCTATTTGAACTATTTTATGTATTTATACCGATAAAATTATCATTATTGATAACGCTCGGAAACTTTACAAGTTGTTGAGCATGAAAAGCATACTCCATTAGAAGTAATGTAAGGCGCAGTGAAGAGTTTTGGTGGAAAAAACAACAAGGGGAGAAAAAAGTGAGGCGTGCAGAAGAAGTGCGGGAGATGAAAGAAAAACGTTTGTTGATGCATTATGCAATGGAGGTGCTGGAGAAATGCTGAGGTTTTTGCCTTGGGAGAGAGGAGACGAAGAGGATGCTGGCTATGCCTGTGGGTGACAGTGCCAGTGACGGATGGGCCGACAGGCAATCCAACGGAGTAGACAGAAAAAACACAAACAACAATCCGCGAGTTTCCTTTGTTCTGACCTCTGGGAATCCGCTTGCGAACTCGACCATTAAAATTTCACTCTTTCTCGTCCGACTCCGTATTCGCGAATTAGAAAGAGGAGCCGCATATTTTTCCGTCCTTGGGAGGGGTGCAGAGGGGCAACTCGTTAGGCGTACTTTATACGTGTACCCTACGTCTGCCTCTTTGTAATGAATTAAAATCGCGAAACAAAAACACGGCGAGGCATCAAAACGACAATTTATACGCGTCTGCTCGACAACGCGTGATTTTTTTCACTTTAAATGTTACTACCTGCAGCGGACGGCAATGGCTGTAGCGGAAATGCCGGCGAAAGGGAAGAAAGTTTGTAGCGCTTTATTGCCTCCAAAGGGTACTCGCAAATCCCCGGGATTAAACGAGATCAAACAAATGAAGGATAATAAAAAGTGTAATTCATTTTCTGAGCTGCTGTCTCTCGGAGCCAGATTATACATTCTTTTTATTCAGATACACTTTCTAAAAAGGTTATGAAAACAAAACAAAATTATAAAATATCTCACATTTTCGCAAGTAAGTTTACATTTACTGATAAAAAATAACTCGATAATGGTCCTTGTGACAATTATGAAGTGTCTTAAATTCACTACTTGACGTACAATTTCCATGTAACAAATTCCTTTCTCCGCGTACTAAAATCTGCTCCAGTACCGTTCCGATAAAATTCAGCGTGCGTATTAATTTTTTACTGTTATCTCGTATTATAACCTCGAAACATAACTTTTTTGTTCATTCCAGCTTAGGATTCCAAGTTAGACTATCGAATATAAAAAGTACTAGAAAATCATAATTTTCCGGCTACTCGGCCACTCATGAAATTGGACTGAGTATCGAGTACCGAAAATCGTGTTGTAAATTCTCTCGTAAAAATCAATGCTTACTCTTGTTTGCGAAGCTGAGCTTAAGCAGCGATATTCTTAGGTCTCATTTCTGACGAACATGTGCCTGACATGAAACTGTCTTCCCTTCCCTCTTTCATTCTCGTGAGAGAGTTTCTTTATTTTGCGATTCCTCGATAACCTAACGATTGACTGGAATCTTTAAGATGTGATTGGAATAGAATGAAATATTTTCTTTATCGGAGACGCAAGACTGAAGGAAATTTTATAATCTGAAAATTCTGCGTTCCCAAGAAAAATTATAATTATAAATAAATTCATTAAGTAAATAAAAATTATGCCAACTTAATGATTAGGATACGAATCATTTTATACACAAATGCATGAGACGACCTTGTATTTAGATGGTATTATTCAATCACACAGGGAAAGGGATGATGTTATTACACGGAAAGCTGTGGCTAGGAAAGTTCCTGAGAAGAAATGGACACGAGAGAAGTCTGTCCCGGTCCTGTAAGAATTTTTACGTCTGTTTCTCCTCGGGATTATTCCATCGATAAAAGAAAATTATCTAAATAGTACACAGTTATTATTATTATTTTTATTGCGTACATAATTATGATTAGTAGAATAGAATAGGCCAGAATGCTTGCAATGAGTTGTGGAAGATGTCGGAGAAAGAAGTTACATGGAGATGAAAAATATAGCGAACGATAGATAGGGATAGAGAACAACAGATAGAGATGGGGAACAGAAAAAGTGTGAGTGCCAACCAATCCAAAGATTGATGACCGAAGAAGAAGAAGATAATCATGAACATTTTATAAGAAGCGTTTGAATTTTAAAAGGCATCTCTAAGAGAACTCGAGTACATGTGTATGTCAGAAATGATTGCTTGACAACCGGGGTTGTTGCAAACACAAGTGTTTTGGATTTCCTAAAAGCAACTGACCAATTCTATGATATTTTTATATTTAAATTCTCCGTTCATTTCGATTTATTTCAAATATCTCCCCCTGAAACATCTAATGGTTTATTTCATGAGAACGACCGAAAGAGTAAAATGTTATGTATTAATAATACCGAGAGCTCGTTGATTCCTGCTATTTTCTAAATGGAATTAGAGGACTCATTGAAAGATTCCCATGCCAAAACACTCCCGTCAATACTGTGTCAGGTCAAAGATAAAATCCAAACAATGTTTGCGAAGTACAAAACAATAAATTTCATAAAATTGCATTCATTTCGAAAAGAGGCATGGTCCAGCGATTCGTTGTTTGTCAAATCATTTGCTCCGTCAAGCACTCTCATGTCGTATTTGAAAAGCGCTCAGCGTTAACCAAATAAAAGCCGAATCTCACACCAACATTATCCAAATTTCCTCTATTTTAAATTATGGTTAGCAAATCGATACCTGAATTTGACACAGGACATGTATCACTACTTATTTTAGGTAAACCAATCTCCGTTTACTCTCCAAGTACATTTGAAAAGTAACTTGTATAAATAATGAACAAAAATCATCACTACATATTAAATATTACAGGAACAGGATTATTGGTGAAATTTTGACATATATAAATGATTAAGGTACCTTCATAATTTGCCATGAGATTCACTGAAAGAACTCGTTCCTTGACAATGCGATACGTCTTAGATATTGTTTATATTTACATAGTAAATATTGCCTTATATATTATATATGAGTAAAAAAAGGAAAAGCAATACTTACGAGCTATAAAATTCCAATAACTGTCAACAAATTAAGTAAGGAGTATATGACTTCCTCGCAGAGAATGTAAGCCTATTAAATGAATTAAATAATTTAAAAGGAAATTTCTCCTGACATAATTCGCAAATCAATTCGCAATCGCAAAGAGTAAAATTTTTCACGGTTTCAGATACTCCGTTTACTTTAACGAAACGGCAGAATTCACATCATGATTGTCGTGCAGTTTTCAAAACAGGAAAAATAAAACTTACGGCAAGCTTCACTCTTAAAATATTTCCATTGTCAATACTTTTGTGGATTGACTGACCCATTTCTCTCCGTTCCTAAAATTAACCCTTCCATTTAACTTCCTTCTGCCTCCCTCTTCCTTTTTCAGCCCTCTACTTCGATACCTCATCGAATTCGATTAGAATTGAAGTGAGCAAGGTACAGGGTAACTTTATCAGGGGGCATTCCGATAATCAATTATCGGCTGATGGACAAAAACCAATGATATTTTGCAGGAAGGAAGTCAAGTAAGTGAAGCAAATCGAGGCAGGTGGAGGGAAAAAGCAATGCAGAAATAAAGGGGCCTAATGGGAATTTTTGTTTCGTGGAGGGAGAGGAGAGGCAGATTTTAATTACGCCGAGGGGTGAAGCTGTTATCTCGCGAAGTGGATGGATGAGAAAAAATGGAAGATCGGTGAGAGGTTTCAATGACCAGGAAAGCACGGAGCATTGAGAGTCGAGTTGAGCAGCTCTAGGAAAGCCAGCTAATTGGCCTCTCCCTACATGTACGTATATAAAAGGGGTAAATGTTATCATTATTATTGGAGAATTATTAGAGATTAACCATCAGAGAGATAGCTATACGGTTTTGAAAAATTAGAAATTAGTGAATATCTGAAAAATGTTTCAGAAATGCAAAACCGGTCCTTTAAAGTACCACTCTTAATGTAAATTTATCCATATATTATCTATTTTTTTAAATAAAAGTTAAACCAATCACGAACGACGCGATAGTGTGATCCCGTCAGTTGTTTCGGATAAAAGTCCACTTTAAAATCTTGCATTTCAATTAATTCATCCTTAAATAATGGAAATTTTAATCAATTCTTCTATAGAAATATTTGCATACAAATATCAATTTTAATTCATGCAATCTTGGACAAAAATGTGCTTATTTTTCCTTCAGTGACTGAGAGTTATTGCTTCGCTAAATTCCATTGTTTGAAAAATACGAGGGAAAGGTGAAACGTTCTCGGCCTGACAATGAAAGACTGCGATTTTCAGTTTAAAAATTATTTTATTTTTCTACATAATCTCCCTTGACTTCAACACACTTGGTCCAGCGTTTCTCCAACATCAGTATTCCTTCCCGGAAGTGAGAGTCTGGAAGGTTGTAAAAATATCCATCTACATCCCTCTCAACTTCTTCATTGGAAGCGAAGCGCTTTCCAGAAAATAATTTCTTCAAGTTTGGGAACGGATGGAAGTCTAAGGGTGCTAAATCAGGAGAATAGGGGGGATGGCCGAGCAAATCGTACCCCAAATTCCGTATTTTTCCCATCGCCAACGCACCTTTGTGAGCAGGTGCGTTGTCCTGGCGAAAGATGATTTTCTTCTTCAAGCCAGGCCTCTTCTCGAGAATTTTGGCATCCAGCTGGTTAAGAAGGTTGGAGTAATATTCGCCTGTAATTGTTCTGCCTTTCTCAAGGTAATCCATCGTCGTGTAATTATCAGGCTTGGTGACGTCGCGTTGCGTCGAAACCTAGGTCGCTGAATAAATCTTCATGTGGTACGGGTAAACGTTTTGCTTTCATTTTTGTCAGTTCGTTATGGCTTCCTACCACAAAGTCTTGCCAGTCTATAGATAAATTTGAATTAAAATTTCCTCGCTACATTTTGGGATAGCTGCAGTACCTATATTTTCCTCTCATAACTATAGTAAATATACTTATGAAAAAGATTTCCATTTGTTTTTTCATTGATTCTACATGCATCTGATACATAATGTTAAAAAGGACTAAAATTCAAAACTGGTTCTTACAATCCCAGTAAGCACTATAAATAAACCGTGTAAATTTGATGGAGTGGAGTTTTCTGAAGTAATTCTGTAAAATTCTCTTGTTAGAAGTGAGTTGTGGCCTTGGAGGACTTTGGTTTGTGATGTATGGTTCGGATAGCAAAAGGTTAGTCGTACTCACATACATATTCTCGTTATCTTTAATCCTCCAACTTTCTTCCCAATCTCTCCAACACTGCCACAAACAATGACCTTCCGTACCGAGGGTCACTTCCAATTTCACTCACACCTTTCCATTTCCATCAACTTGCTCTTTACTCTCATCCGCTTCGAAAACTTGTTTCCTTTTCGACCCACTCCTATTATCTGACTCCCACACGAATTGAGAGACCTATCGGAAATTTCCCTGAAATCGCCCTTGCTTTCCTCAATCCACGTGTGATTGATTGCGCTCTTTTTCTGCCTTGAGGAAAATTCCCGACACATTCTAGTAATCACTACGGAACATTAAAATCTAATAACCTGAATCAGCCCTTAGCCCAAATTAGTTGTAAATTTACGAAGCTTTCAGGGTTAAATTTAGGAACAGGAACAAATTAATCCTTCCATTTAGATAAAAATACGTCTGATTGGTCTCGTAATAGCCACGTTTTAATGTCTAACTCTTAGCTGTTTTCAATGAAGAAATGGAGAAATAAGGAAGAAATAAAGAATACACTCTACCGTGACCCAAAATATTTATTCAATGTGACCGAGTTAACCATAATCATGAGGTCAAATTCGTGGTTTATGCATAGAAGCCTAGGTAGTCACGAATAAATATTGTGTAGTCCGGAAGCAGTCCATTGTTCTTTCTTCCTTTATGTAGTCTAACCTACCTCGATGTCATAGTAAAGCCAATGAATTGCTGAAGGGTGATTCATGAAAAAAAGGTAACTTGAAAAGTTTTTCTCATGTGATATAAAAAAACGTTCAAGAATCAAAAATTTTCAGAAACTCACTATAGAGTTCAGAGATTGCATAAAAGAAATCGATCAAATTCTTGTTTATTTCCGCCCTGTTACACATATGAACGATGTCATTCATTTGCATCCAACACCAGGTCTGTGACATGAACATTTCAGAAAGTTGTATAGGTCGAAGGTCGAAGTTTCGATGGGCTTTTCGTCGTATATTTTTCGCGAATGCTCCCACGAAGTATCGGATTTTCATCGATTCTGAAATTTTTCGTTCGGAAAGAACTTGATTCTTAATTTTCTAACAGAGTCAACACCATATAGGTGTTGAGTAATAGTACAAAAAGACCGAATAATTCTGTTAAAAATACTGCTATGTTACAATTCAGTCAAATCGGTAAAATGAAAAATCTAAGAAAGTACTACCCAGAGTTAACCGAAGCGTAAAGTAGGGGAAGCATCCCATTGATGTGATCAAATCTTAGAACTGCTACGAGAATTGAATTACTTAGGTATGGGGCGCCGTACGAGGACCTTTCATTGATTCAATGAAGCCTTGCCTCAGTTTTTTTTAAGATCCTCTGCATACTAGTTCTTCTACTTTTGCTTATGGACGAAGTAAGAAGAAAGGGTGATCTATCAAAATCAAGCAAGTAAGTAACTCAAACGCACATTATTACTGAAAAATTATAAATAGTTCAGCAACAACCAGTAATAAATTTTAGGATTCAAAGCTTCAATACATTGTACACTTCCACAGAGAAGTACACAGCAGTGAGGAAAAGTTGTATCCCCATTATAATGGTCTTCCACGAGATAACACATTCGCCTATTGAGTTTATTCAATACATTGTTTCAATACGTTGACAAAACATCTCTAACCCAAATCCTTATGCGGTCCACTGAAACTGTAAACTTGGGTATCCTAATTTAGATTATTTCCCCATTATGAACACCTGCCACTTTTTAAAACATATCAGCGGTTGAGAGGTGAATGGGCAAGAAGAACCACAGATTATGAATAACTGTAATTAAGAAGAAGAAGAAGAAGTTAAAGAAATTTCCTAAAGTAATATTAATTATTTCGTAGATTAAAGTAATTAAAATTTTTAATTTCGTTATTTTTAATAATTTTCCTCAGGTAATACGCCTTTAATGTTTAATTTTTGATTAAACTCAGTATCAAATATAAATATTCGTTACTAATGCTGTACGAAATACCTCAGCCATCATTTGTATGTTTTTTATATTGTACTCAGGCTCCCATTTAATAACAATGAAAATAAGTATTGACTTAAGCATCTCTGAAATGTATAATATTAATATATTAAAAAGCCAGATAATGGGTGTTATTTTCCGCGTCGTAAATAAATAGCTTATCGAATAAATTAAACGGATGAGTTCCGATGGAGACCAAAATAACCAACGATATTTACGTGGGTGTAAAAATGACATTAATCTCCGAAAGCCTGTCATTCGTAATTAAAATATGAGCGCGCGGACGATAAAATATGAATGCGTGAACTGTTAAGGGGGAAGTTCGAGATCTCGCACAATTCATCGGCGATAGCATTTTCATAACTGCTGAAAATTTCACAAAATACTCCCACCTTTCTCCAAAAACTTTTCTGCGAGAACAAAAGCGTTAACGCAGAAAATTAATCTAACGCTACAACCCACCGTGGGATGAAGCGGTTGAATTACTGCTAAATAGGGAAATGATGGAATGAATCACGAATTGCGGGCATTTCACCAACGACGTGCGTGCCAAGAGCAGATACAAATTACTTCAAATCGATGGGTTTTCTACGCTCGAATCAGAAAATTTTCCCAAAAAGCTTCCAAAATCTTAAAAGTTGGGCTAATCATTTCCAAAATACGATAAATATCTCGAGTAGGCGCAACGTATAGAAATCTGATCAGAAAAAAATGAAACGTCTCCACTTTTTTGTACTACAAAGTGGCCACTGATATATGAGTTCCTTACCCCAAAGAATCACGAGCCAATGAAGGCGTCTAATCGATAAGCTTTCACGTGATAAAGTGCCGCGGTGATAAATATTGCCTTGCAAGCTAGAGCGAAAACCTCTGAACATAACGCTCCCGGATAGAAATAGGGTTATCCTTAAGGGATGAAGGAGATTAAACGAAGAGCATGAGGATGTCGAGGTATCTCCCGAACGTAAAAGGGATGCTCAAACGCGATGGCCTCTTTTTTTACGCGGCACGTAAAATCTCGTGAGATGAGAAGGGCAAGAAAATGGGGGGAGAGGAATGAATCATGTAAGAGAGGGATAGCGAAGGGGTGTTAAGAGGATTCTCGATGTAAGAGAGGGAAGAGCCTCCATGACTTAGTCACAGGGGGTATTAAGATGGAGGTGACAACATGGGAATGAAGGGAAAAACTCTCGCCTCCAGCAAACACGTGGAAAAAGAAGCTTAACACGAAGTGTGTAACGTCTAGATAGGACGGGGAATTGTAAATTCAGTGTTCAACATGAATAGTCGTGAAAAATCCAAGATGAGAAATAAATCTCAATTTCATTTGCAATAAAAATAATGCAAAGTTACTGTTTTCTTATTTTCTTTATAGATGTCGAAGAAAATGTATGATAGTATAGATAAAAAACAACGTTATCTATATGAATTATTCATGAATTTACCGGCGAGCGATCCAACCCCAGGACCTGTTCCGGGTTCGAGTCCCGGCTTGTCGGATTTTTCTGAATAGGGAATGGTTGTGTTCGTAAACAATAATAATAATTATGAAAATGGATGTAATTTGGATCACCTTTCCAATAATACCTTCGTACTTTAAACTCTTAAAGTCAATTAAAGAAGTCAAACGCAAACTGAAGGGATAATTATAATTAAATTGTTAATTGGAATATATATGTATGTAAATAATACCTTTATATCTGTAAAATGCTTCTTATATAAATTGATAAAGCTTTGTATTGTTAATACGAAACGAATCCTAACGATAGTGTTAATTTTTAAAATCTTGTTTTCAATATTTATTTATTTCTTGTATTCATATTTACTAATATGTATGTGCTACTAAGCTAATTGTTAAAAAAGCGTTCATTTTAATCTCTCTATGTATCATTGCACATTAATTGAGTTTTTTTTATAAATTGGAGTACACCGTTTAAACTGAGTTGCACGAGTATAATATGGGAATCAACTGGGAACCCGCCGACAAACTTAGCATGGTTTGCCAGAATCCTATTAGGTTTAGATACTTCTTTAAAAACATTAACTAATATTAACATCTGTAATTAACTGATGTTCAAACTTTTTCTATTGTAACTTGAAGATATTTAAATAAATGATATTATTAAAAGTAATAAGTGAATTTGGTGGAATTTCATTTTTTTAAACGTAGAAGAAATAAAAGGTTTACCTTCCACAGAATTTATTTATGCGACCATGGTTTCGGTGCAAATTTACACCATCATCAGGCCTTTTGAAAATTCAATTTAATATTCACATCCTACCTGCTTGAAATTGATCAGTATAAAATATCTTCGCTAAAACAGAGGACAGATATTTGTAAGAATTCTTTCTTAAATAGGACCGTAAATGAATGTAACAGTTTACCTGAGGAAGTTCTAGAACCTTTTCCCCAATCCCGTAGCATATTCATAAATAGAATTAGAAAACTGAACGGTTAAATAGATTGTAAAAAGTATGCCTTAAAAATATATTCTTGTGATAATCGACTTGTGTGAATAGTAAGATATAATAATAATGATATGGTTAGGAATTGTAATCAATGCATATATGTTTGTAATTGTAATTGTATGTGAAATTGCACGACGAACTGCCTTCGGGAGGTTTTGGAGGGGTTTTCCTCCCGACTTGGGTGAATACCAGGCAGAATACTTACTCCCCCCACATAAGCTGACTCTGTTTCATAACTGTATTAGTATTGCATATAATGTGTTATTTTGAGATGTATATTGTAGTTATTTTGGGGTATATATTGTGTCCTATGTAGTATGTATGTATTTGGGGTATATATTATGATGTAGGAATGACGTTTTTATGTATACGGTTGCCACCGTGGAATAGGTTCCACACAGCAGCCTTTGATTGATAATAATAATAATATGGGCAGGCTGCACCTCGTGGAATACCATGACAACTGAGTAAAAACAAAGCTTCTTACGTTCCACAAGATATTATCTTGTGGAACTTACGAAGTTTTGTTTTTACTCAGTTGTCCTACCTGCTTACTTACACTAAATTATGCTCCAAAAAGATTTAATTTAAATTCCTCATACCATTGTCTGAAATATTTTTCAAAGTATAAACCTTCTTCGAAAAAATGAATTGGGAACGAATGCATTTCTTCAGAGCGAAGTTTACGTTATATCACGAAAGCGTAACGTTCTGATATGTAAATTAAAAAAAGTAATTGAATGTAACTGTTGAAAAGATTTATCAATAACTACTCTACCAATCAAGGACCCATCGGATTTGTGTGGACTGGAAAAATACCGATAAGCCTTGAGAATAACGAATAAGAAGAGAATTAAAAATGTTATAAAGACGAATCAGAATGCGGAAGGGATAAAATGGTACATACAATATAGATCATTCAGTAGGGATTCAGTTTCCAACGCTTTGACATAAACTCGATGAATTGCATCTGAAATAAAACGAAGCGTAAAATATGGCGGAACTCCACATCCGACCAAGGCGGACAAAAACACCGAAAATTTTAAATCATCATTAACAATGCAGAAGCAACGAAAAAAACTAAAATCCTGAGAGAACGTAATTTACCCTAGTTCTCTTTGCATTGGATGAAAAGGGGAATGAAATGTTTGCAGACTTCCGTTCCTCTTTTTTCGATTTTCATATCGTGAAATTAAGGCAGAATTTGTATCATTAATTGCTAGGAATGGAACTTCCAAAATTAAAAACCCGTCTCGAGAATAAAATATTAGAGGTGCGTAAAGCCGAAAATATTTCGAAATGCGGGATTCTTTCCAACGATACTGCGTTATTGCCTCAGGTTAGCTGCAGTACGAAAACATAGTAAAGCGATCTATACCGCAATGCACGTCTTAGCACACTGAGGTATGACATTACAGATGACGTTTCACCCGTTCATTTAAACCGGCGTTTAATCAGCTTATCTGACTCGCCAGAATTTTATTTTTCAGGATTCTGCGACGTAAAAAAGCACGCTAGCGTAAGTTATCTAAAAGGGAATTAAAAATCCTATTTTACTCCTGTAATTCAAAGGCCGAGTAAGTTTTAATTTGTGGTGAAATGTCATTTATCTTAAAAATTACTCTTTGGGAAAATGTGGGAATTAAGTAACATTTTTTAAACATTTAGTACGCCTTTTTGAACCACGTTAATGAAAATAGTGCTGTAACAAATAAAAGTAATATTCCAGCAAAAGAGCTGCGGGGCGTCTATAAATTAAGAAAAATTAATTAAAAAGTTTATACGGCTAGAAGTAATTGTTAGCCATTCCTTTTATCAATCACAATATGTGATATGCAAACAGACATAGCCTTTCTATTGAACGGAAGGCTTTAATTTGTTCACGGCCTTTTGAAATGGTTAATTAAAAAGTAAAAAAAATACTTCGAAAGAGAGAGGTTTTTTCAATGGAATGGACGGGAGAAAAAAGACCTTTGCTCTTATGAAAAGATATGCTTCGAGAAGCAATAAGTAGTTACAACTCTGGCGACAGGGAATCCTGATCCAAGAGAAGATGCGAGATGAAATGTGGAGAAAGATGAACTCGCGATAAAAAATAAATGGTAAAGATTACGTTCGTCTGTTATTATAGCGAGTATAAAGAAGAAAGTTAATTGAAAGGAAAGAAAAGAAAGAATGTTTCGAGAACAATAGTCTCTCGGCCGACTAAGATCTTTGAAAAACAGTAGAAAAGGAAGGGGAGGGCAATTGAAATCGATTCGGCGCCAAATCTCTCTGAGGATCGCGAAATGTAAACGCGAAGAATGAATGGGATACGAATGGTAGAGAAACGGTTACATAGTTTGGAATAAGAATATCCTAATAAAGACATATTTTGGAAAAGAACGGAATCGTTTATTGGTAGAAACGGGGAAAACAGCTGAAAGTTTGGGTAAAGAGGAACCCAAATTAGGGGAAATTTACAGAAATACCGCAAATTTTTATCTCATCTCCTCTTGCATATTCATTACTCTGATTACGCTAACCTATTAGTTTAGGAAATATTTACCTAAATTCTTCAGCGCATAAACTTAAACGAAAACGTTTTGCTTCATTTCAAATTCCACTCTTATAAATTTTAACGAGGATCAGGTAACTGAAAAGATCAATTAATTTTTCGCCGTCAAAATAAATGTTATATAAGGTGATCACAAGATAATCCTAATAGTTTGAACACTAGGGCATGTTACTGAGGGCACGTTACACATGGATTCCATTACAAAAGGCCATCTTTTTAATCACGTAGGAATAGCATTTCGTTACTCTTCATTTACAAAAATTACGGGTGTTTGTTAACAATCAGTTATTTTTGAAATTGAAACGCGGTGCTTGTGGTTTTTGGCTCAGCTGCTCATAGAAAACTTTGATATTTTTTTGGAAAATCTAACCATTGCCATTAACTGGATTTTATTGTACTAAGCCGTATTAATGTCACTAAACTATTGTCCTTAATGGAATTACATATGATGCTTGAAATTTTTTAATGATGATGCTTGAAATTCTGGTATGATTTCAAGTCTGAACCTGAGACTTGAATGCAAATTATTAGAATTTTATGTCTTTTATTAAGTAGTTTTTTACGTGAAGATATTTTTATTATTTTCAGACTTTTCGTTTTAAATAAACTTCAAGTTTTTGCTGGTGGATTGTAGGAAATTCAAAAGATGATTTATTTCTTCAGAATTATATGCGTTCGTAACTTATTTCGTACAAAAAAAACTCTTTAACGTTGAATTTCTTTGCAGCGTTGGAGCACTGGGACACTAACAATAAAACGAGGACAAGCTATTCGCATAAATCAACATATGGACGAGCGGGAAAATAGTAGGGCGCAGATGACGGAGGAAAAATACCGGAGTGACTCTTCAAGACAATGTATGGACGACAACGGGAAGGAATTGTGGGTTTACGGGTGGGTTTCAGGGGAAGGACAAGGGTTTCAGAAGAAAGACTGGGGGAAGAGAATGTATATTGTTGCTCCACTCGGCCTTATATGTCCATCTAATGTCACCCTTCCCTTTCAATAACTTTTAATTTAATTTAAAATACGCAATCATATGCTATGATTTTGTGGTTTTTATGGTGTGATTTTCTTCTCAACAAAACCTCCGAAAACGCACTTAATATTAGGTAGGCATTAAAAATTATTTTTATGTAACTCATCCTAATTCAACACCGGATGATCTCGCATATATTTTTGCATATACCATTCCGTCTCAGAATGTAATATACCCCTTTGTGTTAGTTATACACTAATATCACTTCAGTTGGATTAACATTTGAAAACCAGGCTTTTATACATTGGCGTTTAAAATAGAATTCTATTGTAAAGAGTATGCGTGTCCAGATATGGAAGGTTATGTAATGAAATGGGTACAGAGGTAATGTTGACTTCCGAGATTGTTTAGTTAAGCGATAATAGTTGTTTGTAATTTTCAATTTATTAAATGGATACTCTTCAGGCACATTACATTTTTTCAACGCATATTAAATCCTTTCAACGCAAAGTATGAGAGTGTCCAATCTCCTTGTCATCTTAGCGAAATAACTCACCTCATACCGGAGTCCTTTACCTCACCCAATCCTCTAATTAGGCCCTTCGACATTTTACAGCTTCTTACCCATTCTTAGCCTTTTACTGAATTCGACAAAGAGCCACTCTTTTTCGTACTATCAGCAATCTTTTATCATTTTCCATTTAGAATTACAAATAGCGTTGTCTAGCAATATCCTATCTCGGTTTTCGTTATCATATTTATCATCAACAAGATTAAATCTCCACCTTGGAATATACGTTCATATTTATATATCTATTCCATCAACGATTTTGAGTCATTCCTTTATCTGCTCCTAATAATAACCTAGCGTTTTGGTCACGTATTCTCTTCGACTTATCTGTCTAAAAATACAAAATTAGAATTCAGGAGTACCCGAGTGAAAAAAACTGAAATCGGTTAGCAAATCGGTTTCTGAATGATTACAATAACTTATAATTTCCAACAGCTTCGAGAAAACTTGCGATATCGCAGATACAATTAGACGGGATTAAAATGTAACGAACAGCGTGAAAAACTTATAAAAATATATAGTTTTTAAAGGTATTATGAATACAATAATATATGTACAACTATAATTATCACCTTTTGGGTATAATAAGAAAATTTATAATAACGCTTCTGTATCTAAATAAGTTTAAACAATTATTGTAAACTACTAATAAATGATTCTTAAAAGCTAAAATCCTTTAACTTCGATCGTACACAAAATACCGATGTGGAGCTCTTAAGTTATCACAAGTTCTGTAATAGACCCATAATTCACAATACCAGAAATGCATCTTCATGAGAATTACTATAGATAATTTACTACTGGACAGAAATGTTCGAACTATCGTGTAAAGGGGTAAAAAAATTAAGTGCAATTAAGCAAATCTCTACGTTGTTCAAACGTGCCACAATGAAAGCATTTCCGAGATGAACATTTGTGAACATTATTATTGAGCTCTGCCAGTAGATTACGTTAGAATTACGTTTGTTTACGTTAGAGATAGAATCCAACGACTAAATATCGGGTTGAGAGAGCGTTTCCGCCTTAAATTGCGTCTGTAGAGGCAGAATTATAAGCCGCTCAACGACTGTGCGCGACTGCCGAGACTGCAGATCCCTCACTCACTCAAACTCGAGCCGACGAGAGAAAAGAGAACGGACACTTGAAGAAAAACAGAACCCAATGGTGAGAGAACTCGAAGAGCGATATCCACCGATACGTCGACGCAGATAAGCGAACGAAAGGAGTTTTGGGAGGAGAAGTATCTGAAGAAGAAGGAAAGAGCTGATCGGCAAAGCGGAATAGGTAATAAAAAGGGAGGAATAGGAAGTGGGCGTCGAGAGAGACGTGGCGTAGAGGACAGGGAAGAGGCGGAAGGGGTGGAAAGGGGAGTCCAACAGACGGGTCGATGGCCATATCTCTCACCCCCTCGAGAGTGGGTGGCCGTGACGTAATCCCCAACCACCTACCACCCATACCGACATCTCTCCATACCCGTCTCCTCTGAGCTTTCATTATCATTTTTTTAATCCTCCACCGCTTCAAATCCGTCTACGTTCATCCCAAACTCCCCTTCACGCATTTTTTTCTCCCCCGCCTCATCTATCAGCATCCCTCCGCTTGAGGCGGGCTTCGATTTGGTGGCGATGATGGGTTCGCGGGCGCGAGATGGCGTCGTTGGATGTTTACGGAGAGCTGGGTGTGGAAGGGATAGGCTGGATTGGGTTGGATGCGCGTGCAAAGGAAGGTCCTCGGAGGGATGATGGAGTGGGTGGATATCGGTGCAACGGTCGTTCTATCCCCCTCTCTCTCCTCCTGTCCTTCGTATATCCTTAGAAAGGCCTCGTACCCGCAACCCCTTCTCTACGTTCTCCGCCCATATCCTTAGCTAGAATAGGGTATTGTTGTCCGCTGTACCATCACGTGGATCATGTCGTGGAGATACCTCGAGGGAATTCGATCGGTGTTCCAAAAATCCTAAATATTTTAAAGGGAAAATTAACTTATTAGAAATATGCATCAATTATTTCTATAACCACTACATTAGTTTTCATTTATTCGCGATGAGTAGAGGTTAACTTGATTCCATCGTAATCACGAAGTATATGTTTGGTGAATTTTTTTTAGAAAATCTAAAATAAGGAAAGGAAACAGAAAAATTCACTTGTCTAAAGTTAGATTCTTGGCATTTTTTCATAGATTGTTTTAAAAACTAGAAGACTGATCATTCGATTGACTGCATTCGATGACTATAAAAGGTTAAATTATATGGGAAAATAAAGTTTAACTTTCAATTTCTCTAATTTTATTTGATAATCAGACCTTTATCATTTCCCAGATATCTGAAGAAATCTGTAAGTTTTCTCTGTAAAAAGTTTTCAAGAGTTTTTATCATTGTTTCTAAATGGGCTTAAATAAGCATTGTATTATTATGGGAAAATGCATGAGCTCGGAATCAACAATCGCATTGGTCGTCAAGAACACGGGTTTTTTACAACCTCAAAATATCCGAACATTTTATGTAAATTCTCGCAACTTCGAAATGAAAGCGATATTCCACGACCATAATAAGAATTTATAATCAATTTTTTCTTCCTTTGGTATTTATCTCGATTTCATACGAATATTCCTTCTAATTTAATTTAGCAAAAAAATAAGTCTGTAAAATTGAACTTTGCATGTATTTCTTATTAAAATATATGTGAACGATCTTGGTTTAAACTTAGCATAGTTATCGAATGAAAAGGTGACAATAGTTCCTTCCGGACCTCAGAAAAGTCGTACGGAAAATTTGACGCAAATCGGACAAACGGTATGAACTCCAATCACAGACAAACTTACAAACAAACACACACAAACCCACAGAATTTCTACTTTATTTTATTTTTAGATAGTAGCTTTTTCATTAAAACTGAGGGATGTTTAAAATGATATCCATTCGCCCCATTACTTTCGGACTTATTATACTTCTTAATACTGCTACTTTTCAGCAAGCAATCCATTTCCAGGTGAGAAAGTTTACCCTAAGTTTAAAATGTAGAAGTGAATAAATTAATTGAATGAGAGTAATGGGAAAATCAAATACTTTCCTAAGGCGTCTAATCCTTTCACGGAGTTATCTTGCATATATATCTTCTGTAGCAATATTAATTCTCGGGGTTTCATCCGCCACATTTTCTTCAGGTCAGTATCAGAAGAGACAATTAAGTCGGTCCCGTTAATTAATATAGCGACCCTCTTGTAACTCATTTTCATCAAAATTCCTTTTCTTCGAGAGATAAGATATACATTCTCCCTTTCACTAATCTTTTGAGATAAAGTTTAGAACTTTATTATCAATTCCAAATTCGGGAGAAAGATTGAAACTCGAGAGAAAATCTTGGCTCAAAATGTTCTCAATTCCCTAACCAAACATTTGGCACCTAATTTGAGTGGAAAGGAGATTTTCAATTTCCGGTGAATAATTTTTAATCGAATTCCCTTCGGATATTTATCTCTTACCGGAACAGAAGCTCAAGAGTTTTTCCTGGCACTTTCTGGATATCAATTTATAAGGCATTCAACATCTAATATCCCATTTTTTACCATTCACACAACTATGCTCTTGTGACTCAATAGGATCGATCTTAAGTTCGTTAAATTGAGCGTTACGCTATTTTTTATCCTTATATCCTCAAACGTGTCTTGCAGACGATAACATGTTTTTTAATTACGAACTTAAGAGTTTGAATGCGATTATAAATTGCATCTTGGTGTTATGAAATCCATTTATACCTGATCTAACCAAAAGTTTTTCCTGTCTTTTCCGAATGATTTTCTAGGGTGAGAAATGTTTCGAAAAAATAACAAATTTTTAATATTTATTGAATGAGAACAGAGTTCATAATTAAAGAAATAATAGTTTACAATCGAACTAAAATATGTGAAATTCTACAATACTATGTAACATTTTTAATTTTCTTAACGGTAATAACTACATGTTATTATTGAAAATCTTGTTTCTGTGATCTACAAACAACTGAATGCATATTAGATAAAACAGATGTACCTATTGGAAGAGTAGAGACAGTACGTTTAATTTAAATGTTCCTCTAATGTCTCCAATGTGATGTACGTAAAGCAAAATAATCTTGTACAAAAAATCAAGACAAAGTATTAGGATATGTGAGGCTGCTTAAATATCCTTTTTGATATTCCTATCCGTACGCATTAAATATACGTATCACACATTATATTTTCTCTTCAGGTCACGCGGTAGGAGCCATGTATTGCGGCGTGGATGTTTCGGCATTCCACGCACTGGAGCTCGAAACTCACGAATTTCACTTCAAGGACGCACAGGTCGTTTTATACGCTATATACCTTTTAATCAGGAATGCACGACTTCCCCGTTTCTTACGCCACCGATGCTCCGGCGGATTTAATTAAATGCTGTCACGAATACCTGCCTCGAGAGGAAATGTTTCCTGGCATTCTAATCAGATCCTGGGATGCTTGCTTAATTATCGCAATTATTTTCTTATCGGTGAAACTGGAATGTTATGGTTGGAAAAGGAGAAGATAGTGTGACAACATTATTCATTTGCCAGATAGCAATCAAGTGCCGTAAATCATGCCATTCAGAGACACAATCGAAAGTAGTTTCTGTATGAAAAGAACAATGTAGGTTTCTCATAAAGCCCTACCGAGATTTGTTGGACTTTAAAAAACAATAGTCAGGATAGATTCTATTGGCGATTGTTTTGGGTTGAAGGATTTTTTCTTGAACAACAGAGCAACAAAAATGACAATAGAATGACTACTCTTCAAGGCAGAAGATGATAATTAGAGGTTTAAAAACACTCCGTAAGCCGTCTTTCGGCAAGCGGAAGTCGCGCTCCGAGACAAACGGGTAGCTCCGTATTACCGATTTCTGTGAAGCCTCAATGATCATTTCGGAGACAAAGCGTCCATTCTCAGGGGGTCTCCACAAAGGAGGTGAATATAAGAGGTGAGTGCTCGGGCTTTTATCTTTTCTGAAGGTGTGGGGGGTATTAAGTGTGGCTGGAGAAGGTGTGGGTGGGGTTTTTCTGTTGTGACGTCTGTAAGTAGGTCTCACCCTCCTTACATAATTTATTAATCACAATGAAGAAACAGAAATATTTTTTTTTAAGTGCGTAGTAATGACAGCTTAGAACTGCCATTTTAATACTTGTAAACGTACTCCAATTCCAATTCACCTTCATTTTAATATCCGTTTTTCTAATGACCCGCTGAAACACTCTTTGCAGGTGGAGGTTTCTACATCCAATCATCCATTTAACGTCGCACCCACAAGCTTCGCAGGAAAAAGAGAAGAGATGCCGCTTCCCAAAACCCAGGAGTAAATTTGGGAAGAATTCTCGATAAAAAATCCGAGTCTTCCCCTATGAACCGCTGATGCGGTTCCAGCATCCGAACAGACATCAGACGGAATGCAATCTCGAGCCGCGAAACTGAATTATTCTCGAGGAATCGAGCACAGATGGCGCATTGCTTGACGAGATTCCCTTCCGTCTTCTGTTCATTCGCGGAAGCCACCGCGGCGAGTGGAACCAGAAGAGACGCAGAGGAGAATAGCCCCGAATGCCTGCTTTATTTCTTTCAGGGGAATCGCTTTGAAGGAAGAAAAGAGGGCAAAGATTGAAAGAGGGAGAGAATTGGCAGTAGATAACGATTGCCCAGAACGAATGCTTCCTCTTTGGAGGCGAAAAGAGATAAAAATGTGCCGTCTCGAGGAGCGGATTTTTACCGAAATTTTCCTGTTTCTCGTTTCTGAACGGAATCGCCTCCATTCCTTAAATCATGCTCCCAACGGGTCATTAACTTTGAATTAATTTTCCGGATATTTGAGTCGTTGAGAATTGGCTACGATTCTACACAGGAGGATTTTAATATCGAAATTCATGGCGCATTTCCAGATCCCGAAAGATCTTACGCCTTCGGCTAATATTTTAAATATAGCTTCTCGTAGCTAGAAAAGAATTCAACCACGAACAGCAAGGGGCATTCATCCGCTTATCATAAATAACGTGAGTAATCGACAGTCTTGGAATGGAGGTGACTTATTTCAAAATTATCTTTTTCGAGTTATCAATCCCCTATCATCAAACACTTTAAGAAAACAGGACTGTGTTCTAAAAAACAAATTAAACGCTTGAACTTCCTAAGTTGAAATTAAAGCCGATGTTTGAGCTAATCAAGGTAAAAGAATGGTGACGAACTTCTTGAAACTAAATGGCATATTAACGAGGCGTCTTCAAATTGTAACAGTACTCTGAGCTTCCATTTCCCACAAAGAACATGGAAAACCAATATTTATGAAACCTTCGAACGCTTCAAAATCCCGCCCTCGTAATTATAATCCTTTGTTACACTTTGGACATAAAGTCACACTCAGCTCCTTACTAGCACGTAGAGGACGCCGAATCTACTCCAACAATGACCCTTTCATGAATACATTTTAACAATAGAGGGCACTTTCATGGAACAGGGATGTGCAACACACACTTGCACGAACAATTTCAGTGGGACACCACATGCTCCTATACAAATCTATTCACGTCCATCAACTCTGATTATACCTCTCCTATTACACTCCAACCTTACTTACAGAAAGCCATGAGAGAGGTTTTACACGCTATACACCCAGCCTCCTATGATTACCATCCATCGTCCTGATGTAACGGTACCATTCAATGAAAGGAACACCCATCCCATGCCCCGTCTTTCCCCAAAAGACCAACAGGATCGCATAGGTACGATAAAATCCTTGCTCCATCACCCAAAGCGGTAGCCTCTCTCGCTGATACCGACATACAAGTTCACAATTCCCATGCATGAGAACGAAATCATAACTTTTTGTGGAGACATCAACTATTTCAAACTTTTCCAAATAAAAATAATGTTGCTAAGCAAAAAGGTTTGATAAGATTTATCCAAAGTGGAAAGTTTTGCATACTCTTTAAATTACACACAGATTTTTCGTAAGAGTTAACAAGGGAGATTTTATAAGTATGAAAAAAGGTGAAAATTCAAGGTATTCGAGGCGAAGATGTAATCAAATAGAAACAAAGAATACCAAATCTGTTGGGTACAAGCTCATAAAATATTACATGCTCGCGGGCCAAATAAAAACATTTCGCTGGGAGCTGTTCTAGGACCGCAGCGCTCTACCATACAGGTGTAATTTCCTTTATTAAATTACAGAATATTTTGTACTTTAAGCCATGAGTAGCCATAAAGCTACCAATTTTTTCTAAAAATATTAAAACTCAAATTTATTAAAAAGACTGTTCATGTACTGCAAGCTTTTTTGTGCGAGACAAATAATAAATAGATCCTTGCAAATGCACTGAACCGTAAAAGAAAGGGAAAACAACCGGGACAAAAATAGCCTGGATGGTCACAGAAAAATGTCGGTATTATTTATACTGGGCAGTACCGCAGAAATAAATCTAGGGAGTTAGGCGGCTGAATCCTCTCTTACTCGAAGGCTGCAAACTAGGCTCGGCTGCCTGAATGCAGGTGTGTTGATTTGTGTGGGTGTGGGATGAGGTATATTTCGAATGGATGTATGCGATTACATTGAGTGCCCGTATGCATCATTTAACACCTCTTCGCTCATCTGAGCGAGAGCCAAATGCATAATCGTGAATGCATGGTTCAAACGCAGATTCAGCTGATGATGTTGGTTGAAATAGATATAATAACATTACATACATAATCCAAAAAATCATTCGACCATAGGGAGATTCGATTCGCTGAATTCCCGCCCGATTAAGTGTTCGTCGATACGGAAGATTGTTTTTCAATTCGCTCTCCAATACCTTGCACTCATGCGCTGACTACTTGCCCTTGTTTTATATTAGTTCCGTCAACTGAATGATGGACAGTATGTTTCTCACGGACATGCTATACTTAATAGCTATGCCTCAGATTCATCGAAACTCAGCTGCTGGCAATAAGTTTTTCCTAAGGGGATGGAAGATGGTTTTATTCACTTCAAATCATACTTTAGTTACACACACTGAACCACAATCGCGGAGATTCAATAATCCACGTTTATGCGCAAGTTTCTGAGTATACCTAAGGGTTTTCATTACTAATTTCAATACTAATGCAAAGTTCTATCTCTGGTTGGTATATATAGTTGCATTCGTTCTTTTAACGCTCCGTTAGTTGCGTCAATCGGTATGCGACTACAGACTTTTTGGAGAGACGTAAATAAAATCTAAGCCTCTAATTGAAACTCGCTTCAATTAACCTGAGGAATAAAGGATACTATTTCATTTTGTATGTTTTCATTGGAGTCGATACTACGTATTCATTGACACTATTCAGATAGTAACTGACGTAGATGTTGGAAAGTAGGTCAGGCGTGACATTTGACAATCAAAGTCACCAAAACCTTTCCGTCCATTCCATGCTGGAGATTCTAGAAAAGTAAAATAACTGTTTATCTAGGAAGATTAAATTGTCGATATAGAAAGGGTCGCATAAATGGCGAACTCAATGGAAATAGTGGAAACAAAATCTATAACCATATACTCGTACACACACTTGTATTTCATTAGCTTTCCTGTCGATGAGGGGAAGCATTCATCGGGAGGAACGTCACTGAGACATTAAAAGCAAAATCCGACGACGCGAGTACTTCCAGCACTCTCGGACCGGAAAGAGAGGGAGGTCTCCATTTCCTCCGTTTCTCCCTATTTCACTCTCCTCCTCCATTCCTCCCTCTTTCTGTCGTCCTCTTCTCTCTCTGGACACTTCATCACATCCGAGCGGAGGGAGAACGCACCTTTCGCCAATAAACGCAATTTACGTGTGATGGATCGCTCTCTAGTGCTGCGTCCCACGAATGGAAATCGACTGATCAAACCAAAATCCGTACGAGTCCTCTCATCTCCGAGTGCCGCACCTAAACGTGGACGATTATTTACTTTTCATTTCATACAAAAAAAAAGGATTCGGTGATTAACTTTCAGACAATAAAAGATCTTAATCGATATAAAACGTCGATAGCAATATCGAATACCTCTTTCCTTCTCAGGCGCTTGATTCTAAAAAGTTTTTGAATGCTACTACGCAGCAACTTTCAGACATCAGACAATTTCCTCCGTCATTATCCCATAAATAGAAATAATAAAGTTATTCTTTTGGCCCCAGAGTAAAGTAATTCATAATAATAAATGTCTAACGTTAAGACTTCTGATTTCTTCTATTAAGTAGATTCTCGCTAAGAAGCTTCAAAAGGGAAACGCGATTTATGATGAAACCATCTTTTTGTTCGCAATCACATGAAAGCATTTCCTAACGTCACGACGCGTCGTGTCGGCGTCGGTGCAAATAAAAATGGAAAACAAGTAAGTTCGAACATCCGATGATACACAGTAGTTAAATTTTTCAAATTCAAAATTTTCAGCCGAAAGAAATTAAGTAAAAGTAAAATTTCAATTATTTTTTGTGGTGGTTATATGGTGATTTCTATGTAGAAAAATTCACATTGATATTTGAAGGATTTCGCGATTATTTCACGAAGCATATATCTTCTGATACAGGACAGTAGTATTTATCTTAAGCATTACATGACTTGTAACATTATGTTTATATCTTAGAGGAGGTATAATTTTAAGGAGAAATACACTGTTATGATGTCAAATGTCATTTTAAAATACACAGTCATAAATTTCCTCCCAACCGTTCGGTAAATAAATCCTAAAAATTCTTTTCTCTAAATCTCTCCCGTCTTAACGCTGTTTCTTCTGCTTAATAGCTAACCCTCCGATGATATTATTCAACAAACCTTGTTTTTGTCATTCTTTATTATCTTCATCTACATCTTCCCTAGCTTCTTGATGTCATATACTTTGCGTTATCTTTCCCCATTCCTTTTTGTCTAAGGTTTTCTCATCAGTTGAAACCCTCTCCTCTCCTGCCATCTTTACAACTTCTTTGTATGTTTTTCTAGCAACGATAATAACCAGTACAGTTATTAAAGTATAAGATAGTGTCACCACGACTGCTCGGATATTCATAATTTCATATTAGATTATATAATACTTTTCTAGAACTGCTACAGTATATGATGTCAAAAGATGTCCATTCACCGTACATGTGATGTTGAGACTAAGACTTCAGTTTGCGCCGCAGCCGGAACTTTGGTCCGCTACGATTTGGTCTGCTACGATTTCGTCCCACGACAATTTGGTCCCACGACGGTTTGGTCCGCGGCGGCTGGGTGCCACGATGATTTAGTAACGACACGCGATAAATTGGTTGTTGGGCAAGGCTGAGATTTCTCATAATTAATTGTTACTGTTGTTGCTGGATAGAATGCACTAGTTTTGTTAGTATTTAACCTTTTTTTAAACAATAATTAGAAGTATGCCTTACTGGAATCGGAGCGTGCAATAGGGGAGGAAAACAGTTATCCGGACGTAAGAATATGACAAAACTATTGTTTATTTATAAATTAAAGTCTTTGATAAACAAGGAATACGCATCTCGAGATAAATGAGTGTTGTTTCAGAGATAAATATCGAAGGGAGGAAATTGGCATAGATGATTAATTTGAATGGTACTTAGGAAGAGAGACTGCAAATAACCATAGAAATTTACAATAACAAATTTATGTTGCTAAAAGGATATTGTTCATATCGAAATCATTGGGAGAAGAGGAGGGTAGACAATTTCAGGACGCTGACGTTTGCTATAAATCTCCTGGCAGTTACATAAAGATTACTCAAATGGACAAACGGAAATGGTTATTTGTAAGGCGGAGGAGGTGGGGGAGGGAGGAGTATGCTACATATGTGTGTGAATACGTAGGTAATGGGTATCGAACCACTCGTACCGTTGTACAGATTACGAATAAACAATGCGTAACGCAATAAATATATGTATAATGGAGTTGGTTGGAGGAAGTTTGGGTTTCATTACCCGCATCGCGCTTTCTTATCTGGAATTTCTGAGAAATAAACAGTAACAAATTTATGAGGCTAAAAGGCAATCGTTCATATCAAATTCCTTGGAAGGAATCTTAACTATATTTCTTCAATGAAAAGGGGAAACAGATTTTAATATATATTTTTTCTGTTTAGATATGACTACTATCGAATTTTTAAATATGTGCCCCTGTACTTTGTTAATTTTTTTTCGAGCTAAATGCGCAACGCAGTTGAACAATATTTACACCGAAATAAAGGTTATTTTATATTTTATTACTGGAATTCTGGTTGACGGCAACGAAGGACTAAATTTATCGGGAAGAAATATTTAAACCAAGGTACCAAAAAACGGCACTTTTTGCGAATCTCGGCTTTTTCATGCTGTATAAAAATCAATTACAAGGAAACTGCACAACTTACGGCATCACAATCTCATCCAGAGACACATAAGGATTTCAGCTTTTTCAAATTTTCGAATATGTATTATATTGTTGTTAATCGGCGTAAAAGTTTATAATCTATCTTGTCCTAGAGTTTTGATGTTAGAAAATGTTGATTGCACAGTTACATTCTTAATATTATTAATAAAATTTTCCATGATCCGAAAATTTTGAATTTAGGTATATTTTAGATTTTAGATAAATTAAATAAAGCGACGTTCTTCACTTGCCTTCGCCACAGCTTATACGTCTCCTCGACTTTTCTTGCTCCTATTTCGGACCTCTTTTACTTCGCCGAATTCTTCTTATTTTGTTTAAGAAATAAAATATAAATACTTAGCTCATACGGTGCTCTCAAGCAATGCTCTTCACCGTTCTTTCGCTCACTCCGGCACACAATGCAGTGTTGGTTGTAACTAGATTTAAATCTACATCTTCCTCTCCTGACTTAATTGCTTGAAAGAAGTTTCTTACGTTGAGAATGATTTCTTTCTCGCGCTTCCTTAGATTACGTAGTTTCACTTCGTCTTTTCTACCATCCGAGTTTTCATTGGATGCCGATGGAGAGGAATTCAGCGACTTCTACCTTAAAAGATTGCTTTTTACTGGGTGCATTTTCTATTGCACTTCACACAGGTGGAATCCTACACGCTTACTTCTCCAAAAGACGCAGATTTTAAAAGAGAGTATAAAAGAACTGAAGACTTTCCTTCTAATACTACAGATGGCAACTTAGTTTCGAGTTATTTCTATAGCTGTCACTGAAAAGGTGTACTGAAGGTTGTCCAATTCCGCGAAAACAGTAGGGCGCCGGGTTAAACCAAGGATCTCCCGCATACACCAAAATATTCAGGGACCATTCTTAGCGTCCAACTGATTTCGCGGAATTAGAAGTCGTTACCCTTTGGTATGCTCTTGCAGTAGCCAGAGGCACAGATTTAGGAGTTTGCCAGTTTGCGCACCACATCAATTAGAGCGTGTACCCGTTTGTGTCAGAAATGTGTACTTATTTCCTCGGATTTTATATTCATAAAAACGTATATTTTAATAAACGAGGAAGATATCTTATTAATGGTATATAATTGGTCGCAGATATGAAACAAAATATGCTTGCAAGAGTTTATTTGATTTAATATTCCGTTACGAAAAAGTGCGTATATCGTTGTATTCACAAAGACTGCTTACGTTTGACAATTATTCGCTATTTTTATGATGTTGACAATCGAAATGTTGAAGCGCAGCCTCTGGTAGACCAATTTCTCATTCTTGAAAGAAATTGTTATCTCAGTACTCTCTTTTTTTCTCCGCTACGTCTCCATTGACCGAGAATAAATCTGAGAAAGGAAGCGCACAGCAAGATCTCCCATATTAGATTTTACTTCGCACAGATGAAATTGAGGGTATAGATACTCAAACAACTGAATTTTATGAATCGCAGGAATGGAATTTAGAGGAGCATTCCAAATACAATAATGATTCAATTTACATTCCGAGGTCATAAAATCTTCAAAGGAAGGAAAAAGAAGATGAAATACGACTGAACGATAGAAAGAAAACAGTAGCTCTCAAAGATTAGCATACGAAATAGGTCGATTAACAAGATAAGAGAAAATAGATTTAGATATAAATTTCGGTAAATCGAGCAAAAACTAACTTTAAAATCTACCAATAACACTACCGAGGGTTCCCTTATAGTCCAGCGGGTGACGCGCTTCCAATTGGTGATAGTGGTCCCGAATTCTATTTCCATTAGGGACCCACATGTCCCAAATTGCCTTAGCTGTCGAAGCACTTTTTAAAATACCACTACTACTAACCGTACCTATATGACTTTCAATAGAATGAGCTACTGAAACTTGACGCCTTAGCAAATGCGGCAACCATGAAAATAAATATATAAATTTTGAAAATTCTAGACCTACAAAACACCAAATTTCTGCAATAAAAATCTTAAAACACATCCAGGCTACACTATTTTCTGCCCATTAGTTCGATGAGCAGAAAATTCTGTATTTCTCCAACACATCAACTATAGAAAGTTTTTCCATGAACGTTTTTAAAAATAAATCAATCCACCCATTTGACGAACATTAAAATTTAGTTTCATTCTAGAAAGTGCTCGGGAAATGAATCAGATATATACCGCGTGAATTTCAGTTTAATACTACGAGACTCTTACCCCTATTCTAGTATACGCATATCGAGAATAAAAATCCTTTTAAAAAGAAGTCGTTCTCATTTAATTGAAAGAATATCTTTCATGGAAAATATAGCTTCCCTATTAATTCGTAACGGATGGTTCTTTGATGTGATCCGATAAGACGCAAAATAAGAAAAATATTATGTTCATTTTTATTTTTATTTTTTACTCATTGTTAATTAAGCCACAAAAAAGTCGACCATAACTGTATCTTTCTTTAAAAAATCTCGTTATCCACAGAAAATTTGATGATCATGAACCTGAATAGAAGACCTTTTTCTTAATAAAATAACTTACAAATCATTTAAACTGTCGGAAAGGTCACGTTCATAAAATCACTTCCACATTTCGTAAAAATAAAAATATCATCAAAATGCTCGTCCTAAGGTCGATAATAACGAACCAATTAAAGCTTTTTCTTACGGCTTTAATTTACTACAAATGATTTCATCCCACATCTGTTGGAAACAGAAAAATTTTATAGGGAAGCAGAAGCGTCATACGACATGAAAAATCACCTAAAACATCTAATGTGTGACATAGTCCTTGAAGTCACCATTATGCCCTGATAATTTCGATTAAGGACTTAAACTTAAAAAATTACATTTTTTCTTTTCCTTCCTCGAAATATCTTCTGATTTTTTTCCAACATTAGATAACATTAGTGCCCTTAACATGTAGAACAGGTAAGTCCAACCTGCGGGCCTTTATCTAATACCAAGCGGTCCATCAGCTAATTCTTTCTAAAAGCTTCACACTACTTTTCATCCTAAAGTCTTGACGTTTCTATGGTGCAAGTAGATTTCAAATAAATACAATAAAAAGAAACTATACCGATATGGATTTTAGTTACACAAAACACACGTATACCATTCATTTTATAAGTAATATTATTTGAACATTGTAAAAAATAATCAACCATATATGTAGAAACTGAAAAAACATGTTTTCAAACGAAACATAAGTAAATAAGTCAATAACTCTGCAATAGGTTTATATTAATATAAAATAACTAAACATCACAAATCATTGAACATTATAATGTAACTATGCATTTTAAAACTATTTAATAGACTAAAAAACGAGATGATAAATTTAAAACTACTTCACAGTTTACTCATTAAACCAGCGTAGAGAACGTTGATACATAATTGTATTTTTTTAAGACAATGCAGTTAGAGACTTAGATCGCCCTCATCCTCCTACAAAATATTAACAATAACAAAATAATAACTTTACTAAAATATGTAGTAGGGGATATCCTCAGTACAGTCGTCCGTTAATGCGTAGTTTTTTACAACATACAGAAGATATTAAATTTAGTAAATAAAAAACGTGCAGGTTCGGCAAGTGGCGTCCAATTAAATGAATATTTTCGACAGATGGCGACCCTCCTATCCACTACAGAGGAATAGAAGTGGACACACTGAAACGCAAAATTTGCGACTGCTTTTACTGGAATGAAATGGCTTTAAGATCAAGTGGCCTAGTAACGGGAATTGAGAGCACAGTGCCTCTCCCTAGTCAATTCCTGCTTCTGCAAGGGTGCGCCCCAATTTCAACATGCAGCAGTACATAATTAATGGAAATGAATAATTCCGCCTTCCTAAATCGCCCCTTTCCTGCAAATTGAAGCGCTCTAAAGCGGCAGATGATACCCACTTTTAGAAGCTCTTTTCCCTATCCCCGACTCGAAACTAGTTCAAGTTGATCTCACGACCCTGCATCCGGCAATTTCACGAGAAATAAAGCGAGAAATCAATTTTTTCCGGGTTTCCGTTTGAAATCCTTACGTGTTCACGAGAGAGCAATTCGCCGATCGTCTAGTTAATTGTCCGATCTAGATTCAAACTCATAGAAACTTTTGTAATCATTGCCTACTTCTGGGAAGTAATGTGTCTCCTTATTCCCTGGAATATTAAACTTAAAGGGAATAGAGATTTCAAAGACAAAAAATCTTTTCCTTTATCAAAATTCGTTTATTCTTTGAAGAAAGGATGTGATACTTTATGTGAGTGCGAACCATTTCGGTTTAATTGTTCATTCACTTCCAAATTTGATATTGCAAAAATTTAAGAAGAATAAAATCATTAAAAATTATCTAAAAACCACTCTTGATATCGTACGGCTAATTTCTATTGGGTGCCACAATGTCAACTTAAAGTTATTGAATTCATAAAAGTTACAGTAAGCAACTAAATGTTATATTTGGTATTTTCCCTCAATATGCAAAGAGTTTTATCCGATCCCAGTACCAAGATATGATATTAAGGATCCTTGTTTTACAAGCATTCTCTCATATAATACTTGTCGAGAGTTGATGCGGACTTTCCCAATGTTGACGATCCCGCGAATCAAAATAACTTTATAAGATTCTATTCAACTCAAAAACTGTACTCAAATTAAAAATTTGAAATATATTCAGGGGCTCTTAAAAAAATTAACGCGAAAAATCCCTTTCCTCGATTAAAAAAAATGCAATACAAACAGAAAAGATGAGACTCATCGAAAAGCTTAACGTAATGAAGCAGCCTTAAAACGCTCCATTTGCTAAAAATAGCGAATTTTAATTCCATATCTTCGCATAAGAAAGAGCAGCCACGGTAAGGCGGTCAAGACAACAAACGTGAAGTGACAAATGCAATCTCGAAAGAGAAGGAACCATTTCCTCGAAAATAAATTGGAAGACCGGCAGGAGGGCGCTTTTTGCACGACCCTTCGGGAGAGAGCACTTTATCACGGACGAAAACAAAGCACATCATGCAATTACGGTCGGAGAAACTCGAAAGAAAGCGGATTATGAGGGCCAGGAAAGCTACTCGCTTGGCAATTCTGCCTCGAACTCAAATTTACCGCGCATAACAAAGGACGCGTTTGCAATAATTGGGAGGGCGCTCAGAGCGACGCAGAAATGAAAATAAATGGCAGTTTATCCCGACCCCGCGTGCACCTCCCACAGTTAATTCTCGTTGCGAGATGCGAGAGGGGCGAAATAGACCCACCGTGCTCCCTATGTAGGAAGCCATTATTATTTAACAATGCACTGACCCACAATACGAATATAATACCTCTCCATAATTGCGCGATAAAGCATATTAAAACTAATAATGAGATGCGCGCCAGCGTTTCTAAAAGTAACGGTACCGTGGACGCCTAAAATAACCGAATATTCCGAATGAAGAGTCGAAAAAAATCAGTTTCCTATATATTCCCCTCGCTCCATATAATATAATGGGCAGATATCCAAACACGGCTGATGCGAAGATAACGAGCGGGTCACACGAACCACGTGTGTTTCGCGAACTTTACGGAAGCGATCTATCGATCCTCGCCGTGTTTCCTATAATGGAAAAAGAAAAGTAAAAGGTACAGAGATTCGCTAACAGTGGAAAAAACGAGACGTGGCTCCTTCCTTCCGTTCTACTTGCTTTGCAGGCAGCGCATTCCCTCGCTGTTCCCCCCGAGGCTACGCTCTCGTAACAGTTTCCAGTAGCTCCTTCAAAGGAAAAAATAAAGCAATCATCCAAAAACATCCTGGGAATACGACTGCATTACGCATTTGCGCAAATGTTGCGCCGCCGTGCCTCTGAACCGTATTTCGGCCCAGTTTCAATGTCCCAAACACACTTTACAAACACGGCAAAATGGATTAGGGAAAGGGGGGGAGATGAAGATCGGGGATAAGGGTCATTGAAAGATAATACGCGGAGAAAAGGGTCATTGAAAGATAATACGTGGAGAAAGGTGTAGAGATATGAAAGACGTTGCATCCGGCGTGCAAAATATATCAAAAGAAAATATGGATATAAGTGATAGAAAATCCTTAATCGAAGGAGAGATGATATTAAAACACCCGTATTTCTTCCAAAACTCTTCTCAATCACATTTGGCTCGACAACCTTTTACTCTTACGAACAATATTGAAGACACCCAATGGTATTTGTTATTTGAACAGAGTAAATTAATTTTTTCTCATTAAAATCTGGCTTAACTACCCCTCAATATAAAGTAGGAAAATACTTTGCCATTCCAGATTAAACTTATGTAGGCCATAGCAAAGTATATAGAAGGAAAATTTGATGACTATGGGACTAAGTTATTGAACTAAAGGTTTGTACCAATAGGTGCTTTACACAAATATTCTACTGGCAATAAGCAATGATAGCTTTAACCACTAAAGAAGTAATAAAATCCAAACAATCATCAAAAACGAACATACCTGAGTTCTTAATAAAGTGTTGCTAAAATATCGAAGTGATACAGATGTTAAAATGGTAAAGTGCAAGCTATTATAGTTCACCGACGTCAAATCGTTTTAGTCATTATCAAGAAAATAATGTAGAATCAAAGAAAGGTAGGTACGAGGGGCCAAGTACGAGGCGAGGAACCTTCTTTCATCGGAAGGCTACATGTATGTTTCATTTGGACGAATAAGAAACCATTAGGCATCTTAACAAACAAAACTGGGAAGCAATACTTTTCATTTAGTTCCTAAAACAATTGATGCATTCTTTTAAGAAATTAAGTAAAACCGGCATTGAGTACTATGAGTCTAGTCTTAGAATCTGTAAAAATTTAGAGAGAAAAAGTTCATATGAAATTAAAAAGCAGGAAGATAAAGGGATTTAAGATACAGGTTAAGAAATAATAAAGGATGATACAGGTTAAAAAAAGAAAGGGAGCATAAAATCACGGTGAACAGTTGAAGAGAGAGAGAGGTTAAAAACAAAGGATTTAGTAGAAATGGAAAATGCGAGAATGAATGTCTATTTACCTTGAGAAGTTCTTGAAATGGAATCACTCCGATAGAGAACTGCGAACGAACGAACGCGGGCGACCCACTTGCCTCACCGACTTCTCACATTCCAAACAAAGAACGAGGGGGAAAAACACCCGTGACCCGTGGAAACGCGCGAGGCGAGAAATAGCGCTCTCAATGTCAGGGTTCCAGAGGTTGTCCCTGAAGAATCGCTTAAGAGAGACGCGACGCGACCCTAAATGGTGTCCGAAGCGAGTTCCATTCCGAACGTGAGCAAGCGGCTTCCCTTAGGGCTGAAACGAGGTCGAGGTCATGAGAGGTTGCAATTGCCCCTCTTCCCCGTGGGGTTCATTGCTGTAAACGCGAGAACATCGGCGGACGATCCTGCGGTTTTCATCGCGAGAAGGGATAATGGCTGCCCGAAATTGGTGGGTCGATTCCCCTACGGCCAATTACGTGGTTCAACAATGAATTAATTATCCCTTGAAGATTTCCGAGGTACTGGGATAAACGACTTAAAGTGCGCCTCCAGAGAAAATGGTGCTGTTGAAGCGTACTCATTATCTGTCGCTGCTGTGTTAAAGCGGAATTATTTTGTTGTTTCGATCGATGAATCCAATGAGTATCTTGATCCGCAGACGGAGAGGTCTGTCATGAGACCGTGTCGCTGCTGAAACATGCACACTTCAATTACGCGTTCACCGTCACCATAGGAATCATGAAGTAATTTCCCTGATGGACAACTGATTAATAATAACTAATGCATGATATTGAATATACGATATCCAGTTACAAGTAATTGTGAGATGAGCTCACGCGGAAATAATTATAAGCAGGGAGATTTAATTAATTAAATGATTCTTGTAGTTTGCGCAATGCATAAATGCAAGCAAAAGGCCTCATAGATTGGTTAGAAAAGAGGGAGACGTGTTCTACTGGTTATGCGAAGACATGAACTTCTGATTACCACAACGACGAACAGCCATTGATTGGAATAGAAAGGAAATAACATAGAGAAAATTTCTATATATGTGATGTGGGAAACATCAGAAGGTAGAGAAATGAGGCGCGAGAAATAAAAGACAACGTAGGAAACGCCACATCAATATTTGAAAAGTAACATAAATATTAGGGCAGGAATGTTAAGAGATTTCTAAATCACTAAGGCAACACTTTATCCTCAGGGCAAACGGATGGCATGGTTTTTATATCCCGGGGAAGAGAAAGTTGCTGGATGCAATTATGAAGTCAACATGCTTAACGTGATTTGCGAACTAGAACTCTTGAGTTAGAGTGTTATATAAAAGATGTATTCATCAAACGATTGCTTACATATCTCTCATTATTTAACACAGGATTTGGTTACACGAGTAAAATGAGAATTTGTACCCAAAATTCAACTAACGCATGTAGAATTTAGATTTCAAATTGAGTAACTATTGAAACAGCGGGAATCATATTAGACTAGAAATTTAAACTTTATGTGGACAATGTTGGTTCTTCCACCAGCATTAGAAGCCACACACCGACTATGACGATTCGCTAACCCAGGAGGCAATACTTCAGAATTTACCGGATACTTTTGAAGGATTTTCGAAATTGTCCTGAAAGTAAAAACCACATGAAACACTTCGTTGGTTGATGGAAATATATGACCATTTATGGCAATTATGAGACATTGAGTTATTCTTAACTTACACAATCGCTTTCCAAGTATCTGTTTCGAAAGAGCTCCCCTTACTGCAGTAAGGTGCTCGCAAGTTTGCATAATAATGAGATCTTGGAAACGGAAAGAGTCCATTAACGGCTTCGATGAATGCCACAGCGCATTCTAGCAGAGGACGCAAACAAAAACTTGTGACGTGCACTCGAACCGGCATCTCACCATTATGGAAGACGCCTATATCCGTCCTCGTTGGATTCATTTGCATTCCTGACCACGCCGACTGAGTATCAGACCCACTTAATAAGAAGCTTCGGTAACAACAACTTCTCCAATTGGTCGGTAGCATCGATCGACGTCACGTTAGTCATAGAGACATATTTGCATATTAGGCTCCATAATATTTTGCCGATGTGTTTTATGGCGGTTAAAATTACTGCCGATCTTTTGGTAATCGATACAGAAAGGTAGTAGATAAATATGACATCATTCAATGACGTTGAAGGTTACAGAAGGGGTCATTCAATCCTCTCTCGATGGTAATACTAAACGTGCAATTCGCTTAGGGTATGACGAGGGTCTCAAACTAACATATCAATGGTTAGATGTAAGAAGAGACTGTCTAGTCTCAATCTCGCCCTAATAAAGACGTTTTATTATAATTATTATTACAGCCAAGCCTTTCAGCTATTAGTCAACTTCTATTAGACTTTTCACGATGAAAGGACGTTTTAACAGTCAATTGGACATAAATTAGACTCTGACATCAATGTTACTTTGAAATTTATGTAGGATATCGTTTAATATCGTCCCTTTCCACACCGGTAAGTTTCTACATCTTAGCCTGAATAATGATTTAACTTTCACCAGCAGAGAAAATTAATGCTTTTTACTTGCTAATGAAGAGCAGCCCATTTTGTCAGTGGAGATTTTAGGTTCGACAGTAGCGTTACGGCCACGATAAAATCACTCGGGTGGAAGAGAAGGTCCGATTACTACTCGCTGCTGGAGAGAAGATCTGATTACCGACGAAAGCTTTTCGAAAAATTCATCGGTCCAGAATCTTTAGGCGAAGTAAAAGATATTGTCGTTCCGTTAAACAACGAGCGCGATCTTTGAGAGGGGACGACCAAGCGTTACAAGGAAATAATTGCTAAAACAGTTACTTCTGGTCGTTCTTTCCGCATAGCATCAGAAAATCTAATAGGGTCGATTAGTTAAGGTGTTAATACACCACCTGCCATACGCCACTGGTGGCTTGCAGAGTACAAATCTAAATCTGAAATCTAAAAACTGATATTGGTGCTTAAGAAAGTTATGACTAAAATAATTATCCCACGAAGAACAACAACGAACAAGTCACGATTTTCATGCGATGTCCAGTTATCGTCGAATTGTCGAAAGACTTAACTTTTGTTTTTAAAATACCGTATAAAACGAATCCTTTCACCCCTATGTCTATGATACTTCTTGCACCGCTTCACGTGTTGTGCTACATAGTGGATTTTATTATGGGCATTTTAAATGGGTGATCATACTTGGTGCGTTTTAATGAAAAGTACATATATTTGATTCATTTGTATCATTTTAAATATACTATTGTACAAAATATGGTATTGACTAATTGGAGACTTGCTGGAGACGGCCTTACGATCTCTGCTACAATGACTGCACTCAGAAACAAGAAAGCTGTGTTTTCCTTGGAATCCTTGGGAAGTGGCATCTACTCCAAAAATTTTGGAATGACAACTCACTTGATTGGAAAGGGAAATACGACATCTCTCTGACGTTTCTGGAAACTTAAGCACGCTTTAGGATCTCTAACAATCATTAACCAAACCAACAGAACTAAATGAAGAGGAAGAATTCTTATGATAATAATCATAATATGATAATAATAATTAAAATATACATTAGAATCAATTTTTTGGTTTAAATTAGTTACTTTAAGAGATAATAGTTGAATAAACAGAAAAATAACTAAAAGACAAGTAAAGATATTATACAAAATATTATAAACTGAAATTATTAGGAAAGAATGAAATTAGTTTAAGGAGTCATGAGAAAAAATAGGAAAATTTTGTATAAGGTTAGGTTTCTTGGTGGACGCAAAAGATGGACTTCTGAAACCACATATTACCAACTTTAGAAATGTTACCATTTAGGTAAGAATTTCCTTTGGCATACCAATGTAATCACTCACTAAATATAATGTGAATATGTAGATATTCTTGTATTTCAGATACTACTACGCTAGTACTTCAAAGACCCTGCATTTCAACATGGAAATCAGTTGCTCAAGGACAAAATTCTTAGAATCTTTTATTTTAGAAACGTTTTCTTACAACTTCCACGGTTTCCTTCCGAAGAAAGTCACATTTTCTCAACATATATTAAGATTTTTCACAGCTGAAATCTTCTTGATATATAGATGAAAAAAATAAAAAGCATACTTCAGAAAAATGTATCATTCTCCAAATGCAAAAGGTGCTTTAAACGAATAATTATGCAATCGTACCGTACCGTCGCCCTTTGCTGAGGCATAAATGTATTATGGTTGTGAGTAAAGCCCCTACGCTCACGGAAAGGAGAGATGCTTACTCGTAAAGCGATAATAAAAGGAACTGGAAATGGTTCGAGTCGTAACACACGCCGTCCATCAATTCAGTGGATTACTGAGGCTATTTACTCGAAGATCCCCGAAGTTGGACTGAAAGCGAATGTCAGGGATGAAATCTCAAAGGTTATGACTAACCATTTCTTACGACCAGACGCAATTTCGCGAGAAGTCCAGGCATATGATTCTACACACGATGAAATTCGGAGAAAAATGAAAGAGAGACTAATCACCGCCTATCTATAACAAGACGTAAATGCACAATTATAAATATCCTAGTCTAATATTCAAGGCGAAATTTAAAATATACTTCGATTTAAGCTAGATTTTCAAAAACGAAAAAATGTAAAAATCCGTCATAAAAAGCACCTCTAATGCCGAAAAATTAATTTAATCATTCAAGTTTTCTTGATATTTATTTCTGTTAATTTCGGTAAAGTGCGGAATGTTTCATTATATGTCAAAAATAGCTGAATGCCTGTTCCACTAAATTTGAACCATTAATTAATTAATTATAT
>KZ308384.1:713573-731642 GCA_000376725.2 Ladona fulva | reverse complement strand
ATATATATATATATATACATACACACACACACGCGGTTTAATCTTCGGGTTTCTCATATATACAAGACGCCAGACAATATATTGTCTTAAAATGGCAATGAAAATATGAATCAATACTTGAATCGCTTATTCAATTGTAGGATAACAAGCGAATAATAGTCGATACCATTGTTGTAAAACTGCAAATATATGACGAGAAAATTTCGTACACTTTTATGTAGTTAATTTCATTTATAGGCAATAAACTGATAAGAATATATAATGAATCTGAAACACATTTTATTGATCAGAGGTTGCGATAGTTCCGAACATTTTAATTCAAAAATATACAATTCCTCTTTGCAAAACAGGATACATAACATAGATATAAATAACTAAATTTCCTTGTAAAAGCATGACATAGTTATTTCGCAGAATAAGCCGAAGCCTATTCCTAGAACGACTGAGTTATTATTTATCCCTGTTAAGAAGAAAGCGTTCGTCGAGCTCGCACGGTTTCTTGGCACGTTTAGGTACATAAACAAAGCATTAGATTTTTACTTTTATTAAAGTTATACATAAAAACAACTAAAAAACTTAAACTGACTACACTTTTTTATGACTTGACCTTTCTTTCATGTACCTGGCTGCTGTATTTTGATTATTTCCTATCCTTTCTTTCGGAAACAAGTCAAGGTGACAATGTCTGATTTTTTAGCACTCCCAGTGTAAAAATCTTTCCATATGGAATCTTCAAACCTAAATCCCAATTAAGGCTGAAGGGCTCCGTGAACACAAATGATATATTTTTCTCTTTTACAGATTAAAGGTTAGTGCCTAACTAACAAATACATCTTATATCGGGTTAAAGAACGGAAATAAAAATTTTAATTTTTGGAATTTTTTAAATTTGCAGATTTTTGCATTTGTGGCACTTGTGAACAACAGTTCAGCAAGTCCTCCGGTTCGTCTTCTCAGGGTTTAATCCGAAAGAATATCTCCTCTAAAGATTCGTTTCATTTCCTATGTCTCTTCGATAGAATTTCTCGAAGCTTTAAATGCTCAAAAGCCGAAAATTCTTTTGATGTTACTCTGGAAATTGGACTGCTATTTTTGCATCAAAAGAAAAAATAAAAGTCACGAAAGTAAGAATTATAACGTAAATATATTGCGCCAAAGATCCTTTTAAGTACATCTTGAGATAAATCGTTTAAAAAATATTTCACGACTTTGGGAGATGCTACATTTAATACTCTCCAAACATCTTCAGAATTCGGCGATCGAATCAACTGCTCGTCGATAAAATTAACTGCCATGTCATGAAACACAAATTTCTGAAATTTTTCTCAAAATATGTAAGATCTTCCAAAGAAACCATTTCCCCATTTTAACTAGGGGAGCAGGATAAAGGTACGAAGTAGTATCGCTTGAATAAGCAAGAAAACACCGCTCTCGATCAATCACTGGTTTTCCCCTCGACTGTGTAGCATTGAATGCATGTAACTGGCACCTCTGGGCTGAGGTTGGCGTGATTCCACGAAATTGCAATTTGCGTGGCTGCTCCCTTTGCACGACAGAATAATTACGTGAGTCATAAGGCGAGCGTTAACGCGGGACGTAAACTCCAAAGGTAGAGCTTGGGAGTGTATTGGGGCGAATATAAAGTAAGGTGGAGGCAAGGAAGGTAGCACGAAAAATGGCAGTCAATGCGGCCGATACAAAACTCATTAACTATTGCGCAGTGTAAGGAAATGACTTTCATGAAGAGACATCGCCATCTTTTCGTGTTTCTAGCATCCATTAACGAGCACGTGGTTGCAAGTGTACTTCCATTTTCTGAAAACGGAAACATGTTTTCAAGATTGCGTAGTTCCTAACTTTAATTATCTGAAAATTTCAAACACAGAGCAAGGTCTTTAGGAATAGATCAAAAGAGAACAAACATGATAAGAAATATTTCACAGAGTTCGAAAACGAAAATATCCAAATACTAAATTTTACTCTGGAAAATTCTGCTCACGAATCTTTCGGCAATCGAAGAGTTATTCGCCGTTCTTTGGTCTCGAATAAGGAATCGATGGACAAATGCAGAAGATGTTTGTGCGTGCACACATTCACCAAAATTAAAAGCATCCTTGTATGCATTGAAGGTTACCCATTCTTGCTTGCGAGTAAAAGCAGTACTTTAGTTATTTTACGGTGTTGTGTGTTTTATATGACGTGGGACCCCATGGAAATCGAAATTTCGACTGACGAGGTTTTCGAATTTGAAGGAGACTCTGGAACGTAATATAATCGTTATCTGAGGTTGCACTCTCTCTCGTAAATTATAAAATCTTAAGTAATTCACATTACGTTACTGAAAATGACGGAGCTCTTGATCTATCAATGACACAACTGCGAATAGGTGATAAACTTATCTAACATAGGATAATTTAATTTAAGAGTTACATTTTACGAGTCTCATCCTCAACCTTATTATGACCAATAATTTTGACAGTACGACTCTCATAAAAGAGCGGGTAATTCCAAATATTTTAATCTTGGGGGAAACGTAAGAAACGAAATATCTTAATGCACATGTCACCGAATATTGATATCCTTGAGCAGTCAGTATAATTTCATCCCCGTGACGACCTGCAATCAAGATTATAATTTGCGCATGGCTTTGAAACTATTTGTGCGTTGGGTTTTGAAATATAAAATAAAACTTTGAGGGGGTTAAATTTCCACTGCTGGAATTTCCTTAAATTGGTAAAAATTCTTATATTCCCTCTCCTGGGTGAGCTTTTCGATAAAGATCCCGATTGATGATTTCATTTATGGTTTCATTCTATATTTTACTGCAAAAGTCATTTCGTAATCGTAGAAGCTAAGTTGAATAACTTATACCACATAAGTATTGTATTACTTTTCAATAATTGCAAAACGTACTGCTAAAGTTTACCGTTCCGTTTTCAAGCATCCAAAAATCAATTATCCACCTCTTTTATGACTCATAAAATTCCTATCGAATTTTTCATTCCCGTCGAACTTCATAGCACCGCGCTAAAAATGTTATCTGAAAATTCCTGCAGAAAGGAATTCGCCAAAATGCTTCAAAAAATGGAAAGATCGCTCAGAAATTAGAAATTTAAAAATGAGGGAATATTTGGAAGTCCGCATCTATGGTCCAAAGCTCTGCAGAATTGAAGACACCTTTAAAGACAGAAAAGGGTAGGAATTTCGCGCTTTGGAAACCAACGTAAAACTCTTCTTGGCACACATATCCCAATCCTATTCATGCGAGGGTGCCCTTGCCTCAGCTTCATTGACACCCATGCGTAAACCTAAACCTTTTACCCCGCCTTTGCCCACTTCTGCCCCAGCGTCCCATGTTCATCCCTCGGCCTAAATCCCTTCCATTTCCCATTCACTCGTTCCAGCCTAAGAATTTTCATCCTCTCCATTAACGTCCTCCCACACCTTATGGGAAATCCCTCTCGCTTTACCTCTTTAAAAAATTCACTTAGGCCCCGTTTCCATAGCCATCCATCCATCGCTTTTCTGCTCGTCCGCGGTAGGAAAGGAGAGTGGTGGAGATTAATGTGGTAACTGGAGGTGAATAAGAGAGAATAACGTAGACGCGATTAATTGATTCAATGGGTAATTGCCAAATTTTCTTCTTTTTATTCAACATCAAACTCCTTTGTTTATTAAATACTTATTCATTGCGAAAAACAAACTCTTTAAAACATAAAATGAAAGAATAGTCATATACAAGCAGAAGGACACACTTGGTAAATTTTCCACACTGTATTTATTAGCGACCGGTTTCCTAAGTTGACTTACATCTTCAGGCAAAGGGTAAGATTTTAGCACATCATATACAGGGTGGTTGAGGGGAGGGAGGGAAGGGAGGAGTGGGTGCATCAGGGAAATATTTTTTAATAAATACAGTGTGGAAAATTTACCAAGTGTATCCTTCTGCAGTGGCTTTCCACGAAGTCACACCTGCTAATATCGATGTTATCATTATATACAAGTTCCGAAAAATTGAGAAACTACTTATCAGCCGCAGCGTCAAATGCATCAGTTACTTCGTATTTTAAAATGGTGGTTGAATTTGCCACGATGAAATAACCCCATGAGTTTGGAGTTATTTCTTCTCATTATCTTTGTGGGAATAAAGAAGTTTACCTTTAATGACACTTTTTGTCTACGATATTACACAATATAAAATAATGAATATTATTCGACAATTTTGAGGGCTAATTCAAGAGAGAAAGGTTGATATCGAACCTCGATAAAAGACACTGTAAATTAGAGGATAAGTGTGACTCACTGCAATTCCAAAGTCAATGTAATTCTAATGTATTTCCAAAGGAATTCTTTATTAGAATGGAAGTTGCCAATGATGGTCGAGTTAGTTACTCTTTGTAGTACTCCACAACAAAGTTAGGATATTGTCCAATGCGCATTCCGCTATCCACGATAGCATCTTCATCTACAGAATTCTACGATTCTGTTACAGTCCCTTAAGATGCTATCGTGCAAAACAATCAGCAAATTCTTTATTTAATTATAATATACAAATTATTAAAGAGTGGAGGAAGGAATGAAATAGTTGCACTAAAGGAATATAAAATAGAATACAATTAAGATTGTTAGGAAGAGATATGCATAGATCACGTTAAAGATGACGCGACACAGTAGAAATAGATTGACCTTAAGATACAGGAGGGAAGTAGTACATACAGGTAAGGAAAAAAGGGCCGTATTCCTACCTTCGAAAGCAACGTCAAACAGGGGTTGCCCATCTTGAACTTTAAAAATATATTGCCTACAATGATTCCTGATCTCAAAAACAAGTAAAGACGATATTTACTAAATTTCCGAAATTTCAATTAAAAATTGAGTTTCAAAGATTTTTATGCCAGAAATATCTCTTCGAGTCTAAAAACAGGAATTTTTCGATCTTAGTGCATTGTTACAACAAAACTAGAAGAAAATGGTGAAATTATAGAATTTATGTACACTATACTAACAGGTGCTGATAATAAAACCGTTATAGAAGGAGAAGAAAAGATGAATGACCAAGGTGTAGAGAGAGATGAACAGATAGGTAGACAAAGGGCTTTATTGACGGGTAAATTGAGATAGATGGGCAAAAGAAAGAAAGGGAGACGAAGGAAGAGATGGAAAAGGGAAGTTCCAAAAGTTGAGAGATATGTATATTCAAAACTATTTGGAATGCCTGAAAAAGGTTATCGTGAGGGAGAGAATATATAGAAATATTTGAATGGCGATTTGATCTGTTTGTAGAATATCCTTTATGCATAGATTGTGAATGTCGAAAAAGAAAGTCGATTTAAACATTTCCAAACCTAGGTTCTTCTATTCTCAATGCATATTTTTGTAAAGAAAAGAAAAGAGAATTTTACATCAGAAAGGTCTATTTAGTCACCAAGATTATAGAAATGGAAACGTTGAAGGATAATATGATTGATTGGCATTGATGGGAGATTAAATTAGTTTCCGCTTTACTACTCATGCAAAATTTCTGTCTAAGTTTTACTGCGTACGTCGCAACAATGATGTGATTCTTCATTTTACTAGTTTGTCCTGTAATCTCTTTTTTGACATTCCGTAGCGTGTGAGTTGTTCATTCGTATCTAAAGGAAAATTCGTCTAGCGAAATGGCGGCGCGCCGAATGCTGGAAGTTCCGTCCAAAAATCACCGAGTTAAGCGATAAATAGGAAGTCAGTTTGAATAAAGAATGGGAAAGAGGCTTGGAGTGGAAGAATTTCAAAAATATGCCTTCGGGTGAAGCACGGTAGCTATTCGGAACGATTTATCTTGGTTTTCCAAAGCTGTCTCGGCGAAAGAATGAATAGAGTGCCTGAATTCCAATTCGCCGTTACCTTTTTTCCAAACGGAGTATATCGCGAAATTTTCACCGGCTCTATTCAAGTCTATGGTCTTTAAATATTTGTATGGACACTCCAACGCTGAACGAATATTTTCCGCCGTCTCTACTTCTACTACTTATACTCTTCTTAAAAATATTCATTCGGGTCAACATTGAGAAAGGAAAAGATATAAGTACAAATTGTGATGAAAATGGACAAATCTATATTGTGCCGTACAGGTATTTAATTAAAATATAACTTTTGCTATATTCAATGACTACCTTTTCCTGTTTAAAACTTGTGGAATTTTTACATGCATATTTCCTAAAACATATATTCCACGCCTAATGTAGACATATATTCAGATTTCCCTTTATTTAGGCAGAAATAAAACAACTTGAGACTATAAAATGCGAGTTTAATAAGAAAGGAGAGCGTAAAATTGCATCGCACTGTTAAAGGGCTGTTTTGCTTAATTCTATTTTAAGTTTATGTAATCGTGAACACCTGATTGAGTTGGTTAGAAATTCACCAAGGCACCAAAAATTTAACTGATATCAATTTCTACAGATTTTAATCTGAATTTGTTTAAAATTAAATGTCAAATTTATTAGAAAGATTTTGAGGTATTTGGAATAGGATGAAATAGTTTTCCAAAATGATAACTTTTAGAAAAGATCATTGTGACTAATCCTATAGGTAGACTTCGTAGATTGACTTTTTTCATCAGCTTGTGGGTGCATAGAGTGTTATAGAATTAATATTTCAATATTTATATCGCAGGGCGGAATGAAGTACCTATACCTTGCCTAGCTATCCAATATTCTTTAATACTTTGGTTTTACTTAGATTTACCTACACTAAGACCCGTTATTATAATGTAAAGATTTTCGTTTCTTTCCCTTTTTCGCTTTCCGTTTTTTGCCCCTAAATTAATGAATTGTTTTATTTTAACGCCTTCTCTATGGCGAAGAAACAAATCTCTCCTCAGTACTATACAAAAAGAAACATCCCCTAATCGGTGGCATTTGACTCTCAAGTGAAGATGTTTAATTTCATGCTAACAGTAGATTGTAAAACAGGGCCTAACTATCATTCCTTAATTATTATTTCTTTGTAAATAAATCATCACCTACATCAGCATCTACATAAATATCCAGGCAGCCATTCTGCGCTTGGCAGGGAATTTAAACACCGAGCGTTGGAGCTTCTTCTTCAGCTTATTGTTGTTATTGTTCGCAGAAAGAATGAGTCTCTAAAATGACTTATCCTTGCAACTATTTCTTTTATTTTACGCTATATTCCATCATGGTATTACCACAGTACTGTTATGTCCTTACTGCATTGAATTATATATCATGCTTATTAGATTAGTTAGATGTTATGCTATTCTAATTTACAAATAATGTGATTATTTTGATCGATAAATTTGAAGATGTCGATAAAATATATTTTAATCACCTTAGAAGTAACAGAGATTCAGATCCAAATATACCAGTAAACTTTCCTTTGTTCAACTTTAATGATACTCCACTTGCAGTGGAAGTGGAAATAATTTAAAATCGAACGACGTAGCATTGTATTCGAACACCTACCATGTATGATATTTCTGAACAGAAAACGTATTCGAAGCAAACCTCTCTCAAAAATAAATTTTCTTACTGATCATTATTTGCGTCTTCATAAAAAAAATGACGACGACATTTATGAAGTTTGGGAAATAATTCCAGAAGTTCCATTCAGGAAATTCAAAGTCTAGGAGACGATTCGCGTTTCGATCGGAACTAACCGGAGATGAAAAGTTTTCTCAGTTTTGAGGGATAAAATGTAAATCTCTTCGTAAAAAATTTATATCGCGCAGTTACCTTCGAAACCCACGTACATTCTACGTCTTTCACGTCGTCACTTTTCATACTTCGAGAGTATTTTTCCGAGAATTTCGACCAATTCTTGATACCCCGTTAACTTCCAGAACGGTGAACTTTATCTCTACGCGAAAACGACTGGATTATTTCTTGTTTTTCCGCTTACATGAAATGCGCAAGGAACTGATAGAGAGAGAGTCTCCGGAAGTACGTCACGGATACGCAAAAGACACCCTGTTGCTAAAAATGGGCGTTTGCCAGGAATAGAGGTAGAGAAATACGTTCATCTAAAAAGTTTCCATTGCCAAAGGCTGAGTGGGAAAGAGGAGAGCCATCTGGCGTCAGAAACAAGTGAGCGCCGAAATACAAATGCGGAAAGCTTTTCGGCGAGATGCCAATAAAAAGTGATTGAAGGAAAAGAGGAAGCTGTTCTAAAGGTAGATATCGCTTTTAGCGGAAACTCGTAGACGTTTCTGAAAAATCCGTCCTTTCGATCTTTGCAAGTTTAAAGTCATTAGACGATGAGAGGTCTTTAAATGCTCGCTCACTGTTTTGGTTGCGGAAATTCTGTCTTAAAAGGTAGAGAATCGCTCGGGAAGGATTTAAGAGCAAATATTTTGCTGAGAAATGTACGAAGAAACTATCCAGTTTTCCGAGTGAAACAGAAATAAAGCATACCCAAAGGAATTTTTTCCTCTAGAGAAAGAAGTGGTTATTCTTGAAAATAATCTCGATTCTTTGATAATATCGCCAGATATCGTATGTTAGCGCATTCTGAATTGAAACAAGCAATTGAGTAATAGTGAATTAAAAAAAAAGAAGTCTCCAAAGGATATCGCATTTATGTTATTGATTATTGCATAAAGATGCAGGCTTAGAAAGGGCATAAAATTGGCTAATCAATATAGACTATAATGAATCGGGAGAAAGTCACTGCCGCATGCTCCAAAATATACGGCCTCCATATACATAATTTGAAAGCGAAGAATGTGGTAGGGCGATCGAGTACTTCAAAAGATATCCTAAACTGTTTTCTTTACAAAAAGATACTGATAAAATCATGAAATACTATTGTAGGAAAAATAAGTTTCACTTCGCTTGCGTTAATTGTACAACTGTCACCACCATCTCGAAAATCAGTATGTTTTAGTTTTTATGCATAGATAAAAAAAATCACAATATTTTTATAAGTTGATTGAAATTCCAAATTTCGCTTAAGCGAAATCTGTTGGTCATGTCAACTGGTAACATCCCTTAGACGTTACTTCTTCTTAGTCCATATTTTATGGGTTAGGTAATACTCGATTGAATAATTCATACTTCTCTTGTCCATATAAGCGCATCGAGTCCTATGTAAGAAACGAGAAATGGAATGCAAAATAACCTTAAGGTCCAATTATAATAAGGTTGCCAACTTTTCATGGGCCAAGACATTTTGCATTAAAAAATAAGGAAATGGCTATTACTCTCCAAAAACCCTTCATAACTAAGACTCGGTGGAAAGAGCCTTTTTCATTATCCGAGAGTGGCGGAGGATTTTAGTGTTATGACTTCTTTATCCGTACGTAGTCTTTCGCGCGCCAAGAGACCCTAAAGGCGATCGTAATCACCATGGCCCAGATGCCTGGACCTCATCTCAAGGATGGCGCATAAACTCTGCCGTTGCGGTGACAGATCGACCCTGTACCTATTCTTCTTCTCTTGCATTTGGTGTTTTTATCGTTAGAGGTCGGTAGGTCACGCGTAAGTATTGCATGAACATACATCCTCATCCAGACATTCGCCATCCAGGCGGATTCATCGGTGAAATGTGGGTCAAAGTTTGGAGAGCTCTAACACAAGTTCGAATACCACATAGCTCTCCGAAATTGATCGAGTTATGTTGAGAATATGCTAGAATGTTCGCGTATCATAGCTCAAGTTTGGGATACAGGAAACAGAACTGTTACTATAGACATTATCTATTCAGTCAACTTACCTACAAAACGTATAGCAGACTGTGAGCTCGACAAGATGCTCGCCTACGAAATCAAGAAATAACCTTGTCTAGCAATGATATAGTCCACAGTCATTTCGTAAGCTAATGTTCCGTAATTTTATGAAACTAAAACTATTTATGCGTTGTTGAGATAATGAGATTTTTGCTTCGTGTTCTCCCAGTGATGGGACGGAAACCTCTCAGAATATCTTCATTAGGCTGGGACTGAATTCAAGAACTCTCTTTGTTATCAAGTATCATCAAGTCGCATTCCATTATTTCAGCCCACTTCTAAACTACTCGAGCACTCTCCCGAAGTATACGGAAGTCGTCTAAGCTTTTAATGTCTCTATGAAATATGAATACTTCTGCGAAGTTGAATTTTTTATCACCACTGCATAAAGAGCCATTTCCATGCAATAAGAAATGTAAAACATTACCTTACGGAAATAGAATTATATTCATTATTTAACGATGATAATAAGGATTACAGAAATTCAATTCTAGAAAAAGTTGGTATCTCAAAGAAGAAACTATTTTCCACCCCATATTTAATAGAATCTGTGAAATGTAGAAACTGTTCTGGAGTCTGTGTAACCGCAAATACTACGTTGTGAGATTTCAACTTACAACTCCAAGAATTACTAATCCAACGTAAATGAAAGTTGTGTATTTACCTCTATGCCGTATCTTGTTAAATTACAAGAAATTAGATTCTTAAATTATATATTAAATTATATTAAAAAAGAAGAAAGAGAATTCAGAGGTAACACGACTGACATATTCAAAAATTTCTATCGGGAGTCTTCGTAGAAAGCCAATAAAAATTTATTTCTGATTTCGGTTCAAATGTTACTGCCCAGTTATTATACTTTAAAATTCTATAGGTTTTACATTGCGTTCCTCCATTCTAGAATTAACCGAAACCATTTTCATTTTCTCACACCGTTGGTGCCGCCCGGTCTATTATGCATACATAAGTTTTCGATTTCTATTTTTATGCTACTTTTCTCTAATCACTCAACTTGGTTTTGTTTTAAATTCCACTAATTTTCAATAAACTACAAACAAATATAGAAGAAATAGATATTTATATAGAAGGATAGAGGATGAATCGCACAGAATATGCTCCGACTTAATAACTTACCGAAAAATCCCTTCTTCAACAACTTATTAATTCGTATACAACACTACCTAGCAAGAGCGAACGCCTTCTGCTGGAGATACTCGTGAGTGGTCGTAACCGCGCGGTAATGCACGACTGCACGCCGCTCGCGGAATCACTCTTCCATGACAATATCTCGCCTAAAATTTCACTCGCAAACGAGAACGAAAATGGAAATGTTTAACCACTTCAAACTCCATCGCAGACTTGCAGCCTTAGCTAACGGGGAGTTGGTTTGCGCCGCGTACATTTTACTTCTCCCCTTTTTTAAATTTGCATATCGCGCAAAGCAGACGAACTCTTTTCCGTCCGTAGCATACGGTTTTGCAAAAAATGAACGATTTTAAAACGCGCCGAGGCATAGTAGAACGAGAGGCAGAATTTAATTGCGAAAATTCCAGAAGGAGGAGGCATTTATCAAATGCAACGCTGAGGGACAATGGCCGATGAGTGGCTTGAGGAAAAAAATAATGCACACTCTCGTATTGCTGAGATTGCTCTACGCTCCATCTCTCCTTCAGGAATACTTTGCGGGCAAGTTACGGTATCAACGAGTGAAGTGTGAAGAGAGGCGGGAGAATCTTCAGACCTAAGAGGAGTGGGGAGAGGTAGTGTAACAGACTGGAAAAGGGTCCAACGTAAGCGCAAGAAACAAGCCTGCTAATGATGTTCGTTGGAATGTAGTGACAACCATTATGCTTGGAACGACAACGGCAGACCAGGTCACAAGTTGAAAGTTCGTTTAAACGTCCGGTTTGGCCCATTCGTTCGAAGGAAAAACGTCGTTAAACGGTCTCGGTTTCGGTCAGTAAAAAAAGGCGAAATTACATGGAAAATAGGTTCTTGAACGGCTGGCTCGTTAAAGTGTTACCGTTGTCAGCGTGCGACCATTCAAACTTAATAAAAGAAACTTAGGATATAAACAACTGCGCCAGCCAAGCGTTTTCGCTGCCAAACCAGCACTGTACGAGTAGAATAACAATCCCATCGTCAGCTGTCGAATCGCCGAAGTGCTATTCGATGTAAATAATAAGTGGAACATTAATCCTAGTAATATTAACAGATTCCTAGAATCGAGTATCAACACTTTTCTTTTTTGCAATCACTTTGTCATAAAATATTCAGGTTAAATAAATTGAAGGATAACAACAGCTGGCCTAGATACTATGACTACAACGGAATTGTAATGCCTGGCCTTCACATTGTTAGGTTAAAAAATACTCCGTGTGGCAAAACGTCAAATTACGCAAGTTTTGGACAATGCTCAAGAAAAGAACCTATATTCGGAGAAAATCTGAATCACTTAATCGTAAAATATTCCGATAGTAACACGAACCTTCTCTTAGTGGCAGCAGGAAAATAAATTTCCTCTGCTCGTAGCAATGAATTGATATGGATTTCTTTTCCCTAATTCTCTATCCTTTCCTTTCATGAAAAACGGGAACTATCCGCTGATTAAGCATTCCATCACCATACGAGAAACCGTATTTTATTAGTTATCAAGTCGTATGAAGGTAACAGAATACTCAGCAACACAAGTGACAGAAATATGCCACTGAAAAGCTCATACCACATTACAGCTGCTAAAACTTTGCATGTATATTCACTCAGAACAAGCAAAGAGTGGCGTATAATTCGAAAACAAGTACACAAAGCTAAAGTTTCGGGAGTAATTATCCGCAAAAAACAGGAGAGAAGGGAGCATCGGCGGCGAGGAAGAATTTTAAGGCTGGGCGATTATAATCTCCTTTTTAAGGCAGCATCGTGAAATATATTCCGCTACCGGAGAACTCCGTCTACTTCCTACACAAGTTTGATAATCCTTCAACGTCGGCTTCGTGAGCACGTTCTCCCACAAAAATTCTCCACTTCCCTTTTCTCCCTTTCCCGAGTAAGCCTAACGTCAGCGCAAGACGGCGTCGAAGTGAAAAGCTCGCGAAATTGCCACCCCCCGTAAAACGGAAGAGGATTTTTTGGGAAGAGTTTCGACAGAGATTTACGCGTGCGACAATAGGCTCCACCGCAACAGGCGATCTCACAGCACGCTAGTACCGCTGCTTTATCGAAGCAACCCCTGACACACGCTAAACACAGTTTTCAAGAGTTGACACCTCGGAATACTATAAATATTCCTATAAAATTTCCGGAAATAAACGTACTCTTCCTTTAGCCTCGATAACAACATGTTTAGGTTAAGAAAGATTCATTTCCATGCATCTTCCCTGACACCGAGCAGAGACCTGGAAAGTACTGTTTGTGCAAACTATTAATTGCTGGAGTAATAGATCAGTATTGTGGATGAAACGTACACCCGCGAACTCGAGAAAGTGCAGCGCAAGGCAATACGTTTTATGAAGAATTACTACGATAAAAAAGCTAGTGTTACGAAAATGCTCTCGGACGCACGTTGGGAATCCTTGAAAGAAAGGACATTGGAAGCTAGGCTGCGATTACTTGAAATTTTTGAGACAGTGCGTTTGCGGAAGACGCAATGAATATTATGCGACCCCCCTGCTATTTTGGCCGATCCGACAATGAGCGTAAAATAAGGGAAATAGATGCTAGGACTAGTCCTTTTAAGGATTCATTCTTTCCGCGAACGATACGTGATAATAACAAGATAAAGAAATAGTTCCAACATCCGGTGTTTACACCCCGTCACACGCCGAAAGGGTATTGATGTAGATGTAGATTTAGAGTATATTTTCCAATTTTTACAGTTAGAATAGGAAGCGAAAAGAGTAATTGTTTGTGAAAAACGGCAAACTCCCTTTGCTCCATAACTTAAGTAAATATCTGATAACTCATGCACATCTAATAGCCCATGATAGATCAAGTTTTCATCGTAACTGCCTTAATGACCGTCGCGCAAAAGGCAAACAACCGCTCACTAACCATATGATTACTATTTTATTTCTCTTGCTATGTTACTTAAGCTCGTGACTTTGTGTTGCTGTAAACACATCGGCCTTTGATGCTTTGTAAATCACTGCTGCTCTCCTATTAGTATTAGAATTCAAATATTTATGCTCATTTTGGCATAAATTTATTTCAAAGTGTTTGAGTGTATAGCGTAACTCAAATTGGAGCAGAAATGACATTCAGCATGATTTCCATAACTAAACTTTAAATCTCATGGAAATTAGCAATGATGTGGAGCGGAAAAGGCGTGAATTTAAAATAGAAAATTGATGAGTAATTCACAAGGCGTGTTGAGTTAATACTCATGAAAAAATATCGGCAGGATGCTAATTTATGTACACGATTGACGTGCCATTTGTCCAATGTGGCAGAAAATGGGCCCGGAGTAGGAAATTTAATTTTCACCGCGAATACTTATTTTTAATCGCAGAATTCATCAAATATCATTTAAAAAGCATTACGAAATTCTATTTTTCTTGTTTCCCGTTGAACGTAATTTACATCTTCTATTTCCACATCAAAGCGAGGAAATAGCCTTAGAGTAATGCAATCCTGCTGGATATAAATGTGATAGATTTTTCAGAGAAATTCCAGATTTTTTGCTGTGTGAAACGATATTAGGGCTAAATGTGTTTCAAAGCGGATGAACAGAATTAATTTCGGATCCCCAGCGACTTCGATTCTATCCTTTTCCAGTACTAATATTCCTTTTTTGTGTGTATATATTTTTGCATGGGTTACGTGAAATTTATTGATAGCCGATACTTTTGCAATTGATACCAGCATCTTTTTTCGATATTAACGCAGTAAGTGTTTTATCGGAATCAAATGTAAAAAAGTATTAATTCGCAACCAAAGACAAACTTATACACAATAAGATAACGCGACCTGTGTTTCAGAGGTGAGTTCTATCAGGATTGCTATTTAAAGAATTTTACCAATAATCAGTTGAGACGGAATACCGCTATATAAAAGCCTTCAAGACTCGAATTATTTTTACGGTGAATCTTACAATCAAAACTCTTGGGAGCAAGGAAACTGGTTTTCTATGACTAAAATAAACAATCTAGGTTTACTGAAAGCAATACCTTCATACCTTCTTTTGTATTATGTGGAATTCAAAAACAGAGTTCATAATGTTCATTTCATGAAAACTGTTACGGCAGAAGAGTTGCAACAGGAATTCCAATTTCCTCGGAATTAAATTTTATCGACGATTCGGTTGCTGCATTAATTGCGTTTCCTATCTTACGCTACTTCCGGGTTTCCGATTCCGAGAAGCACTAACCGTGTTGAAATATTATGGGGGCGACCATTTGATTACTTCATGAAAGAATCTTCTCTATGATTCGATTCTTGCCTTAATGCCCATGCATCTGCTTCGTTGATTTACACGGATGAGGGTCACAGTTTATCTGGGTAAGTGATCGGAATGAGATATGAGAAGTGCGATGCGCAATGCAGTATTTACCAGCAAAGCACGTGTAAATGCAGCTGTATTAGCTCCTCAGGTACAATAAGGAAAGTTTAGAGGAATAAACATTTTAAATGTGCAACTACCCATTTTAACATGGTGAAATTTAACAAGTTTATAGTAATTCTGTGAAGATAGGAGGTAATATTTTTAATGACATACATTTTCTAATGAAAAACTAGTCTACATTTATGATGGATATTCCAGCGAAAAACCAATTCGTAAGAAAGACAAATAAATTTGTAACAATCAAATGTAAGGGACCTTATTTTTATCTTTCTTGAAGAAAGAGAGCTAAGGCTAACTTTTTGGCTTAAGGCTAGAGAAATTTAACTCTCACACAAACCATAGGCGTCATTACTTGCGTTGAATTGCACTGCAAAAGATATGAAAATAAATACTTTACGTAGATTTTAAGGAAAGTTTAAAAGGATGATGAAAGGAAAGAAGTGATTTTACAATAAATTTTCAGGAAACTGCATGACCTCACGATGAAACGTTCAGTTACGAAAATATTATTTCCTCAGTCTCACAATGGATGATTTTTATTCCGTGTCTTAATTTATTTCTATCAATTTTCCATTCAAAATGTTAAAGATACTGGTATTTAAGTTTTAGGATAATGAAGAACGTCTCAAACAGAATATAAACAATTGTGGAATAAAAATACAAAACAATAGTGCTTAATGAAATCAATCTTATCATGTTGTCAGCCTTAATATCCTCTTCATTTACATTCGTATAAATCAGAGGCCAGAATAATATCTCCGGATTTCGATCATATTCAATATAAAATATTTTTTCAAAGAAATAGCAACCTTCAAGAAATCTGAAAATGATCAACTCGTGATAAGGATAACATGAGAAAACAATATTAGGGTGTTTGGTTATAGAATCTGGTGATATGTATTTTTAATAATACAATACCACACGAGTTTAAAATCGATGGTAGAATAGGAATGGCTAACAAAAAAGGAAGATAAAACTAGTAAATTTTTCTGGCGACGTTGAATGAGATATTGTGGTTCATAATAATTACTCCTTCAATGGTGGGCAATATTCATTACAGCTTTCGTAAACAGAAACAAGATAACGTTCTTCGAATAATATACGGTACTCCACGTGACTAGGGGGGAAGATTAGGACTTCTTGCTTGTCCTCCTCTTATCTATCACGGAAATTCATCGCAGGGTCATCTATCGAGGCGAAGAGTAGAACATAAAGACCAACAGAGGAAGGAACAAAAGTAAGAACAACCTAAAAAAGGCCAACTCTTGAATGAATTCCCAACGTTGTGTTTTTCCCTCTATACTCGTATTCGTTCCTAAAACTGGTTAAAAACCCTTCTTGAACGAAAGCTCCTATAGAAGGAAATACAAAGATATTGATTGTGTCGAGGCTAGTGGTACCCACACTTCCTTCCTCTCCACCCTTATCCCCGGTGGTTGACCGTGTGGAGGCAGTTTGAAGGATGGAAAGCGAAATGAGGATGGGATAGGGTATCCCTGGAATGGACTAAGGTGGCTGATACTCTAGGCAGGTGTATCGTGCTGAGTAGTGGATAGTAGAGGCACGAGAACCGACGGATAGGTTGCGGGAATAGGAACCGGTTTAATGGGGCGAGAGAGGAGGTCGAATGGGCTGGGGAGGAAAAGGTGGGGCGGAAGGGTTTGTGACGGTAGGAGGGAGCCTAATTCTGTCGGCATCGACCCTTGCACTTCTCAGCCAACCCCTCCCATCTTCCATCACACCCAACCTTCCCTGAATTCCACTCCCAGAGTCGAGGAGCAAACACCCTCGCCTTCCCCCAGCAATCGTCCCTCATGCAAAATATCTCCACCTGAGTGGAGAATATACCTCTTAAAAGAGACACGTAATCGAAAGTGAAGGAGGGGGTGGGATCCAGCGGTATGGAAGGGTTGTTTCCCTTCCACCCCCTCGCGCTAACCCTGACGCCACTTCCGGTCCATTCCGACTCGAGGATTATGGGATTTCATTCGGAATTTCCACAGTCGAACTCTTCAAAATCTTTCCCCTTTCGGTTTGTAAATTAGTATACTTTTCGGTCTCGTTTATTTAAAGTTTCTTCGGCGCGCAAAGGGATCGATTCCTTTCGCTTTCTTTATTTCGGGACTTTTAAATGTCTATATCCGATAGGATTTGGATTGTAATTCGCTTTACCCCTAAAGCCCTAGATTAGTGGCACTGAAAGGAGATGTGCCTTCATTAACGATGAAGGCGAAGATATCTTCGACCGTCAACGTTAAATGGGAGTTGAGCGAATGTCACTTGTGTGACGGAACATGATGGAATGCGCCTAGCAACAATTACTGAAAAGCACATGCACAAACATTATATTTGCGAGAAAAGAAAATAACTAGAAAATGATTCAGCATGAAAGGTTATAGGTGACTAAGTACTAAATTGTTTTGATTTTCAAAATTTGAAGACTGTGGAAAATACAAAAATTGTTGCTATTAGGACAAACATGCTTTTTGAGAGCTCTTTCTAATTTTGCAATCGTTTATCCTGGGAAAATTGTTATCTTGGAATTGTTTCCAAAGAAACAATTCCAAAATTCGATTTCTCTTGTTTTCTTTCTAAAATCCGATTTCTCCATCCAACGTAATCTGGACGCAAGCACGGCATTTCAATTTTGAGACGATGAATTTTAAATTTTTAATTCAAACTTATCACTGGGTGTTGAAAAGACATGGGAAACTTCCAGAATAATTATCGTAAAGGCGAACATGACCTAATTACCGAGCATAAAAATCATTAAAAGTTTTATATA
>KZ308384.1:684921-713073 GCA_000376725.2 Ladona fulva | reverse complement strand
TAAACGAATTTCGAAATTCCCAATTTATTGATTCATATTTAACTGATTAATCTAAATAACAAAGAATATCAACTAAGCAATTACCATTCATTTATTTCTTTGATTACAAGCAATTACGTTTAACAGCATCAAAGAGTATTAGTTCAGAATAGAAGTTTTTTAACAAAATATGAAACTATTCCATTGAACAGAAAATGGACACGATTTCGAGCCATCTGCTCCCTTTCTTTTCACAACGAACTACCAGTAAACGGCCGATTCGAGTTACGGGCTCATAAAGTACTGACCCTCTCTCACGAAGCTACCAGAATCTCTTTAATTTTAATTTTTTATCCTTTGAATTCATACCCTTAGGGTCATATTTCGCACGAGCACTTATGTGAAGACACCGTTAAAAAAAATAAATAATTCTTCCGGAACACTCGGTTAAAATTTGAAAATTCCATACTCTCTGAAAAGATAATATAGGGCAAAGGAAGCTTGGAGATAGAGAATTACTGTAAATCGATATTATCCGGAGGCAATAGCGAATTTTGGTTGAAAAATTTCCTTTCTTATGTAATTTCTTCTTCAGTTTCTAAAATACATTTCCAGAGAAAAATGGTATAGAAATTATGAACATTTTATTTGTAAATTCACTAGGATTTTCACTGCTCCTTACGTGTTCTATAACTTATGGGTTTTCCAAGCTTTCCATAGCTCACAAAAACTGGAGGATACCAATAGACAAAACTTGTTTATACCATTTGTGAAAAGAGTGACCTTGCGACTTGAATTAATCGTTCTCAGTGGAATCTTAGGTACAGACAGCGAAATCGTAATTGAATAGTTTTATTTTAATATGGTGCATATAAATATGTTTCTCGTAAAATTTTCTCATTTGTTAAGTCTGGTATCGTATATCCATTACGAACCACAGCTAACAAAAAATCTCTTTCAATCTCTCCAGCTCCAGCTATTGGCGATATGAAAAATGATAAAGTAATAAGCATCTGTTATTTGGCGAAATGTAATCCGCAGCGGCTATTCCAAACCCTCCCAATTCCTCTCACAATATACTGTTTAATGTCAAGGTCGACGTAAGCGTTTCATGGTGTTTTATTATTGAACGAGCGGATAAACGATCGTGGCTTATGCTTTATCTCGAAAACTGCCATTGCCACTGCCCAAGCCGACAGAATAATTACTGATCTGTTTTCTGTCACTTTGTGCATCGGTGAAAACTGAGCAGGTCTCAACTGCTGGCAAAAATAAGCGAGTTCCGAATAGTTTCAACTATTCTCGAAGAGACTAATGTGTACGGATAATCCATTTGAAATGAGGATGTAGCTATGATGAATGACTCACAGCCAGTGAGGGACAGTAGGGAGGAATGTCGTCGGAATTCTTATGTTACTACTGGCGCAAGAGAGAAAGTTAATTGCATTTTATTATCAATGTATAAATAGTACTGAATGCTGAACTAAATCTTATTTTATATTATATGCAAGCAAATTAGTATTCAAATTCAATTCAATAAGTAATCGTTTCACCTATTCATGCACGGCAAAGTAAATCTGCTTCATTAATTATTACCATTATTGATTTTTATTAACTAAGTTAACATCAAAATCATATCTCTTTGTCTGCTAAGCAAAATTCTCTCAAATTATAGTTAAATATATCTAAAATACATGTTATAAAATACATGCTGATAATTTTTTGGACTGCTAAAGCTTGCATAAATCAATCTTATAATTTAAACTCATGACAAGCGTATACCTTGAGTATAAACTTGATCACCATCTTTTCATGAGCATTTACATTAAAATCTTAAATGAATTAGGAAACTATTGAATCATTAAATTGTATTAATCATAATGGTATTCCAGTCTAATTCAATAGAGTTTTCGGGAAAGAGAGTTATACAGTCCCAGTATGTAATGCAAGGTAAAGGAATCTTAACAATTATATGATAAGTTATTAAAATATGGGTAAATAAACGTTTATGTAATATACTCTACTAAGCATCATATTTATACTTTATTTAGAATTAATAAATATCAGTTCAAACAGTGAAACTTTTTCATTTCTGAAACTCTGTCAAAAGTAACTTTCATCTACCTTACAAATCCGTCTTATGGTGATCCTATTCATACCACTCGGTTGCTATTCCCAAAATTTACATTAATGTTTTAATGAAAGTAGGGTGTTTCTTTTTTTATTTGGTGACTTTTTTTTCATCTCCGGAATCTTTCTGGGGAATTATCTGATTAGTTCACGGAAATTGCGAAATTAGTTGAGCCCTGATTTCATCGCTCCATTTTTAGCCGTTTTCAAAATATTGTGTCTATGAAATATCAGGTTTATGAAACAGAGGAGGAAAGTGACCTTGGCTGCCGATTGAGTCATACTCAACAGTGCATATAAGGGAAGCCTTAAGCTCTACGCCTCTCGCTTTTTAGAGTTTGGTAAGCCAAGCTGATCTTATCCTACTTGGCAGTCGAAGATGTGAACCCGTTGCGGGAGGTTTTTCTGTCAAGGTCTTTTCCAAACTAAATGCATTCCGAATGTTAACAAGAAGGGCGAATAATTTGGGATAATATTAGTTAGACTTATTTTACCACTTTCGCATCGAATTTGGGAATAAATTATACCTATTTTTGTAGTGTTTGCGACAACAAGTATGTAGCAGTAGTTGTTCTCCTCGATTTAACGTGGAATAAAATTCATTTGTGGTGTGGTAATACACTAAAAATAGGTGAATTGATCTATATACAACTATAGTATAACGATTTAAAGATATCTCAGGATCTTAAAACATTTACAGTTCAAAATTATATATGAGTAATACTTGCCTAGTAATGTGTAGGATTTTGTTCATATTTTCACCGATATGATCAAGGCAAAAATGTTCTGTTACGCTCAAATTAAATTCAAAATTCAATGATGATATTAATAAAGGCACGATCAATTTTAATTGGCTGTCATTGAAAATTGAAATTTAATTACATACGGTCATATGAATTCAATATAGATTTAATGAAGCCAAAATTCTAGCCACCCCTCCAGATTTTATGAAAGCGAAATCAAATTAAAACGCCATCATCATCAACTGTGTATTTTAATATATACATTCCAGCAATACTTCATCTCTATGAAATTGCGATCGCAAGGAAATAACGGTTGCGAGGTTACAAACACATGTTACATGTCAACATGATAATTCAATAAACGTAACAAACAACAATATGTAAATAATTTTGCAATGTCCAAAAAATAATATTTTAATACTAATCTAATATCAAAATATTGATTGGATTTACTTGGGATTCCCATTCTTCCAGTACAGGGTTTCAGCAATTGAGGAATCCAAAATTGGACCTAAGAAAACTGCAAAATTCTAATCACGGTTACATCACTGTTTATTACGCACATTAATGCACGTATGGAAACAGTTAAGGATACACATTCAAAGAAATACTTGGGTATCGTATACATAATGAATAGGTAAATTTTTGCTATTAAAAAACTTTGTAAAACTTATATCTCAAAACTGTTATAATTTTGTTCTAGATTCTATTAAAGGACATCAAAGGATTCCTTCCATAAAACGGAATCCGAGATGAACAGTGCAATAAAACCCTTTCTCCACTAATTAAAGTTTTCATCGTTATCCTTGCGAGACACTTTTCAAAGTTTTTCAAAGCTAAGAGCTGTTAAAACGGCTCGAAAGCTTTTCCTTATGCTTCCAAGCTCAGAAGGGGGAGTGCATTTGAGAGCACCATCTGTCTGAAGGATACTTGTCTATGTAACATGTTTCTAGCGTAACACTGTCAGTACATAACCTTCGACGCGAAGGTCGTAAGTCTTCGCGATTACGAAGTGAGAGCGAGCATAGAGTTTTATGGAAAAGAGAAATCCCAGCAGACAGCTGAGAGAGCCTAACTAGTCTCTTCGAATATCGCGGACTTCATTTCGTGATGCGAAATGATGCATTCGAAGGGCAATCGAACTGTAAGTCATTCTAATAAGTCACTAGTTCAGCAAGGTACAGTCTATACTAATTAGATTAGAGATGTGAAAAACTATTTCTTACGGAATCCAACGCGTTTTGTATGTCTCTTAAGATGTGTGGTGAGACCTACCATTTGGTGTTCTGTGCTCTTCGGAAAGCGTAACCTTTATAATACATTTTTCACCGAAATGTTAGAGAATCAGACGTATACCTGTTTTCATTCGTTGGAACCACGAACCCAGTGTATGAGTATATTTTATATAGCCATTGATACTATGATTATCGTATGGTTATGGCAACACTAACTATTGATATAGCATGATGAAATTAAAGCTCCACTTTTATTGCTATCAAAAGAGACTAAAGAGAGAAAAAGAGACTAGAAAAATGCCTGTAGAGTACAAAAAGGGTAACTAAAAGAAGGGTATGAGTAGATACTTAGTGGATTAGCAATTTAACCGAATATACCATTCCCCGGTTACATGAAACGATTAGATCTAATTAAATTTAGTCATATGAACAAGGCACGCAAACCGCATTAAGGTCTTACCGCCGCCGCTTATCGGAGGTTCCTTTCGAAAATAAATTGTTCACATAGTGTTTTTTAGGAAGTTCTCATTCGAGTTTATTTCACTACTCTCATTTAAAACTAGTTCTCTACTGTTGCACTGTAGAGATTGCTATACTGAGTGAACTCTGAGGGTTATGACAATTAGATAAACGTTTATGGAAAAAGCAAAATCAAATTTTTTGATAAAAAATGTGTACAGAATTTCTAAAGAATATAAGCGTTACAGAATACCATATAATTAATTATTGATTCAGCACGATGATTAAGCTTATACTCAAACTCATCTCTACTTTATCCTCTGTATATCAACATCTGTGTATTTGTCTGTATTTCAACATTATCTTGGAAGTATTAACTATCTAGCGTTGGTGTCGCAATACGATATTGCGTGCTGAAAACGAAAAATAAGTTGACTTTCTCGGTGGATACGAATTCTACATAATAGTGAATACGATGGACGCCACATAAAAACTTAACAAATGTTTGAGTGCGATAAAGCATGCAACCTCGCAGCGAAATAAGAAAGTTTCCGCTCCGAGTCACTAGCTCGCCGCGAGCTGTGTTATTATTAGCTCCATCCGATTTAGCAAATGAAAAAGCGACTGACTCGCACCTTGAGGATCTAGCGGAAGCCTTGCTTTACAACCATTAAGAGGTCATTATACCGGTTATTCACTTACGATATTACGATATTGTTCTTTCGGGGAAAACATTCAGAACTTACCCATCGCTCTTGGGGTACACCCACCGACTAGATTGGAACTGATAAAATTAAACCCGACATGGATAAGTTGGAGAAAAGGTAGGCTTCGATGGCGGTCTATTTGACGGTAAACAAACCCAACGTAACAAGATAGAAACAATAAATGCCACCGTTTACCTGCTAAGTTGACGAGACTGCCACGGCACCCAACCAAGGCCGTAAGTCCAAGGAGATAAATCACTCCACTATGTCCAAAGTGCCTGGTGAGAAAAAATATCAAGCAATCCTCCAGTTCCTACCAAAACAAATCAGCCGCTTAGCCTCTTCCCGAACAATGTGATTGTTTTCTTTTCGTCTGTTGCTTTCCTCTTCAAACAAACGCAGGAAATCCCCGCTAAACGTCACTCCTGTGTCACAGTTCGGGAAATACGTCCTCACCTTCCTGAAGGCACTTTGTCATCGCTCGTTTCGGGGGGGTAAAAAATCAGGAAAGAAAATCGCTGTCGTTCGGTTCGATTCCTATTAGCATTCACTCGCTTTGCCGGATAAAGAGGAATCGATTCGGAGCGTCTTCGGCGCAGACAAATTCCACCGGCGCCACTGCCTTCAATAACAAAAACGCACAAAAAACCACTTCCGACTTCCGTTCGATTAGCGCCCTCTGCAACGATCGAATGGATTCCGCAGAGGGAAGCGTGGCGCGGGGTTTATCCAACGCCGGTTCGGGTTTAAGTCCTATCGGCGACTGCGAGAGAACTGTCGGGAGCTCGCAAACACGCCGGTGAGGGGAAGGAGACGGGCGTCGAGTGGGAGGAGACGAAGGGGAAAGAAGAAGGGATGGGGTAAACCTCTTCCCGCGCGAGGGGGTGGGTGTGGGCGGTAGTTTAACTCGCGCTCTACCGCTAAAGAAGGCCCGCCAACCGTGACACTGGCGAATTAACGCACGCTCACTTTGTCGTGCTCTCCTGTTGAAGACCGCGAAGGTTAAATGCGACAACGCGAATCAGGGGAAATGCCGTGGCACAGCGCCATCCAGCTGGAGATGGAGTGAGGACGTCCCGCCATAAGCTTGAGGCGCCGTCTGGGAGCACGCGCTTTTTTCGGAATCCTTTCTTTTCCAACCGAGGCAACTTTCCCCTATTCTCACCTTCCTCTTCAGTCCGGAGAGCGCCGGAAACGGAAATGCACTTGCCTGAATCCTTTCCTGAAGTCACGCGAATTGCTTACCTAAGATACGAAGGTAGATGGTGCAGCTCTCTCTCTCTCTCTCTATTTCACTCTCACGCTCCAGAATACTCGGTGGGAAACGAAGGGAGACATAAACGGTTCATGGTTTCGTCTGATTTTTCCAGTTCTTGGCGATACAACCGCCGCTAACATTACGCTGTAACGCGAAAAGGGACTAAGAAAGTTGCCTTTTTATGCCGCATTGCGTTAATAGACAGTGAAAGCATCAGTATCGGAATCCAATAATTGATTTACTAAATTGAGCTATCTCTTTCGTAACATGCGTTTGTGAAAAATTACAATAAGCATGTATGCGCCGGAATATTTCTCATAAGGAGGCAGTCGTCAGAAATAACGGTAGTTTATGAGCAATTACATTGAGAGTTACGATCAAGTTTGAGGAATACAGTATGGATCTAGATGTAAACAATAATTTTCTTCCGTTATTGGCACGTTGAGATTATATTAATACTATAGAAAGCAGTTAGGAGTGAGACAATAATTTGATACAATGAGCACTTAAAAATTAACTAAATAAAATAACAGAATAAATCGCGATTTCATCCCGAATTCAGGTTAATGAAGAGCCATGTTGAAAATACTCCCACTGATTTTGAGTAATGCTAAATCTTTCCTTCCAAAGCCAGGGAAAGAAATCTTGTCGAATTAATGGGGTCTTCCCCCTTTTATCGCCTGCCTTAGATTTCGACTGTTCCTTCGGATGTTTCGCGAAGTGGATTTTTTTAGTATCCTCTGAGGGATTTATCGGATCGAGGATCGGTTTTAAGACTGTGTCGTCTCCGGAATAAAATGTGGAGCCAATTCCGCCATTTGTATTTCATTGGTCTGAATGCCATTCGGAAGCAAAAACACATAAAAATTGCACGGGCCTTTCTCGAATCCCGTTCACTAGGTGGCTATTTGGAGAAAGAATGTAAATATTTCAGTTTTACACGAGGGATTCAGAGTTGTAAGCTGTTATTGCATGCAGGATGGTGTGATTAATTCTCTGGTAGCATGGATACGTCTCGTAATTGCGAACTTATTCAACGTTGAGTGTTAACTTAGGATGTATTTTTAACATACTTGTAAAAGTACTAATATATTGAGTTGATGTTAGTAATGATTGCATACTCGGTAGAAGATAAAAGGACTTACACTATCAATTTCATCAGATATCAGAGACGAACCGTTTGAGGTTAAACGACCCGATGATGGCCGATCTGCACCGAAACGAGTAGTGTTTTACATATAATTTGCGGAATATGTGTACAGTACAACTCCTCTTAACCGGCTTCACATTCACCGTACGACGGATTAACCGGCCCATTCACTAGCTATAACACAATGGTCGTTTACGTAGAGAGACGCGACTCAATATGTTTCCAGTTTACAAACTCTTATTATATTTTCCAAGGATTATTTAGCAATTAAGAAAATGCCGAAGCTACGCATTCAAAAATTCACTGAACTTGAAAAAAAACAACAGATCATTGAATTCTTCAAAAACTGGCTTTCAACTTGTTTGGAAAAATCTTAACTTTAATTGCACAAATTACTATGAATGAATGCAGAATACTCGTAAATAAGAGAATTTTTTCAATTATTCTGTGAAACTTACTTAAGAATAGTTCGACAGATTGAAAAAACAGTGAATTGTTATATCACTGGTGAAGATTGTGAAATTCCTACCGGATAAATTTATTACAAAAATAACGGTTCCTAATTCAATCAGTGGAACACATCAGTTACATCACTTCATTCTCTAATAGCATTATTTACGAAGCTGAACGACCCAAGACGGAGGTGACATTAGACCAAGGATAACCCTAACTCACAATGGTATTTTCTCCTCTCTATCTTCTAGCGTAAGACAATCTAATTCAAGAACAAACTTCATGAGTTACACCCTAGGAAGACAAAGCAGGCCCAAATCGGTTTAGCTAAGGCCAAACTTCGACAGGTTGCACATACAGCGCCCTAAAACCCCTCTCGAAAAAGATATCCATTTTTTGCGGAAAAACATCGGAGCTCGGAGAAAGAAAGGGTTTAAAAGGAAACTCCGAGCGAAAAAAACCCTCACATTGAGTGCTGCGGGCGAAAGAACCGCCTTTCCCGCGAATCCTTTTCCCGTATCTCACGTCCACTTCTTCTCCATCATTTTCTGCGGCTAATAGCCACTTTCAAAGCATCCTCTTAACTCTGTACACGTTATCCTCCAACATTCATGCCGTCCGCAGCTCTCAAATCTTCTCCCCACGAAAACTCCGGATCTTCGTAGGACGTCTACTCTCCTTGTTTTCCGTTGCGAGCGCTTTTAAACTCTTGTCTTTTGCCCGTTTCCCAATTCTCTGCGCTTCCATCAGAGTACCGACAGAAAGGGATTGGTGCGGTTTCAAAGAGCGCCCGAGTGGTGCGGGAAAAAGGGGTTTTGCGGTGCTTTGCATCACAAAGGGAGGAAAGAGAGACAGTAGACAAAGTTGAGTCCGTAACAACGGGGGATGCCTTTAGAAGGAAAAAAATGTTCATGTAACTAGGATGATCTTCGCGGACGATTTGACCATTCACAAAGGAGTGTTTTTGGCAAGATTACACGACCTCGTTCCGGAGCCCGAAAGTAGATTTTCATTTAACCACCTTTTCGAAAGAACCAAGAATAAGAAGTGCTTGCGATAACTTTAGTGTCACTCATTCCGTTTATGTACGTACGTTTTAGACCATAATTTTTTTACGTACCTATATTTACGTTAATTTACGAGGAAAGCAACTATGCAACAACGTATTGTGGTATTTTCAGTCTAGTTACGTCAGTGACTAAACTCTTAGGAATACAGTCCGATTTCAATTTTCCATTTAAGAGAAATTAAATTTCTACGGCAGGAAGGGAAATTTAGATTACCCACCGTTAAATTAAGATAAGCATTAAATACAACCCGAAGGTCTATATAACATAATAATCACAATATTAATAATAATAACTTCTTTAATGGAAATAGGTTAAACCCAATTACATCCATTTTAATAGCTATTACTATTCACAAACACACACANTCATAATAATAATTATTAGTATATTTTATTATTATATCATTATTATATTCATTAATATAATTATTATTAGGTTATTTTCACGAACACAAGCAACAATTCTCTTACTGGAAAAACCCGACTTGCAGGGACACGAATCCGGGACCTGGAGCAATAGCATGCAAACCACTCCGCTACCGCAACCGAAAGCTTTACATTCGCTTTATTTACGCGGCTATATCTTAATTATACTTCCTTGCTTCATTTCAACTACCTCATAATGCACCTCACTTATTCAGAGCAGTACAGGACAGGGCAGGAGTCTCTACTGATTGTTGCATTCGATATATCTGAACTGTAATGGATAATCGTAGATAATTCTACCTTAAAGCATAGATAGCAACGGTTACAAAACAAATTTTGGGTGGGTCGCCCTAGATTTCAGTTTCGGATAATGGAGGAAGTGATCATAACAGGGATCACGAGGTAGTTATTTTCGATTATTCATATGTATGTTACACAATACTCGGGCGTATGGCTCAAGCTTAGGAGGAAAGGGATATGTCAACGAATGTCATCACTTGATATATCCATTAAAGGTCACATCGGGATCTTCTCCTTTTACATGAACATAAAAGAGGTGAGTGTTTGAGATATGATGCGAACAAAAATTTTCATTGAATAAAAATGTTCGGAAAAGGTCGTAAACACATTTTCCAATTATTTTAATGAAAAGCACGAAAATTCGCATTCTCTCAAAACGAACAACATCGGAATTTACTTAGTTCGCATAATTTTAACGACTACTTATTAACTGCAGACATGAAATTTATAACGGAAGTTATGAAGACGAAATTTGAAAATAAATTTTTAATACTATTCATATTCCTCAGTTTAATTACTAGATGAAGCAGCAATTGCAAAAATGCATTTTCACAAAATATTTTAAAAAATAAGTGGTTATCTTCAATATAACATTGCTCTGATCATGACTGCAGAAGGAAGCCTTACGCATTTGTAAAATACTGCAGAATTTGATTAGGTACTTTATGGCCCTTAAATTTAACGAAAGTCAACAAAAGATATTATGAGATTAATTTACAGTACCGGTGGATAGGTTAACCATAAGGGGCTATATTATATTAGAATCCATTCGACAGGAATTTTGCGTGCTTATTTTCGAAATATATTCCTTATGTTCCTTCGCGTGCAAATTTTGGAACATATATCCTTATTCCCGTGGAAAGTAAGATCAACGAAATCACTACTCCTGACCCAAATTCATAAACAGCACGTTTTCATTAGCATGGAAATCGCAAATTTTCTAATCATCAACACCGTTATTATCGTTCACGTAGAACTTGTAATCGATATAATCATTTTTGGTCCATCGTCGAATGACGTCGGTAACATTTTCAATTGGGGCATGTATAGAGGGTTCTAAAAATACGCCGATAGCGTGGGAGGAATGAATCTTTTAACATTGAGACAAGTGACACCATTTCCGCTACGGTGTTTCATGAAATCGCCCGATGAAAAAATTCTACATCACTCCCAGGTAAATAAAAGTAGTGTTTGCTTCCAATATCCATTCTGCGGACCGCCCACGCTAATGACGTAACATCCCTCAGCTCTTCTCCAAACTCCATACCTTTTCCTCCCTTTCCTTGCTATTAATTTTGGACGGAAGCCAAGGAGCAGCGGTAGGAAGAGGAGAGGACGAAAAGAGACAGGAAAAAAGAGAAAGACGCAAAGATGGGACGACGGAAGAGATAGAGAATGACTTTAAATGGATGTGGCGGAAAGAGAAGAAATTAAACGGAGGGACCGTTTTAATCATCGTCCCCTTAACTTTGCAAGGCGAAACCCCATTTTTCGCTGGTGTACCCTTTGAGATTTCCCCTTAAAATCGGCTTCCTAACGAAACTCGTTTGTCTTCATTCCCTCCATGTCATCGATCCTTTACTTAAACTCTTGATTATTGTGATACTATTTTTAGATGTAACTTCTCCGACGAAAATTTTCTTTCGTCTCATCCGCTTCGTATGTTCTCCACTTTTCATTATACACTCAGTCTGTTCTGATCTTCCATCTTTCCCTTCAACGCCTTTCACATTTTCTTTGAGTAAAAGTAGCCTTTTGAAGTGGTCGCGTTAGTGCGCGCGTTATGTTTGCGTCGTTGTGAGAGAGAGCTCCTTCGCGTATTCATCCTTTTAAATTTTAAAACGGTGGATGGACTTGGATGAAACTTGGGAAGCTGGCAGTCCTCTCCGCCATCGTCTTAATGGAATAGTTTGTCTCAAAGAAACCTGCTATCCTTCTCCTAGACCATGAAGCGGACTTTCCGCTTTTGGAAGGGAAGACGTAAATTGTTTTTTGTAAAATTGTCATTCTTCTAGCATTTAAAGTGCTCCCCTAACTTCTTTCCTTCACAACTCATACTCATATACATGGATATAGCAGCTAGCCTGCTTTTCATTTTTTATCTCCCCTCTCTTTCCCTTATGTTCATTTGCAGTTCTCGGAACCAATACAACTCATAAGGATATTCTTCTATCAATTCAAAAAAAATACAGAGAGAAAATTTGATAAAAAAGAAAGTGTCATACCGATTGAATATTTTAAGTATCAGTATTCTGTGAATTGTTGTGATAATTAGAATGGTACTACGAAAACAAAATATCGCCGCAAAATTGTTTTAATCGAATAATTAATTCATGGATCATATTATATATTGGAAGGAATACTGAGAAAAAAAGTATAGAAACAAAAATATCGTTCACCTTTTTGGCCAATAAATATTCCTTACAGCAATTTAAGCTCCTTTTCCTATTATTTTTCCATTACTATTTCCTTCTTGTCTTAACATATGCGACTGAAGCTAAAATTATACTATGCAGAATTACTAATTTATTTTTGAAATGCTCCTGCCAGTATCAGGAATCCTACCTTCAGGGAACCTCTTTAGTAAACTATCCATTATAAGTACATAATGATCATATTTAAAACAGAATTGATAACCCCTTGTAATCGTAGGATTTACGGAAAATATTTATTTCACGTCCGTTTTATATTGCGAGCAGTAAAATTAAAATCAATTTGAGAGGACAGTTGAAAAATCATGTTTTATTTATTAGTAAAGACTGGTATTATCTTCTACAAGTAATTGATATTACTAAAAAATCATCAGGCAAGAATAAACAAGTAAAAAATTCGACCTGACTCAGGTCTCCTTTTCGGTCATGTATAATAGTAGAATTCTACTCTAATATAATACCTTCCCAGAAGTGGGAGATCTAGGCTCGAGTCTCAGTTATGTCGGTATTTTTCACTTCTTTTCACTTCTGTTTATCCTTTAGCTTTAAAGTTGCACTCCTAAACAAGCTAAGATACTTCCTTTCCCTAATCCTTTTTCATTAGGAATATAGCCCAAATAGATAAAGGTTATTGAACTCAGTATATTTAAATGCAGTGTCAGGACTTGCATATCGACTGTTTGAAAATTGTAAATCATCGAAGTATTCAAATCAGCAGTCAGCGTGGGTGTATCTTAATCTACTGAGTGTATATAGAGCCGAGAGACAATATTATTTCCATAGATAATTTGCAGATCCAGATTGCAGATGGGTGGTTTAGTTTCCAGACAATCTCGTTAGGGAGCCAAGTGAAACTATGCCTACATTAAACAGCTCTCCATATGCAATTCAATCTCTTTGTTTCGTTCCGTATTCCTGACCTGGTCTCATTTTTCAACTCGAAAATCAAGTTTCCTCTTGAAGTTTCACGCTAATCTGCCTTATATTCCTTTGGCATATTTCGTACTCCTCGATTCTAATGTAACTAATTAAAGCTAAATACAAGTGTATGTACAAAGTACGCAAGTCGCCGAGTTTGTTGCTTGAAAAGTTCGTGGCTAGATGTTAGTTTGGATGCAAGGGGATGCTGTTAAGTCTCAATTAAATCCTTTTAATAAACTCTTCCTCCTATTTACCTGCCTCCTTTCATCCAGTTTCCCTTCGGATTTCTCATAAAAAATCACCTTCAAGAGAAGGAGTAAAGGAAAACAATTATTTGAGAAAACTCTGTCAAGCTTCGGTTTGCAGTCTCCCTTTACTTTCTAAATCACACTCTCTTTTCGTTTATCTCCATTTTCCCCCGATTCTTCTTTTTCGTCCCTCTGGCTGCTTCTTCCGCTCCGTCGCACTTTTTGCCGATAGGGAGTTCCACACTCTGCTCGTCTTCTTCCTTACCTTCATCCGTCCTTCTTCTTTTCCCCGTTTCCTTCTGCATTTCTCTCCGCATTCCATCCTTCCTCTCGCTCGGACTGCTAATTGAATCGTCAGAAAATTTATTCTCTCGCCCGTGTCATTCTTCCGTAGCTAATTTCGCGGGAGGTGATGTGTAAGCTTCCGAAGCGGTTCTTGTTCGGCTCGTTCGCTAGATTAAAAATATCTACGCGATTAAAATAAAAGACAGAAAAGGAAACAGAATGTGGAGTTACTTTAGAGCTTGGCGTTTTTATTAGGAAAATAATCAAACGACCGCTCCCTTCTTCTGATTGATGAGCCTGAGCCAATTATGATTATATCAAAGATTCTATCAATTGATTACTTTGTTAAACTTTCATAAAAAAAGATAAATTTTAAAGCTTTCTTTATTAATTTCTTTATATATCCACAGGATATCCCGGAAATTTTTTTCATTAAAAAGATGTAACTTTTTCCCGGCGAATATAATGAAGATCATCATCTCTCGTTCGATGAGAAAATCATAATGGGTTTGGTGAGATGATTTTCTTCAACATTTTCATTATTTATTGAAATCGTGTATTAATTTGACTGTTTCCACCATTGACATTGCAGAATTTTAAGTACGATAAATTTGTAATTGTGTAATTTAATGTGTAATTCTTTAATATAAAATGGAAATTTTAAAATTTGGCTTTCTGATACTGGGATGTAAACAAAGTCCGTCATGATTTTTGCTACACGATATGATAACACTATTAAATCAGGTTTCGCGCACGCTGATGATGCAGCGTGATTTATTAATTCTGTTTTCTATTTTTCGTGAGTGATGGAGGAATACTTATCGCAATGAAGTTTTAACAACATTATTTTGTAAAATCAGGCATATTTAGAAGATAATTCCAATAAACAGAAGATGTTCTGTTTAGTACTCATCCAAAAAACATAAATTAACTAATAATTTTAGATAGGAGGGATACAATGAGAACTACAGATGCCTATGCCAGGCTTACTGCTAGGTAGACTTTGATTTTGCCAATGTTTTTACAGACAGCGATTTTCACTAGGATCGTACCTCTAAACAACTTTTTCTACTTTCTTAAACTAACTTAAAGAGAATAAAATACCACTCTATATTTACATTATTCTTGGTATTTAATGAATATCTTTCGTTTTCTGTGGGTACTGCATTAGCGTAATTATTTTCATTGATTGGGGTTCCGTTGATATGGACCAATGAAAACAAGAGTTTATCGGCACAATTAGGATATGGCGTTGTTATCCGCTGACCTATTTGTATCTCAAAGGGCCGGAAGATTAAGCTATCAATCCATAATAATCGCGTTTCAGTGGCTTCAGGCGCACATTCGAAAACGACAGCTACAAATGGAATCTGGGTCTCCCCAAACTGGGATACGGTATCGACCATTCACAGGAAGGCAAGTCTTTTTGTGTAGAACTTTCTTAATAATTTTCTTCAACGAGAACTTCATGAGAAATCTTCTGAACAAAATATTGAAAGATTTGTTAAAAATATTTGTAAATTTTTAATTTTTATTACTATAGAGTTTCTATTTTCATTTCTTCGCACTATTAAACATGGTCACAAGTAGCTTATAGAATTAAAATTGTTCCGATATACTGTGATTCAAGATGATCAAGCTGTAATTTGTATAAAAAAGCGTGAAATTTGCAAAGAAACTGTAAAAATTAGTACCTTCTTAGGGAAAATTATTTTCAGGAAGGTGACGATAATAGGATTAAAAACTCTAACAATGAATGCTTGTATTGATTTCTTCACAGAATTCGAACAATAAGAAATCCTATGTAACCTTGAAATCGAATTTTTTAAAATTTTTGTAATGAAAAAACTCGTATATCGGTAGAGTTCTTAATCTGAGTTATATTATTCCATTCGAAAAACATTTAAAATACAAATAATCATTAACTAAAAATTTTTATCCATTTTTTGTTTCCTTTACATAAATATAATTTTGTAGATAAGTGAAATATTTAAAGTTTTGCACAAATTAATGATTTAAAAATCCTTAGGTGCTACATGCCATTTTGAAATTGCAATGTAAAACAGAGGCAGGAAACAAAAGGAGAAAATGCAACTACAGAAGAAAAGGGAAGGATATAAACTTTTAGCGCAAAAATTTCTGTTATAGGGTATGTATGTAGAGGGTTATGTGAATTTTTCTTCTTTGCTTATGTTACTCTATGGGAAATTATAAGTCAAATGATGCAGTTAATGTGTAATTAACTCAACTTTTTCAGTATTTCGGTTCTTATTCTACATGACGGAATAAGTATTCGTAAAATATTTAGTATGATATTACCAGAACAAGAAATCACGTATCTGAGTTTAGCAAGAATTGCCATTTTACGTACCCTAAGTTGAAGTAATTGCAATTGCGACGGATTGTAATGGAAACGTAATTGATGAAGTTTACCAGAAAGGAATGTTAATGTAATACCCAATAATAGGTGAAAAATCAGAATTTTGCGCTTTAGCATGTCTTTCAACGTGCGGCATTTCTCGAATAATCTAGTCCATCGTCAGAAGAGAAGCATTACTTCGCAGAAATAAAATCGTCTAAGGAAAATCCGATTACTCTTTCCTTAACGCAAGCTTTTTCGTGCTTGCAATGCAGAAATTCGCACTATTCCTTTCGATATACTTTTCCTGAACCTAAAGGGATGGTAGCGGAACCGGAAGAGATATTTTTACATCACCGTCCTCTCAATTTCACCAACGAGCTGTTTATTACTTTCAGAGAGAAAAGGAAACCGTCCATTCAAATATCTCTGCATTATTATGAAGAGGTACTTATTTTCTATCACTCAAAATTAGATTTGTAATTTGTAATCTATTTGGGACTCACCGCAGAAACTCCTTTAGAAAACTATTCTCCGGTCGCGGGAAAAGAGTAAGCAGTCGTCGCCGGTATAAAACGATTGAGTAAAATGTGATAAATATTCGTTGAAACTTAATTAATTTTGCCATGCAGTATGAAAGGGGTATTAAAATTGACCTCTTGAGTCAGAGATTTCTGAGAAAGTACTTAATTTTGTAATTAAACCTGGGGAATAATTAGTAAAGAAGAGGGAAGGAAATCGTGTCCGTGATTTAAAGAACTGCAATGAAGATTAGCAGAACTTAATTCAGACCGTCACATTAGTTTTTTATGTTTTAAATATTTGAAATTGATCCCATTACAACAACTTTAAAATATAGATAGTCCGATGCAGAAAGATTGTCCGTCAAGGCTGTCCCACTCCTACCTAATACCTGGGGAATAATTAGTAAAGAAGAGGGAAGGAAATCGTGTCCGTGATTTAAAGAACTGCAATGAAGATTAGCAGAACTTAATTCAGACCGTCACATTAGTTTTTTATGTTTTAAATATTTGAAATTGATCCCATTACAACAACTTTAAAATATAGATAGTCCGATGCAGAAAGATTGTCCGTCAAGGCTGTCCCACTCCTACCTAATACCCACAAAGGATTCTGCATTATATTCTTGGATTCTGGTTTAGGAGCTAACTCATTCGCATACAGAGCAAGATCGAATAACATTTTTCATTATTTTTTTATTTTTTGGGAGAATTAGAAAGCTATTGAAGTTTAAGTAAAGTTTCATAATGGCATTTAATTTGGTCACTCATTAATGCTATGAAAAGTGTAATTCTTGGGGTCAAACGGCCGGAATTCTGTGGACCCACTCCACTTACAGCATTCTTCCTCAGTGAGGAAAGAGAGGGCAAACTACCTCATTCCTCGTCTTTCCTAGTAAACCTTATTCCCTCTACAAAGCTTTTACTAGTTGATGGTTTATGAAATGAGGATCCGACAAGCGTTCGGAATTAAGCTATAGACCAAATATACATATACGTATAACACTTTATAGGCTCAAGAAACATTAGTTATACCGTCCATGAATTTTAATCTTCGTGATGCAAAAGAATATCTCTTAGATTGGTCTAATTTACACTTAAGGATGCTAAAGGAAAATAAGATGATCCATTGAAGGGAAACCAAATTTTATTTGAGTCGTAGCCGAAAAACAGAAACAACCGTAAAAATGTACGATAATTTGTTATTTCAAGATGTTTATCAATGAAAGCGAATAGACACCGCTTGAGACTAAATTTGAGGGACCTGCTCACAGATCCGAAATTAATCCTTAAGTAGATAGGTCCGAAGGAGCTTAGGGAAGCAATACTTTTTGCTTCTCCATCCTGATAAGATCACTAAAAATGCAAGGAAATGTCGATTTTCCCTTCATTAAGTAAATTAGTCTTTATGGACCGACAACTTTCAACAACAAAATTCTTTAACTTACTAGTAACTCGTATTTCCTGTATAGGGAATACATGAATAGCCTAATCGTCGTTAAACCTGCTTCTTTCGTTACTCAGCCTCTTAACTACGAATAAAAATTTTGTTTCATTCAGATTATCATATTTCATATCAACTGATCTACTTTTGTACATACCACCAAGGGGAGAAAGAGCTCTCAATCGTCGTATTATAAATATATTTAATAACTCTACGTTTGTTATTCTCAAGAAAATGAAACCGGAGACCGCCGCGGCATCCCGAGGGCGGTGTCCACCAATGCGGCGAACGAAAAAAATGCCAAAATCGATAATAAAATATTGTTTCTTCAGATGGGTTAAAGATGGGAAATGAATTTACCATAACAATTTTGCTGTTAGCAAACTTAAGAATATTGAATCGATTTCAGATTTGTTGAGGATTGAGAAATGGCGAAAAAATAGATTAAATAGGGATTATCCCTGACCTCAGTAGTGATGCCATAATAATCGTCTCATTCAGCCAAAACCATGATTTCTCCTCCTCCAATAGCTCTGGGCAACTAACCTTGGCCTAGGAGTCCAAACTCCCGGAAGAAATCCAATATTTCCGCGCTTCTAGGACTCATTGATGCGACCATATTGCACCACCTAACGATATGACTCTCTAAGAACGCTCACGACGGCGAATAATTCCTATCTCATCTCTTCTCGGGACACCAAAGAAAAAAGCTTCAGGGAGGTGCTTTTAAACCCTCTCCGCCCTTAATAGGAATTCCTGCCCGAGTCTCCAACGACATCACCCTTGGGTGTGGCACCTTCCTTACTAGAGTGGATGGTGACAAGATGCTCCTTTCTTCGCTTTCATAAAAACTGACGTAAATTTCCTTTTCCTTGGTTTGAATCTTTTAATGAAAAGGAAAGAGGGACATTCATTTTTTAAAGTAAACTAGTCGTTCAATGTTAGCTCGCCTTTCCTTTTGAAATGGCCTTAACACAGTTTTTGAGATTACGAGAGGAAATAATATTCCTATTGTTTTGATGGGTCAAATTTTCATTTTATTTTTTATTTTATATACAATCCCATTTATATAAACTCCTAAATCCCCTTTATTCCATCATCATTGTAAGCGAAAGATAATCCATTTTCATTCTTGACATGATTTCCTAAATAATTAAATTGCGAACTATTAATTACGTACTTATTACGAACCTAATAAATGCTATTTGTGCATTTTAACCGAATGACCTAACTAGTATAATATCAATAGAACACATAATCCGCTTAATTTTTATAACCGTTGATTTTAAGTTCATTATTATTACCCAAATTAGTCCTTGAATCATCGAAGAAAGAAGAAGAAATATAATCGCATACTTAGATATACAATTTATAATNTTGTGCATAATGAGCACTAATATATTCCTGCTTTGATATTTTTAAGTGCAGAATTTATCAGTAATATAAATATAATATAATACAATAGTAATTTATTGTGAGATTTAAATTATAACCTACAAAAATCTCTTACTTTAAGTAACTTCAAATCCATAAAAAATGTATCTTCGATGTAGCTTAAAAATATCTCTCTCTTAGGAAAGAGAAAGCATTTTGTCACACCACCTACAGCGTATCCTCGAGATTATGCAACCTCACAGTCATTTATTTTGACTGAACTATCTAAATTCCGGAAGCGCATACAACAAACCAATGTAAAGCTTTCAATGAGCAGTAGAACTTACACCCACAAACATGCAAGCGACGCCACCAAGGAGGAAGCTATCCATGAAATAATAATAATAACGTCTTAGATAGATTGAAAGAGAGCACGCAAGCTAAAGTTTTATCGACCAGACTCAATGTCTCAAAGCTCTTATATTTTTTGGTACATTTTTATACTCTTAAAAGAAGTTGATGGAAACAATAAAAAATAATTTGAATTCATTTTTACTAAAAAATCATAAATCCTCAAATAATATGAGATTTACGTTTTGTGAAATGCAACAATATTTCTGAGACTTTGAAGGGGAAATAGAAGATTCTTACTTCTTCACCTTCATTCGTAGTTGATTATTAAAAACTGATCGATACGATCTATAGCGTCAAATTTTATTTTGGAAATTCAAAAAATCCGTCTCTTACCTGAAGCAGTACTCTGAAATTCATCCAGATATTAAATGATGTTCTAATGATACGTTGTGAAATCTTCAGTGGATATTTCAATTGCCAATTGATTTCTTAAACGTTTCTCGTTTCATGTAGTGATTAGCGTTCATTCTGTGTTCATGTATTAGGCAAAATGTTTGTAAATATCATGGAAGGAACAACATTCAGAGGCATGGATCATATTAGTTTACAACTCTAATGGCCAGATTCCATCTATTAAGGGGCATAAAATACAGGGCTATGGTACATCATTCATGAATAACAAGTTAATTAAAAGTTCCAATGAGAGATGGAAAGACTTAAGATCGGAAATTGCTTAAATGATCATTGACATTAATAAAAGCAACGTGTGCCAGTTTAGGAAAATTATCGTAAAATGGAAAGATAAAATAAATTATTTTTCGTGCTGATAGGCACCGTTTGTATTCTTCATATGGGGATCTACATTCTGTTAGAATAGTGGGCTACGTCATATTTGACAGCACTTTACTTCAGAAGAGAACTTCAGAACGCGTGGCAACAAATATTTTCTTTTAGAGTACTCAGCCCGAAGACCTCTCAAACCCTCTTCCATTAGCTATGAAATGTCCTTGATTGATAATTAGGATTACTGGGCAATATAATGGCGTGAGCTACTTCCACTTTGCTTTTCTACGGAATTGGAACTCTACAAGCGGAAAACCTTCGCAAAAGAGCCTCACGGTAACTATCTATAATATAATATTATCTATGAATAATGCTTTTCTTTTGTAGTACTCAATTTATGACGAGAGTCATAAACAAAAGTCATTATTCAGCTTCATTCATACATCTACATACTTAATTTTATCGTCATGAAAATAAGAGAGACAAAAAGAAAAAAATGCGCTTTTCTCTAAAAAATGCCAAAAGAAAAATAGAAAAATTCCACTCATCAAGTTTTGGCTGCAGGAACCTGAAATATTTAGCACGGATCAACGCGTATAATTTTCCTAGAGTCCAACGAAGTGAGACATTAACACAACCCCAGTAGAATTTCATCCTCACTCATGTCAAACATTACTTTTTTACACAAATTTCTCGCAGTTGAGGCGCTCCCTTCCACCGCCATATCTTACGCTCACACCTGGAACAAGAGAAAGTCCCCTTGAAGCAGGTCGCCCTATCCGTCTAACCGCTTGCCCTAATGATCGCGACCCACCTGCACACCGCGGTAGAATATCATACCAGCCCACGCAGGGTGCGGCGCCTTTCTCGCATGCCTCTGCGGTGTCCTCTTCCCAACTCATTTGTCAAGTTAGCGAGGAAAAAAAGGCCTTACCCTGCGTGGGCAACGTAGAATAGACCGAACGCTTGGGGCCGCAATCTCCACACAAATCAGCGCGATAAGTAGTGGGAGAAAGGCCTCGGGAGGCGTTGTATAAGTTTTTCGCTTTTTATCATCTACTCGGTGCGTTATTTATGGCAGAGCGGATCTCTATGAGCGCTCATCCCGACGTTACTTTAGGCCCTTAAAAGGAATTTTCATTTCGCTTGTTTTAGCAGTTTTCGTTGATTTTCATGGGATTTCATTATCGCTTTATGTTTTCGGGTAAATGATGAATGTGTTTGCGAAAGGAAGTGTTTAGCTTTTCGAATTGAGGTCGACGGGGTAAAAATTAATCTCTCGAGCATAAAATTTGAAGAGAAACTGCATTTCCTCAAGCTTTAAATAGCAATTCGTTTATTGGTAAATATGGTAAACCAAAGGTGACTGACTTTTTTTGTTGACTACAATTTTTGTTACATAAAACTGCACGGTAATACTCTAAAAGAGCCTGGTACTACTGAATGTTAATGTCCTGTTAATCTAAAAAGGTAGGTGTAAAAATCTTTAAAATATTTTAATTTTTTACGATTTAATATGCACCTTTTTACATTAAGAAGTCCGCAGATTCCTCCTATAAAAGTTACTCGTTGAAGAATGGATCCAAAATATCACTCTAAATCGAACCCTGGTATGATTTTATTTTACTTCAATTTAGAACACTTTATTTACTAATTACAACAGAGAAAATTGATTCTTTAAGCTGATTTTGACTTTTGGATAAATAATGTAGTTAAAGCACATCAGAAAGACAATAGAAAAAGTATGTACACGCATACATCAACTGGAGGAGTCGTGAGTATACGCGATGTTTTCCATATAAAATTGTTAAATGTGAAGAAAACTAAGACAGATGTATAAATAGGCACAAGTGTTAAAGATAGCTATGCTTATGCTTTTCCTGAAGTAATTCATCATCTTCAACTTTCTCCTTTTTTGGAATATTGCCAATTCTTCTCTTATCATTCACAACCTTGACGTCGGTATTGATTACTAACCTCACAAGATTTACTAACATAATTTATTAATAGAAGGTCACGCGGTCTTTGATTAATTACTAGGGTCTTGAATAAATTCCGGGGATAAAGGAGCAACGCAGAGAAAGCGACTAGCTCTCCGGATGGCCAGCGTAACGTAAACCCATAAATTACCCTTGAAACTTCGCACAAGGGTCATAGTTCCCATAGGAAAATGGAAACAAAGCAAGGCTATTGTGCATAATGAGCACTAATATATTCCTGCTTTGATATTTTTAAGTGCAGAATTTATCAGTAGTCAGAAAACTGGGATAAATTAGCACTAATATAATTATTTTTTTATTGTAGTTGATTATTAAAAACTGATCGATACGATCTATAGCGTCAAATTTTATTTTGGAAATTCAAAAAATCCGTCTCTTACCTGAAGCAGTACTCTGAAATTCATCCAGATATTAAATGATGTTCTAATGATACGTTGTGAAATCTTCAGTGGATATTTCAATTGCCAATTGATTTCTTAAACGTTTCTCGTTTCATGTAGTGATTAGCGTTCATTCTGTGTTCATGTATTAGGCAAAATGTTTGTAAATATCATGGAAGGAACAACATTCAGAGGCATGGATCATATTAGTTTACAACTCTAATGGCCAGATTCCATCTATTAAGGGGCATAAAATACAGGGCTATGGTACATCATTCATGAATAACAAGTTAATTAAAAGTTCCAATGAGAGATGGAAAGACTTAAGATCGGAAATTGCTTAAATGATCATTGACATTAATAAAAGCAACGTGTGCCAGTTTAGGAAAATTATCGTAAAATGGAAAGATAAAATAAATTATTTTTCATGCTGATAGGCACCGTTTGTATTCTTCATAGGGGATCTACATTCTGTTAGAATAGTGGGCTACGTCATATTTGACAGCACTTTACTTCAGAACAGAACTTCAGAACGCGTGGAAACAAATATTTTCTTTTAGAGTACTCAGCCCGAAGACCTCTCAAACCCTCTTCCATTAGCTATGAAAAGTCCTTGATTGATAATTAGGATTACTGGGCAATATAATGGCGTGAGCTACTTCCACTTTGTTTTTCTACGGAATTGGAATTCNATAATAACTGAAACGATAATTCTTCAGATTCCATTGCAGCTTCGTGATTTATCTTAGAAGAAAACACAACTTAAAATGTTATAGATTTAAAAAAATGCAAAGGCTAATTTTTAAAACATCCCGAACTTGCTTTAGCTTTTCCGAAGCAGCCTATTAACTGACTGAAAATAAAGATTCACGGCTCTTTTCTAGGATCAAAAGAAATGACACTATTCACATCATGTGTATCACTGACATCACTACATCTTCTTCACTGGTTGATTGGTTGTGAATATCAATAACGAATGCCAGTATCTGCTAACGAAATATTTTTCTTTCGAAAAACCATGGAAATTAGTCTAAATATTACTCTCAGCAGCTTTAAATTAATTAATATTAAAGGCAATGTACCTATTTAATCTTACCCTTAATATTAATTGTAAATTGTATATTGCCCTTAATATTAATCAATTAAAAGCTGCTGAGAGTAATACTTAGGCTAATTATCATGGATTTTTCGAAAGAAAACTTGCCCACTGACGTTTGAAATTTACTACACATACATGTTTTAAAGCGATATCCTTCCCTGTGACTCCTTTGTGTCAGCCTGAGTTTCATCCAAGATCAATGGCGCTTCTTTCAGATAATATATTAAAATGTTACCTAGAATCTCTTTATGAGAAATATAACTTTCCTGATCGCTGCTTAAAACGTAAGTTTAAATATATTAGGATGATACATAAATTAAATTAAAACATAAACAGAGGGAAATAACTGATGAAGAGATTCGTTTTACGCATTGGCGCTAACATGTTTCAGTACCTACGTTTTATCTAAAAGATTTTCTATCTGTATAGCCACATTGCTTTGCAAACAGCGCAGAGCTAATGGCGTTCTAGATAATCTTTTATCTCAACGGGACACCAAGCAGAGATGATTCGCTTGGGAGAATTGTACATAAATTCATGAAGATTTAACATACAGGTAAAGCGAATATGAAATTTACCGACAGCTATATGCCATAAACCGAAACAACCGTGCTTCAGATCCCCATTAACAAAAGTAATTAAAACAATCTAGATGCTTTTCGCATTGAACATTTCTAAATAAATAATCTCTAATTATAACAAGTCTCCAGGTGATTATTTGTCGCTGGATTCTCCTCATCCAGTATTTACTTGGAATTGTTTTCCCTAATGGCTTGAAACCCTCGCCCATATTCATGAATCTTTTCACAGCTCTGCCTTTAATGCCTTAGTCGTTATTCATACAAAAGGCGCATAATGAAGCATCCATTAAATGTTACGAGGAAAATTATAACTTAAATGACTGTTGAGAAGGGAACGCCTCAAATCTTTCGACCAAAACGACGGAAAGAGCGATCGAGGTCGTAACGTGAAAGTCATTGCTTCACATCTTCCAGATATTAGATTGACAGTAAAAGATGTGGACATATAAAAGAGTTTTGTAGTATACACCAGAGGGGGGCAATTAAATGAGTGTCATGTAATCCTACGTAATGGTAAGTTTTTTACAAAGAAAGTAACACTTAAATTTAAATTTCGTACTACTCATCTCTCTGATTTGGTTCCACCAAATATGGGAAATATATTTTTACTTGTTTCATTTTGAACTTCATCTTCTCTGGTTAGTATGTTATTCCACAGGGATACATGAGTTCATTGAGTTTAATATTCAACGGATTTCAATTTTCGTATTTTCCCCATTGAGCCTTCAGAGCTTAAGCAAGAAAAATTGAATATGCATTTAATACAAATATATTGATATTAATTCTCAGTGACTCAATGAAACTGGAAAATAAAAATATTCCCCTGAATGGTACATACTGAGAGCGTAAAGTATATAATCAAAATAGAAACCACAGCTCTTTTTCGAAAATTTGGAAAAAATTTAATGTTACAACTCATTGAGCTGATTTAAGCGACTTAAATTTCATCATGGTCTCAACATGCAAATATAAATGCAATGCAAGTAGAATTTTTATGTAAATATAATTATAAATTCTATAATTTTCTTTTCTCTTATTAAAGCTGAATTCTCACGCAATACTGAACAAATGCTGAAAATGATCTTTTTAATTTAAACTCAAACAGAATAAAGGCATGTGAATAATATTCTCAACGGGCTCAGAAATACCATTTCAACATAGATGATGATAGAATGAATCTTTAATGTCAATAATTCAATATGAACTTATTCGGAATCATGCTGTATAATATGACAAGGTTTCGGACAATGCTTGACATTTAAGTAAATTATCCATTCCCAAATCGAGAATATCCCATATTACGGGAATACACTTTATCTGGATTAGAGTTTCAGATAATATAAAAAGGTATACGTAATTGTTTTAAATACAGACACTAGTGACGTAAGTAACACAAAGAATGTACTTGTTTCTAGAGAAAATTGAATTTAAAATGTTAATGAAAGAACGTATTCAAAGGCTTGGATAATTCATTTAAGCTATTTTGGAATGCCGTGAGCGTGGTTGTGTGTGAATCAAAAGGAAATTTTTAGCGGTGAGAGGACTGTAATGAAACTGCTTAAAATTCTCGGAAGCCCATCTATTTTGGCTTTTTCAGGTAAAATTGTACAAAATTAATTGCATTACATTCGTTAATCAAACTCAGCGTTAATTTAGAAAGGAGGGATTAAAATCCAATATTTGACGGTTGTGTTTTAAAAAACTCTTGGGCCTGTTTAGTATTCCCAAAGAGTGTTACCAATGAGGTTTGGAGTCAAAATACTCTTATTCATTATTTACAATTATTAGTCAAAAAACCCTAGGACGAGAGTCCATAAATAACGCTGTAAATATCGAAGAAATTTTGATTAACTCTTTCTTTTCTACAAAATTAACAATTATCGAAGAACGCAATGGGGATTAAAACTCCCGAGTCGAATCGAAAAACATTTGCCTCATGAATACCACACAGGTTCAAAGGACAACAACTGCTCAGTATTATATTAAATAGGTACCCCATACTAAAATTTCAGAGTAAATTGACTTCTTAAGGCAGCAGGAATATACTATAAAAATCCTCACTCCTTTTTAGTATAAAGGTTTTTAATTTAAGGAAATTAAAAGAGCATGAATCAATGATACAAGTTCTCTTTTCTGCATGGAGAGGATTTGGGCCGAAAAAAAGGGAACTCAAGTTTTCAGAGGGAAAAAGAGATATGGACAAAGGTATTTTATTCACTTAACTTGGACCGTTATTATTGTTTCTTTGGCACAAATTTTAGAAAGAAGAGATTTTTTATAGCAGTATCCACTTCGAAACAAATAATCATTATCCCGCACGTATAGCGGTTTTTTCTCAACAAAACCAACATGTTCACATGCTTGGGAATGCTTCATCTTTTCATCCCATAACAATCGATGCCGGTGCTGAGATTTCACTTTGCGAGAGGCTCGCAATGGTGTCTTTCATTCCAAATGCGACGGTTTCAGAATGGAAGCAAATGAGACTCATTCCCGTATCTTCATCGGTTTTCTTTGAATACGCATTATTTAAGAGACTTGAAAAATGAGCAACCTCTACTTTAAGAGAGTTAACGCAGCAATCTACTTTTATATCTTTCAGGTCGATAAAGGGGCTTTCGTAACATCTCTGAAGGAACCCAGTTTCAATTATAGGAAAAAGATATTCCATTTCACCAACAGATCGCTTCTCATTGAAACTGAAAGAGATGATGTCGATTCTGCCTAAATCGACCAAACGGGACTTATGCTGAAACAAAAATGACAGCCATTCTTCGAACGTGTTTCAGACAAAAATACGAAATTATTCACTATAAAATTAAAGATTAATTAAAACATGTTAGATTTATTGTTTTGTAAGAGTATTTACCATGAAAAGTTGGTTTTTAAATCTTGATTATTCCTAAATCACTCGAGAAAATTCATATAAAAGTCAGTGACTAATAGTGTTTTGTTTTACGGCCAGTTTAAGAAGAGCTTTTAGGATATTAATCGCATTTATCTCCTGATAAAAGATATCAAAATTGTGGTGCGTAATAAAGAAGGTGCATCGCTGTCACAACATATCTATTTCTCAAAACTTGTATTTCTGCGAGAAAATGTTTGCCATGTCGATTCTATGATAGCCTTCTGTGAAGAAATATTTCTTGCACTCCTGCGTATATACTATTAGTCACTGACTTTTATATGAATTTTCTCGAGTGATTTGGGAATAATCAAGATTTAAAAACAAACTTTTCATGGTAAATACTCTTACAAAACAATAAATCTAATTGACGACCCTCTATCCCTTCCTTTCCTTTCATAAAATTTTCTTGTTTGTTTCATCTTCAGTTTAAATACTTAATTTAACACCTTAAAAAGATACTCAAACTCCAAATATCACTTGCAAAACTAATTTTTATCTCGGTAATATACCGGAAAATCAAGACTTCATTTGATGCAAGCTATCATATATATATA
>KZ308384.1:566460-684875 GCA_000376725.2 Ladona fulva | reverse complement strand
TATATATATCTTATATTTGCCTTGTAAAGTAAGGAAACGAGTAAAAAGGAGATGAATGATGACATACATAAGATTACGGAGATGAAAATTTATCCAGCTCATTACAATTGGAAAGGCTCATCAAAATTTCTCCTTTTTCAAATTCCAAAACTAAAATACTCGTAACTCGTAAAAAAAAATACTTCATAAATTACTCTTTATGGTTTAATTTCCATTTTCGCACAGAAAAGTTCAAAACCCACTAGCTTTCATCATGAATGAGTAACCCAAGGAGGTACATTTTACCCAAGTAAGTACATATATACCCAAGGAAGAATTTTTTATACAATAAATGGAACTTTTTATAAATATTAATATTCTCATGTAATAACGAATGCAAGTTTTAGGCTTGAAGTAAAATAACGCTACCCATATCAAATTTCTATTTAAATCGAGACCTACTATTATTGAGATATAAAAAGAGATATTCAAGGATTGAGCCTCCAATTTATAGGGTCTATCAATCGTAATACGGTTAAAAGAAAGAAAATATCGCCGATCCCCTTTAATTCTTAAAATCCTTTCCGAGTACAAACCGCACCCATGCGGCACACAGCCCCTACTCGATTGTATGGAGGACCGCGATTAGCCTCATTTGCGTCAAGTTGAAGAGAAAAGTTTGCCGTCAGAATGTTTAAAATATCGATTGAAATCGTCCAGTTGATAACCCAATAAAAACCGTTCTAGAAGGAAAGCTGTTCGAGAAGAAGAGGAATCAAAATTAAGTTTCAGGAGAGGAGATAACATTAGGGATGGAAAGACTTGCAGATGTGAAAAGGGAGGGAAAAAAATGAGAAAGGTAGGAGAGAAAAAAGCCGAAGGATTAAGAGAAAGTATACTGAAAAGATTGGAATGAAATGGGAAAGGAAGACTGGGGAATGCACGTCTGGACCGGAGAACTTATCCACCTCTAAAATGTCTCGGAAACACATCCTACCTTAAACGAATGGGGATTACCTTCCCAAGCGAAATAAACTTTGTTGTGGTATGGAGGGAAATATTCAAGCATGGGGAGAAATAGGGAAAGGCTAAAAGGAAAAGGAAGAAGGAACACACGAAAAAGGGCCGCTGGAGAAGCTCTTTAGGAAACGAACTGCTGGAAAGTGGCCTCTCTCTCAACCCCATCATTTCATTACTATCTCCGCGCATATTATCACGCTCTCACCCTACCGTTTTGCACTCTCTCGTCCCCTGTTTCATCTCTAATCTCTCCCTCCATCCGCTTCGCCGACTTTATCCCCGACCAGTCATTTAGGATACCTTTCACCCCGAAAAGGGTGCACCAAAGTCTAACTCCCATTTTTACCGAGAGAGGTCGTCCTAGAAGTTGGAGACTAGAATGAATGGAATGAGATGAAGAAGGAAATCGTAAAAAAGACCGCAAGCTAACCTCTCTCAGGTAGCTTGTTTTCGGAACTTTAAGCTCTATTTTTTTTTGCTCTCTCCTGCCTTTTTTCCCAAACCAAATGTACCGCCGATTATTTGCTGTATTTCTTTCTGCAGACGAATTTGCTCTTCTGTTGTTCTTAACAATGACAGATTATATTCTTCAAAGTTTGATATGGCTACATCTTATGTATTCTGTCAGTTAAGTCTTCAACGATTTACGAATTTATTTATTTCCAAAGACCCCAGAAACATCCATTAATTGGACGAAAGTAGCAAGAGACAAAAACACACATCCATGATACATGTAGTAATGATGAATGCAAAAGGCCCGCTAACACGTCAGTATGCCATCTTCCGCCACCGAGAATATAAAAATAAATAACTTAATTACCATTCCATTTCGTGGAAATGAAGAAATTGCAATTATGCAATTCGATTTTTCTTCTCAGAATTCCAAGGTTTACTCCTGTTTTATCGATTTGTTTTAATCGACTAATTCAAATCAGAAAATATACTTTCTAAAACACACCTGTCACCTTGGATTGCTTAAATTACTTATGATTCTTAATCAGAATTTAAACTTAGTATCTACTACTTACGATATTATTCTCAATATATTCATAAGAGAAATCAATTGCTTAAGAGTATAGAGTAAACTAGGAGTGGATTGTAATGCTGGAAATTTTGTCCGGGAGACGACTTGTATAATATAATATAATATACATGTAACGAATTAACCGAATTCTCCACCTCATGAGACAACGTGAAATAATGGCAGAAAAAAATTTACAAATCATGACATTCTCCTCAGTGTTTTAAGAGAAGTTTACTTTTAAGTTACTTCATGGAATTCTACTTAGAGAAGTACAAGCTTATGCTTACTTAAATTCTCATCTGAGAGAGTGAGTAAACTGGACTGTCTCGCTGAAACGGTTTCCATTAGTGCCATTTCCAATCAGCACCATGGATATTTCGTGTAATCAACGTTACTTCATATATATTTTGGTTATTCGATGAAATGTGGGCCATTTGAGAATGATGAAGTAGCATATGAAAGATGCATAGTCGCTTGCAAACCGCAGTCCAATTAAAGATTCACCAGATTAATCCAATTATACACTACAAGCTCATAACTCACTTTGCATCCACGACAGCTTGTAAGACGAGTATATGCACGAGTTAGATAAGTCTGAGCCGCCTCTAGCGAGAAAAGCTCTTACGGCTTAGGGTGTGTTAGCCGAAGAAATCAATGCATTTCATAAATAAGCCAAGATGACATGGAGGAACTTCTAATTCACGAATTCAATTAACGGATTAGACTGTTAGAATAAAAAAAACATAATTAAAATGAGAATAATGGTAAATCTATTCTAAATTATAATTAAATTATTTTTTTAAATTACTAAAAGTCAATTAAAAGCCTTTATTATGTCAGCGGTATAAATACAATGTTTCCTTGAAGCCATCGAGTCGCTTAAGATTATCCCCAGCATTTTTACCTTTATGTCATAATTACTTCCGAGTTATGGTTAACGTTGGATAACGTGACAAATTTAGCGATTTTGTCGCTAAATGTAATTAATTTTTCCTTCTTTTAGTGATCTCTTTTCTGTTTTACCGACATCTCGTGCTCTATATAATATGTTCAACGACGCCAAACGTCTAATAACTACTCTTAACACTCATTTCATTTAGTATGTAACCTGTTAACTTGAAGTTTCTGTACATGATGATATAACCTAACACCGAAACCATGGTTGTTTAATAAATAACACGTTGACTGTACCTCACTACTTCTTTTTAAACTAAGTATTTTTCTCTGATGTTATTCATTTTTGTCCAATATAGCAAATTATTGCTATAAATTAAGTTATGAAAATATTCAAAGAGAGAGAAAATTTGCTGTTTAGGATATTAAATTATGATTGGTTCTCCAAGGGAATTTACATCTTCAACTGGCCTTAGATTAAACATCCCATTGAAAAATACGAAAATTCTCTCTTTGAAGACGGTTTACCATCAAATAAGCCACTATCGACTTCATATGAAAATACTATTTGCCAAGAATTTTGAATGGATAGATTACATATACATGCCAGAAATATCAATTCAGAATAATATTTCAAGTTCGAATATCAAATTAGAATATAAAAAAATTCTATCACTCCATTATTCTAACCTGCCAGATTCACAAAATCTAATCAGATCTTCCCATCGGTTTCTTTCGCTCCTATCGCCAGCCGAAAAATTATAACCAGTTGTAGTATGTTTGACTTATTTTAAATTAAAATACCATTACTTTCGGATGATAACAGAAAAAATAGTCATACTTTAAATTTAAATTATGTAATTCCTGAAATGATACTCCATTTATGGAAGTAAATTTAAGCTATTTTATCGTAAAGAATGAAAAGTTAACGTTAAGGAGAAGTACCACAAAGTCATGTCAGAAAAAAATTTAAAGCTATTTATTTTTATATAGCTAGCTATTTTTTAATTACTTTTTAAGGACCTTTTTCGGTCTTTCGCGTCTTCTTAGGGTGTATCTAGTGATATATTAAAAAATAAATTGGCATCTATTGTTGGATTGTGGCCGGAAGGTGTTTTTAACAAAATTCGATACTACTTTCCTAGTATGTAATCAAATGAGTCGTAAGAACAACTTCAGGATGTATGGAAGTCTTATATCTCTCCATTTAATCTGTTTTCTCCAGCGATTTTGAATTTGTTTTTAAATAAGTTACCTAATACGTATCGTATTAACCATTCTTATAAAAAGCTGATGGCGCAATTATGTCTCATATTTAAACATAAAACTGCCTTATATATTCGCCAACCCGCATCCTTCTTATTCATACTCTCCTTATTCCTAAAGACATGCTCTTCCTCTCTGAAGTCTACTCTAAGCTCTTCCTCGTCCTGAGAAAGCAATTCCATTTCTCAACTTCCAGCATTATCTTTCTAAGATCGAATTTCTATCGCTCCACTGGGAGCACTTCGTTCAAACATCACCGTGTTTCCTCCTCTGTCCACCTCTACTTATCTCCTTCACAATCTTCTTATATTCCTCTCCTTTCACATCGACGTATATTTCCTTCTCCTCTGTATGATAATCTCTGTTCTGTGTAGCGCCATATATTTTATCCGATTGCACCCTTGGGATTTCTTTTCACTTTAATCTCATCTTCTGTCTATTTAATGGTTTGTTACGTAAACGTGTTCCGTGATAAATGGCAGCACCTCACGATTTTTAGTCATATTATTAGGATAGTACCTCGAATTATTATTCACAGGTTTTATGCGGCAAAGGTAATTAACGAACTCATCGTATGAAATCAATATACGAATCTTTAAGGGGCTTTTAAGATAACTAGTTTTCATATGATATGAAAGAATAGGTGGTACGAGTTATCCTATGTAAAATGAATTTTTACTCATGATGTCGATGAATGACACTAAGGATATTTAATGAACATTGTCACCAGATTGCGATCGATTGTTAAAGTTGGAAAACAAAACTTGCTAAATCAAATGTTGATTTCTGTCTCTCGAACAATGCATTGATAATGAAGTAATAAATAGTAAAAATGTATACATGGCAACAGAATGAATAACATATTGTAAATAAAATACTATTAATAAAGACCGAACTACGGGTATGAAAATATAATGAATACCACCGCAGCTGATACATATGTTAAAAGTTTCTATGTGATAAGCAAAGTGGATTCAAGAGGGTCTACGTGAGGTTTCTACTTGAAATGCATATGTAAAAAAAGTAATTTTATCGAGAAAAGTTTCGGTATAAAGCTATTTGAATATAGGATAACTTACTCGCTATGTACTTTGGTGTAGATGACTTCATTAGAATTCAGTCTGACAAACCACAAACTTTCAGAAGTTTTCGCACTGACGTTTTCAGCGATCTCAATGGTAGGAAGGGTGTACCAGTTTGGTGATAAATTCCTTCTTCTCTCGCATCCACTTTTAAAGTGTTGGATCAGTGTCGACTCGTATTTTGTCAACCCCATCTATCTATTCATCTATTATTCCATCGGGAAAAGAGTATATATAACCCTCCATTATTCTTCCCGTGTAAAGTTTCGTTTCTAATTTACTAACACTATGACATCCACTGTACACACGTTCTCCCAAGAGATCGCTATCTGCTGCGGCAGAAATCCCATCATATTTCTTATCGAACCCATGCTGTTCGTTCTACTATCTATTGCCTTCTATTCGTCCTTGAGAGGTCATTCTCTCAGCGCCTTTCCTCATAACCGAAGCCTATAACCTTAGTTCTCTTTCCACCATTCTTCTTTATTCATTCTTCTTAGCTCTTGTTTCTAGGTACTTTCCTGCTTTACCTCTGTAAGGTATCTTACTTGCTACAAGTAATCTTCAATAATGTCACAAATGGTTATTTGACTTCGGGTTTATTCAGCAAAGTACAAATTTAACTTACGATAAGAACATACAGTGTATCCTCAGCAATGTCTCAACATTGGGAATCTCAATACCTACGTAGATGTTCACAACTTAGCATAAATTTTAATATTTAGCGGATTGCGAAGTTATTTATCTGAAATATTCATTTTATACTTGATCTCACTAAATGGGAACCTATTACCACGGGAAGGTCTCGTGGCCATTCGGCCGCAAGGGAAGCCTCTAGGCTGCACTTGAATTGCCTATTACTTACACCCAAATAGTCGATCATCGAAAATTTTTTACGAGCTTTTTATCATCCATTTTTCTCTCCTACTATTTCCCGAATGGATCATGTGCAAGAGATATCCCAATCATTAGTAATTTCTCACGTCATAAACCTTTTCTCCGGTCCGAATAAATTTTCTCTCTATAATTTCAGAGAATCAACATTAGCTGTCGTTTTAATGTACTTTCCGAAATCTTCTTAACCATCTCGGACTTGGGTAAATTTCTACGTTATGTTGTGTTTATTCAAGTCGTAGGTATTTCTATTAAAATAAAAGCATTATAGGAAGCGCTACCATGATATGTTTACTATATCTTGATCTCGATCAAAGGCATCATGACACGACAGTATCTAGTTAACACTCTAAAGCTAGAATCCATCTGAGAAAGGATTAAATAACGCATGAAATATTTTCCAGGATGAAATTCGTGTCAGATAATATTACAGTAATAATTAATTCTAGGAAACTAATATTTTATATCAGTATCAAAAATAGCGCAGTCGGTAGGATTCGAACCTACGCTCCCAAAGGGAAACTGATTTCTAGTCAGTCGCCTTAACCACTCGGCCACGACTGCCCTTTTTTAACAAACTCATGGGAAACCAAATTTGCTAATGAGTCAGGAAAAAACATAATTAGATCAACAGTTACACCAGCAACTTCAGACATCAATGATCAACATCAAAACATAGCCTTCCCCGAAATATGACGTGACTGAAATCGCAGTGGTCATTACTGCATGAATGAAAACATGCTGGATATGCAGATACAATAATAGGAGCTATCAAAATAGAGGTAGGTTCAAAGCGCGGTGCTTTTACTATAGCATATTTAAATATAAGCCCCTGGAATGTATCAATTTCTTGCAAGGTTTATGAACAACGCACATGAATTATCCTTAAACCAAATTAAAGATAATTTAATATTCTTTTGTGCTATTCGGTGACGCAGATGACGAACGAAATTTACCTTGAGGAAATACTTAAACCTAGGTACCCAAAAAAACGGCACTTTTGCGGTTCTCGGTGTTTTCGCGATGCATGAGATTCAATTGCAAGAAAACGGCGCAACTCTCGGCAACGCAATTTTATAATTATTGCATATAAACTGACTCAGTGTGTTAACTTTTCAAAATTTCGGCGTATTTATTATATTGTTGTCAATTGGTATCAAGTTTAAAATATATCTAATCCTAGAGTTTTCTCGCAGTTCAAGTCAACGAACTGGCTGAGGCAGTTTAAAGAGACCTTTTTTCTACAAATAATGAGCTTTGACAAGTGTCGCATATCTTTTAACGATTAAAGTTTTTAGTTGTTTAATATATAAATTGTTTGCAATCCTTACTTTGCCAATCATGTTTTTTCCTTAAAATCTTTCCTGATTTATACAAATGAAGATTTTTCGTTTGCTTTCTTCTTCCATCTGTTGTATTTACCTAGACAATCGAATGCCTTCTGTTCATTTTCTTGGCAATAGCTCTCATCCTTCGAATGTTGTAATACCTTTCAGCTTTCAAAATTAGAAGGAGAGAGCGATGTTTAATCTGAAGGAGGACCTAATTGTTTTCCTACAGGTTGCTTGATACTGAATTGCTTCAACCATTACTGATCGTGTCAGAAGATTCCTCTCCGGTCGAAAACCTATTGACAAATGATTCTTCGCTCTTTAGAATCTCCTTTAAAAATAGCATGAAAATTCGTTTAGGAAATGTTTTATCTCTGTCAGAAAGCACTTGGTTCCTTAGCAACTTAATAATGGCATAGCTGAGCTTATATGTCCCTATAAATGAATTACTTTTCCGTAAATTACCATTTACACACATGCAATAACATAAACATGGACATACATACTTCTATGTGTTTCATAATCCGCCGACGAGTCAGATAAATTCAATAGAGCAGTCTCTAGTTATTTGTGATTCTATTTAGTGCTTCTGATTACAATTCTGCTGAATGGGTCGAGAAGTCATTCTATGTTGGAAAATAATATGCATGAAACTGATAAGACTTTACATAATATATATCACAGTATAGAAATGGAAACGGAGAATAAAGTATGCGATTTGGTTTGCTAAGGAATGGTATTTATATAAAAGTGATTCATAAACATTTAGCAATTTTTATTTTAATTTTTGGAGAAGAATTAACATAAGTGCTTATCATTTTGTACACATGCGAACCCAATAGGAATCAAACCCGAAACAGCCTTTACCTTCGGCGAACGCGCTATTCTCTTGTCTATCCGGGAGCCGTTCTTTCTGGCTTTCTTCGTGGAGTCCAACCATAGGACTCTTTCTAGACATCGCATCATAAGAGTTTTGCTCTCAAATATTATTTTTATCTAAAAGATTCAGAAGACTTTTTGCGTTGAAAGATGTTGATATCCACCAAAGAAAATACGCACTAATAGACGCGAGTATAAACAAGAGCTATTAGGATTATTTTCTTTTCTTCTTTCCGCAACGTCGAGACTTTCAATATTGTGAGGGAAGGAAGACCCTGAGGAAGCAAGAAAAACCTTTCTCTCCCAGCGATGAAAGTGCGGACAGCCACGTTGAATAGACGGAGACAAATTGCTTCGGTATGGCAAAGGTGAATGGCTTGTAGATCTCGGAGCGTTCGGTATTCTCAATCTGCAAAATTACGCCGCGCTGAATATTTATGAGTAGATTTTTGAGTGAAACCACCGAACGACTTGGAGTCTCCGCCTCGTTGGTTATCGCAATTAAGACTTTGGAGGACTCTTTCCCGCAGCGGCTCCCCTTTCCGCTCTCAGAAATCACTTCGCTCCAAAAAAGCCAACGCAAACGCATAGCACTCCTCCTTCGCGTAACGCGGATTCAACGGCCATTAATCTTTCATTGCTTCTGCATTCCATTTTCCGTAACGCACTCAGCCCCTCCTATTTCTGCAGGCTATCAATCATTTTCTCCTTTCCTCGGGCTGTTTACGTCTGCGAATTTTCCGTCAAGAATCGAGGCCATCTATTTTAAGTCCCGGTGCTTCTTCTTGCGTAACTGAAGGCACATCTATCGCCGTAAAAACATCGCTCGGGAAAGATTGATTTTTTTTCACGAAAGCGCTTGAATATGCACAGGAGTATAAGGAGATAAAGCTTGGTGTTGATGCTCTTTTATGGCTGTTGTTTGCCCAACGTAATTCTCGTGTGATAACCCTATAAACTCTTTCATCACATCGTGATAGTCTCCCACCTTTACTTCAGAATGCTAATTGTCCACCAGTTTTGCATTTGAGATTCTCATTTTGTAGAGAGTGGATCCAAATGAAGGTGTTACTTCCTGAATCTTCTCTAGAGAGACGTTTTCTAGAAATTCATACTAGATACCGGAAAAATAGAAATTGACAACTTCCCATAATTTTTAAAAATTTTCTATGAATAATTAATTTCCTTTTTTAATGCTGAATAAGTATTGGCTGCCATTTCATTTTCGTGTATATGTTATTAAGTTAGCAGAAGAATTTCTCTCGTTTCTTACGTTAATATCCATAATGCGCTATGTTATTAAATAGTACAACCGAACATAATAAAACAATGAACGATCAGAGAATGCCAATGAATTTTTTTCTCATTCGACTTTTGCTATTTTTATTGTTACTTAATGTGATGTTCTATTGCCTTATGGTTGAGGGAAAATCAACAATTCACCAGTAAAATCTCCTTTAATCGCGACTTAACTCGGTACCAACTCGAATTACACTACGATACATTTTTAAACAAATGACTGCGTTCACCAAATTCATCGCCAGTGAAGAAAAGGGAGGCAAAAGAGAATTTGGAAGGAATTAAAGACTTTTACTTGAGCAGGAATTTGGAACCGGAACTTAAACACGGTAAGGCGCGGGAATATTGTTTCCTCCTTAAGGTAAATTTCGGAGAAATGGTTATGGAAATCGTGTATAAAAGAAACAAAGAAAGAAGGCGAAATAAGGAATAAAATATTGACACTAAGATGGGAGAAAGGGCGCAATAGAAATTGTAAGATATCGAATTATTGGCATCTGTGCATTGGATTTTGTACGTATCTATCGGCAGAAATGTCATAAAAACCGATGGGATCAAGGCTCTTCCGTACTCTGGCAGTAATAAGAAATAGGATTAGCACAAGAAAGGGCTTTTTATTCGCATATTTGTGAATTTTCAATAGAGGTTTATTCGTAGCTTTTTCAATCTTTTCTTTTAATAGCTTACCTATTAGATAAAAGCAAACTGGTATGAAACTGTAAAGCTGAAAGAAATTTAAGTACTCGTGAGAGTAAATATATATTTCAAAAGTTTTTATTTACCTTTTATGAAAAAGTATGCATAGAATGTGATCTAAAATATTGGTGGACAAAACCAAAGTTATGGTTTTCTTGGGAGTTCAATTATTATGAGAACATTGAAAAATAAAACAAAGAAAGAGACGCAGTTAAGATTTCATAAAACCATAGATACACCGATACTTGCTTATGTAAGCGAAGCATGGACAATAACAAAGAAAGAATAAAGTAAGTTACAAGCCGGAGAAATGAGATTCTTAAGTAAAATGAAAGGCTGTAGATTAACAGATCATCTCAGAAAAAAAGGCATAAGAACTTACCTGAAAACATTCAATAGAAATGACAAATTAAAATAAAGTAGAGGCAAATGGAAAGAGCACATAAACATAATGGACAAAGAAAGATTAACATTACAGGTCCTAAACAATAAATGTATGTACAGAAAAACGAAAAAAACTGGAAGAACTAGGAAAAGATGGGTACTGTAACAGGAAGATAAATGCCTAATACTTGAAGTGAACAATAAGATGAAAAAGTCAATAGCATTCATGAATCCCAATTCAATCATCTCACTCTCAAAACATCACGCAAGTGATTACTCAAAAGAAAGGAACAAAACCCTTACCAAAAGTGGGTCTAATAATATAATTATCATTTAAGACGGGATATGCCTTTAACTGCTCACATTTAAAATCGAAAAAATATGAAAGTTAGGTTTTCGAAACGGACGCATAAATCATAAATATGATGAATCCGTTCTAAAATAATAGGGTAAAAACAGCAAGAAAGTGAGTTGTTTTAAAGTTGTCAAGTAACTATGATAACGTTATACCTCGTAATCGATGTGTAATAAATCCCTTCAATGTATCATCTGACAAGTGAAATGTGAGGGCAAAGTTATAAATGGAATTCAACTTTAAGAGAAAGGCAAATTCAACAGGCTCACTCAAGCATATGAATGAACCAACCGATCAAACACTTTCAAATACAGCTGAAATGAATTACTTTCATATAAACCACTCCATCGTGTTGCATTCTCTCTCCTTTTCAATAACCGTTCTGTATGCGTACACACATCCCCTGTAAATCACCGACTCTGGTTTGGCCACAAGTACCGATCTGCCCAACGGTTTCAGATAAATCGACGGCGTGGAGGGATTGCAGAACGTTCGCTGGGCGTTAAATCTCTGCCCCAACCTTGCCCTGATCCTCACCCTCTTTGCCCTTTCACCGAGTACCTGACAATTTTTCACTTTTACCGAGGTCCTAACCGAACATCTCACTCTCCATCTTTCCAAGTTGTTACATTCGTTCATGCTTCAAACCCGAATACCTAAACGAAAAAGAGAGCATTCGTTTCTTACCGTATCACATACTCTATTTTTTCTTTATTTCACTGTTTCTATTGTATATTTTTAGCCGTTACGATCGGCCGGTTTGCGCAGGTTTTTTTACCCCCCCTTCTTTGTGGGTGTTTTCCTGCACTGGATACTTTTTCTCTTAGGTTTTTTATATCCACACATTCATTTTTCTCATTTTTTCAAATTCAAAAATGTATTTATGATGACAATGGGTTAGATAGAAGAAGAGACTTTTAGTCTTAATCTCGCCCAAATAAATGCATTTATTATTATTGCTATACCTCCCTTGAAATGATTATTGGAGATTAATAAATAAATATATATCGCATATATAAATTAGAAAAATTGTATTGGTGTTCATGTATGTATGTTCGTCTAAAGCTCGAGAACCAGATTTTGCACAGCTGTCAAACTTTGAAGATTGTTAAATGTCCTCTCCGAACGGATAACATTTTTTATTCACTAAACTGTTCGACTCCAGACCTTTAGGACTGTTTCCATAAAAAAAATGCACGCGAAACTCACTTTTATCGCTTGCATGATTTATTTCATTTACAAAATTAAATCAGAAATTATAGCCATACGAAATCGATACAAGCACTAAAAGGAGGGAAATTATATGAAAATTATTATTCTGCTCGTGGATTTTGGCTTTCGATTCAAAATTATGAGAATTTAGATAAAATAGACGATTTTGTGATCTTTTGTGGTTGTAAAGAACCTGCTCCCCTCAAGACTAATTCCATTTTCGAATCCGAGCTCATGCAATCTCATATTTTCCCCGTTGAGAATCAACGGGCACTTCAGCTAGTATATATATAGAAATGTATTTTTATTAGATATCCTTCCTCACGGTTTCTTTTTCCAAGATGGAGAGCAGTATCCTTTCCGGTTTTGATGTAAATCGAAATAACATTGCTTGTAGTATTTCCAAAGAGAAACGGACATGAAAATCGTCTGACATGAACGGGAATCGAAACAGGTCTTCCGGTTTCAAAGAAAATGTTCTAATCATTGATCTATCTTGCCAAAACGTTTCACCATACCGTTTGGGAGACTACGCAAGTTTGCTCCGGCAAGATGGCCGGCTCAATGGTCAGATTAATCGAGCGGAAAGCAGAAGATCTGGGTTCGATTCCCGGTTCTCTCAGACCTACCTCATGTCCGTTTCTCCTTGAGAGTATTCCTAGCCGCACGAATTTTCCTTTAATGCCATCCTTATCTGCTCCTTACATGCCCCTTAAACGCTCCTTGGGCATTACTGATAGTAATTATGATCTGGCTGTTCTTTCATGTTTCATTGAACTACATAAGTAATCATCGTATATAACCATTTTAATTATTTAGGAATTATAACTAACGTTATTGAAGAGGTATGATGAATTATAGAATACCAGAAAGGTACCAGAAGGAAATACATTACAAAAAGTAGAGCTAAAAGTAAATACTAAATAACACCTGGGATTATTTATATTAATAATTAAAAAAATATATATTAATCAATTAGTTATATTTTTAAGGAGAAATAAAAGAAAGGAGCGAAGCTTCAAATATTACTCTCTGAATAAGAAAGTTAAATTCCTATCTTTGTAACATATAAAACAATGAAAATATATGGATAAGGGAAGAAAACCAATATTGGAGGTTACCTTTTTGAGACTGGTGAAAGGCTATATGAGACGAACCCGAAATTATACCAAATCGAAAATAAAAATGAAACAAAATACGAAATATCTACACTATTATTTTTAAAGAAAGTGGATTCCGGTAAAGTTCGATAAAATACTATGATTACACCAATATCGATCGCGAAAGCAAACTGGTACATAGATAAAATGAATGGGAAATATACCGCTTGCTGGAAACGGTTACGTTTGCATGAAAATTTTTAAGACGGAGCAGGAAAATAGTTAATAATAACAAAATAAGGAATTAAACTCTCACTAACATGCGACAATTCATTACATGATTCCCATATCCCTAGAGGAACTGACGTAGTAAATATTTTTTCTCCTCGACTTTACAGAGTCCCACCTAATAAAGATTTATTCTTTTATTATAAGTAATGCATTCCTTAACAGAAAAGGAGATTCCAGGCGAGGCATAAGGGGGATCCTATGAGTATACGTTTCGCTAACGACTTGAAAATACGGACGGAAACAACAATCGGTGATGCTTATACTCAATTTCAGCTTCGAATGCCCGTAAACCTTTTCCACAATAATTAATTTTGGTAGAAAAACGCGGCCGTAAGGAGGAAATCCGTTTCCCCATTCGCTCCATCTTTTCTTTATCTTCCCTTCGGCTAACCAATTATAAACATCCTTTTAACCGTCCACGCACGCAACCTCTTCGCTCCAACCTCCATCAATCTACGGTTTCCTGTGTGGACCGCCGACGGACATCCTACCTCACCCCAACTGCTGTTCCAGCCTAACTGCCCAAAGTGCTTCCTCTACCTCTTTAACTTCTCCATTTCCAATACTCGCACCTCCATCACAAAGCGAAAGGATATACGAGACGTTGACCTTGTGTGTGTGGGAAGACCTCTTTGGCTACGGGAATGCCCCTTTTACAGCCCGTTGAAATGGCTCCGTTTTGATGGGGAAACGTCATTGGAATCGCTTTGTTAGAATGTCGGAAGTCAATCTCCCATCCTGCGTTGAATTTCCTCCAGCGTATCGCTCTTGGATTTTATTCTGGGGAGTTTTAAGGGAGCCTTTGAGGTGCCCCAACTTGATGGGCTGGGTCAGGGGTCAAGGAGGGGCGGGCGAGGGGAAAGGCAAAGAAAAGAGAAAAGTTGGAAGGTTTCGGGAACTTCAGGGGAACTCGGAAGTGTTGCCCTGGATCTGTCTGCTCGTTTCTCCCTTTCTTCCTTGAGTCGGAATCTTTTCGGTCGCAACCGAAGCGGTAGAAATCGCGCTTCCGGAGACGTTATTTATTTTTTTCTGATTGCGATTCCGCCTGTTTGTCATCCGCCGCCGTTTCTCAGATTATTCCGCCGCCTTTGTGTTTCTTGGATGCATCGGATGTTTCTCCGACTAGCGGAAGTTTGACTCGTATTTAAGGGATGCACGGAGAGCAGTTCCAGGAATGCGACGTCTGTAGTTGGAACGAATCGTTTACTAGAACTTACGGTGATTTGGAGTGAGCTGCATTAGGATTTGCATTAACTTCCGTCGACACTGCTTCCAAATCGGTCGATCGCGAGTATAAGAAGTGATGTGGCGAAAGATAGACGATAAGGAGAAAAGCCATCAAAATATTTGGAGCACATATTTCTTGTGTCTTTCTGTCTAAAGCGAAAATATAAGTTTAAAATGTTGCAAATAATTGCCACATATGCACGGAATTAAAATTAAACATTCATCAGAGATCTTAGAGAAAATATATTACAAAACAGAAAATAATGTAATTTTAAACAAGTTTACGAAAGTCTTCGACTGCTGATGATTTTGTATGAATGATTCCATTAGCAAATAATATTTGACGAATAACTTCCTCCTTCAGAAGGACATTTAGAACAGAATAATATTTCCATACACAGTTATTCGCTCCATTGTTAGAGTTATGTTCCATTTATTCGTTTACATTCCAGCAGCAAGAAAGATTCTCTCTGCAGATGGTTTTACTAAAACAACGAAGTAATTTTACTTACGATTCTATAACAGAAACATTTTTAGAGGAAAATTATCGAAAAGAGTATACACGAGCAAAATTACCTCTAGTCTTTGGTTTCGGTTTTACTTGTAACTGCTTAGCCAATTTATAAGAGTTTCATTCTGATTGTTTAATATGACTGAATCAACACAGAAATATTGAGGACCATAATATTCTACCGTAATACCTTTATTATATTCAATAATTTACGGCGACTTTTACCAAGTCTTTACTTAAAATTTGTGCTCAAACAGATGAAGAAGATAATAACTATCTTGAATATTAATAAACGGGCTCTCAGATAGCAAAGTGGACCGCATGTTTGCTTTCGGCGAAAGTTTCGGAAAATGTTACACAAGTATCTAAAGTTCATCAATAAAGGGTTCTGAGATACTGTTTAGAAATACTTCCAATTTATGAACTACTGGATGTATGTGAGAGAATTAGAGACTGGAACTATGGATATACGTGAGGGAAATAGAGATATTAGATCATCCTGGATAGCTATGTGGACAATACGTTAAACTTCAGTGAAAGCGGTTCCGGGATCGATTCTCGGTGAGGATCTACATGCAAAATGGTCTAAGCTATCAAAGCACTTATAACAATACTACTACATCCAAATAGAGATATTGAACAGTAGTTTTTGAAACATGGAATAAGATCCACGCATTATTTTCGAGTGTTTTCTGTAATACTTACTATAAAATAAAAGGTAAATATTTGCTATGTTGCGATTGAAGTTACCGAAAAATAACACTGTCTTTCTCAATTTTTCCTTTACTTAGACCGTAATCCAGGCTAAACATCAACTCCCATTACGGCTCACGAAATCGTAGGAAAGAGCTTTGAGCAAGGCAACTTATTATTCCCACGACTCATGTTACCTTTTCTCACGCAATCACACTGTGAGTTAGAAGCAACCTACTTTCACTTTGACTCGCATCTAACACTTTACTTTCACATTCACCGCTTCCGTGTCCCATATTCCATCTCATCTACACCAATTCCATCTCCATTTGGGTCCTTCACCCCCTAATTCATTGCCCTCTTTTTTCCTCTCAATTTCACTCCACGCACTACGGAAAGCATTACTCAGGGAAATGCGTAGTTCAAAAAGGAGAGGCTCTTTTTTCGGCGAGCGAGTGCAGGGGGAAAGGCTGGCAGAGAGAGGAAGAGTAAGAGAGATGAAGTAGTAAAAACCTTGCGGAGAAAGGGTGAAGTAAAAGGGTGTCTTCCGCGGGGAGGAGAATAGTCGTAAGGAGGTTAAATGGGCCGCGTCTTATGGGGGACGGCTCTCCCACGTCGCCACGGGATATGGGCTTTTTTAAGGGAGAGAAGGAAGGAGTGGGGGATGGGGTAAGAAAACGAGATCAGAGTGTATGGGGATGAAGGAAGATCACCCCGAGAGGAAATATACTCCAAATTTTCTTGGTTCGATAATAGGCGCATTATCCATCCATTTCGTGGAGGAGTTTCGCCCGGGAGCAAATTGAATTGCTCGAACATAAGGAGAACGCCTTGGAGCGAAGTTGACGAATATAGAGGAGATGTACGGGGAAGTGTATTGCGCTTGCTGTCGAAAGCTTAACTATAAGAAATGAACTTAGTACTCGGAGTGGCTGAATATTTGCTAGCTCATAACTACTTAAAGGAATGGGAAGAATTGGCAAGTGATGTTGTAATGTGCACTCGCATAACTTACTCAGTTTTCTCTGTGGATGCTCCGATGTCTAACTGCAGAGTCTGTAAATGCTCATATATTTTTGTCCATTTTACGCATTACGATTAATTATCGTAATTATATTTTCCGCTTATAACAAAAAATGCAATTATAGACATGAACGACAAATGTATGACAAAGGGTTTCACGATCCAAATTTTTAATAATATCGACTTCTACTATCAAAATAAACAAAATGATACTTTGAGTATTTCAGTGATTGACCTTAATCAAATCATCCATTATGATAGGTCGATGCTGTTTTAAACTAATTTTGAGGAAACTTCCTAGGTACAGGGTTACGCTTTTTTATTTGAAAGTCTGAAGATGTTTCGTTTACAGTCGGTAACATCTATTGCCTAAAAGAATAGCCACACACCATATTTCTAGTTGTGTTGAAGTAGCTGACGTTAAAGAAATTGTTTTTGGGCGATTCGATGATTTAGAAGAAGAAATAAGGAAGCTTTCGTGATAATATATTCCAATTCTTCTGATTTTCGAATTAATTTGTAATTTGATGACTCTTTGCAGTACTGTACTGCAAATTGTTCCTGCTAAAATGCGATTTCCTGGACTTATGAGTTGTTCGCGTTTAGAGCATTAGTAAAGCGATTAACGAAGTTACCTTGGAAATAGAATTAAGTATCACATTCGATGGCTTCGCATAAAACCCACAAACACACCGATAATTCTCCCATAAATGATCCTTTTCTTAACTTGAATGCGCAGATGGCCTGCCTTCTTATTTCAGTACTACTCTAGATTTTGCCCATGGAGAGATACTGGAGTAAATTTTAAAGTCAACATATTTTTATCTTCTCTAATTCATTATAAAATTACTTAATCTTGTACTCAATTATATACAAATAAATGCACATACACAATTTCAGATTGAATTGAATAGAGTTTTACGTCCTTACGCAATTACCCCACCTAGGTTTTCAAATCAATGATCTTTGAATGAAAACATTCATTGCGAATGGAACTGGTTACCATGGTCTGCAACTGCATCCGTGACAAAATTCTATCCTATATCTTATGCTCTACCGCAACATTGCCGTGCATGGCGGGTTGCAGAATGCAAGGGGTTTCCGTATCAGCCCTTAAGCTTCTAAGCCTTTTTCAATCCGAGAAAACTTCACGCGTTACTGAAACACCGTGGTTCACTAAACCAAGTGTTTGTTAACCTTAATGAGATTTCAAACAGACAAATAAGAGCACACCGTATACTAATGGGAAAGTATATTCCCGCAATGAAAGACCATCTAACGATGAAATGTAACGGAAATTGAGGCCAATATATTGCGTAAAACTGGGAACATTGTTGGATTTTATGCAGAAAAGTAAAGGCTTACTTATACTATTTGACTAACAAATTTGCGTCGAACGGAAAATACCTATGAATAATCTTCAGACTCGTAGTTTTTTCGACCCCTAATTTTCGACCATCAAATTTGAGAAAATCAAATTACCTTAAATTAATCTTTGAGAACCAAATGAGTTTTCATTGAGTAAATGATGACTGAGCTTGTCTATTTCAAACTCAGGCAATAATCGAGACCTTGATATAAGACATGTGCTGACTGATATCGAGGGTATTTATATATAGATAAATCTGGTAGCAATAAGCTTCTAATCCTAATCAGGTAGAGATTTAAAGAAAAGAAGAACTGCGAATGATTACAAGTCGTTATTCCTTTCCTTAGTGTCAATATCTGTGAAATTTCAACCCTAAAATATTTCCATAAGTTATAGAAACATCACTATAACAAAGATGAAGTAAGAATAATTTTTCTCTTTCTTATAATTGGTGTGTAATGGTAATTTTATACATAGTTTAGAGGATCATTTTCATAAAAGTGCATACCTAGAATGAAAACCTTTATTTATTAAATACATAGTCCACACATAACTCAGAACTGAACGAAATACTGTTCTAGGATTGCACGAAATGGAACACTGTTGCAAATCAAGCTTGAAATAACTAGAAAAGATAGCACGGGAAAATAACATTTAATTCTAGTTAATTCATAGACTTCATAATTCATTTCACTTCATAGATTCACAATGACAGATTATAAGAATTTATTCGCATAATATAAGTTTTCTATTCCTCTATAAATTTATATTTCTACGTATGGAATAAACGAATGGAGATGTTCATTGTGAACAATCGAAATTAATCCTCTCTGGTGCCTTAAACATTTTCTGAACTGAACAAAAAAACAGATTTCCGAGGGGGAACCTTTCTGTTTCAGACACCAGAATGTGGACGATATTCCGCACTTTTTGCTTGCATTCCAGAACAGTGGTCACGAACCGGGACAATATCACCCCTCTGGGAGCGTTTTGGAAAACATGGGGGGCGCAGGCATGGAAGAAGTTATGGAGGTCATCATTATTTAAAATACAAAATTAGCAAATTTCGCCTTTTGTATAAGTGAAAAATTAAAAATAAATACTGTTCCTGTAAATATTCTTATCATTTATTTGATTCGATTTTTTTTTTGAGGAAGGGGATGCTTTTAAAATTTATGTTATGCAAATATAGGACAAGGATAGCGGTGAATAACGGTCGAATGCCCGGTGTAATAGCTGCAAGCTTCGCTAAAGAACTTTGGCGAAAAGAAGCAGCAAGTTTGCGATTCTCATTTTAGTACGTACGATAAACATCCTTTAAATTTTCCTGTTGAAATGAATATGTGTTTTCCATGTCTGATGGCCTTAGACGCCGTCAAAGAAGTCTCAAAACTTAAAGCTTTTGCGACATACCTTTGCCTCAAAATTTTGGCCGCGTCCTCTTAAAAGTTCGTTATCGTGGGGAGAGTGAGTGTGGGAACTGGATACCAACAGCCCTTACATCCTCATAACCTCGATCTCTCGGGAACGATGCTTGGAGAACTTCCAACGTTCGCGCTGCCAATATCATTTACTGAAATCGAGATGCGGCTTTATCTCTTGGCCCATGCACTGGAGAAGAGTCTCTTAGGCGATCTCCGAGAATTGTAGAATTTTACGTGCCTGAGGAAGCTGTAACACTTAGCTCACCGCTTGTTTCAAGCTTCGTCTCGAAGTGTTCATAAAATACTCGATGACTTAAAGATGTCCTTCAACTTTAAAACTAAGTTTTTATATCCGATGCTGACGGAGACTACTTACTTTCTATGAATTTAAATTTTATCGCAAGCGATGTAATGTGTACTCCAACTGTATTGAAACTTTTTAACTCGGTTACCAATGATGTTATATCGAGTAAATTAGTTATTTTTCTCTAACTATGTGCAATCCGCGCACATAATATATTGCATACTTTATGTTTTGACTTCCAAAATTATGATTTGCAGAATGTCTATTTTCGTTGACATTTGGAACATTGATACAGATTTTATTAAGAAAAAATTAAAAAGAAGAAAAAAAAATATCATAAATATATTCCGCGTCCAAGGTGTCAAATATAGGAAGGATGAAATAAGGCAATAGTATAACTGCAATAACGCAATAATAGAACTATGTGTAACGAAAGAGATCAGGATATTTCTGTTACCGTTACAGGACATATTTTATTTAAAAAACTATTCATGATTCAGAGCTACTCCAAAACGCCAATTATAAAGCTCATCAGCGAATTCATTCACATTTCTGAGTAATTTAGATCGATAGACTTACTTCAGGTTTACATTCGATTACCTCTTTCCTAAGTACTTGCTACATTAAATTCTGGCTAAATTTCTGATTTAATCTGAGATACTATAATTACTTTAATAAATAAATCAAGCCTTCATAGTTTTACGACAAAACGGCATAAAATAAATATTAATTTTTTCATTCAATAAAATAAAAATAAATTACAATGATCAGTAGTAAAAATCTTTGAATGACTATAAACGACTTATTTCGAGAAAAATTATTTACTATAACATATGTTCCATGACTTATAACCAAGATATATGTTAGCATCCTTGTTTATTGTACTTAATCTGGTAAACTTCACCATTTTAAATCTTTTTGATAAGTTTACGTAACTTTAAATTGCTAGAACGCAGTTATTACTTATCGAATATGCTGTAAAAACTAGGAAAAAAGAATACTGATACCTTACCTTAGGTGGAACAAAGATACAGATAATGAAAGCTTTTACGTCTGAAAAATGCGCGCCTTAGACTACTGCGACGAGTATAAGCCCACATAAAGCTATAAATAATATTGTTCACGGATGAGAGTTTGTTTTGGATTCCTCGTTTTGTGAATCCTACCAGAACGTCAAGGCCAAACTATTGAATAAAGGACCTCATTTTTTCTTCGTGGTTCGTTTTGTGAAAGGTTGGCGGGGTTGGCTTGCTAGCAGTCGTTTTATTTATCTAGGAAGAAGCATTAGAGTGCGAGAGAATGATGGATTTGAAACATGGAGTTCGGCAAAGTCGTCTCAGACGCTTTTGTATGTGGAAAGGCGTTAGTGGCAGCGACAACTGCTAAGCTCATCAAAAGGTTCCACTTCAATATATCTCTCCCGATGGGAGTCCATTGTCCGTCCTTTTTTCATCATTCCCTCTGCTGAAGCACGAATATCGGCCGGGGAATAAATGGCCGGCAGAGAATTCCGTGATCGAAGTAGTGGCTGCTTCTAAATGTTGGAAGACCAAAGGAATTCCTTTCCGGCAACTTTTTAACTCTCGACATCTCACATTGGCGAGACTCCCTCTCTGAGCCATGAGACGATTATTTTCTGTTTTTCCCATTTTATAGTTTTGGCTCCCTCTCACACACACATTCCTTTCCCTCTCTCATTCATTCACCGCATACTTCAGATTCGAATGGATCCAGAATTTTGGATTTTGGAAATATCTTAGTGTCGCTTGCCAGCGCTCTTTAAATTTATTCGCGAGCTATAAATCTGCTGTTCTGCACACAAAATATTTATCTGACGAAACCATTTCTTTATCCTCCAAAGTCGACTCCGACCTTCTCTTTCATAGATATAGGAAGGTATAGGAGAGAAACCAAATAATATTTCGAACTGAATAAGAGTTTTGGTAGGAAAAATTTGAATTAAATAATGCTGAAGCCTAATGCAATGATTATGAATGGATATTATGAGATAATTAAAACAATGCTTTACATGGACAATACGAGTTTTATAATTTTCTATCGGATGGAATATAATTTATTATAATTAGAATAATTTAAACTTGATTGAAAGCTAAGTTAAAGTATTTTAACATACTTTAAGACCAATTGAAATTTTTTATGATATAAAAGTAAAACAATTATTTTAATACCATGTAATACCGTCAAAATTATGATTCGATTTTCATTTCAAAAAATTTTACCCTTGGTTTTGTTGCAACAATCATGCAGAATTAGCTTTCTGGAATAAATTAGTGGATAGAATTTTATAAAGGTAACTATAAAGCAATAATCTTTTGAATGCCCTAATATCAAACCAAAACGACCAATTTTGAGTGATTAAGCCCTATTTATTGTTTAAACATTTTCTTTTGATAACGGTGGAACGTATGAGCCACTTACTCACTTAACATCCCCTATTCAAATCAAGATACGGATGATTCATAGGAGTTAATTGAGGCTACCTCGTTTTTGTTTAAAGTTGGCATGTTAACCTTTCAAACCAAAGTTTTTAGACACTAAATAATACTTCCTGCATGAAAAGGATGATATATTTCACGATAAGGCGTGTGCCTAAGAAAATTCCCAAGGATAAACCTACATGAAAAAATCTGATAGGGCCGGGACTCGAACCCCCTGCCTACAGACTACCAAACGGCATGTGTGATTGTTCTGGCATTATATCTCAATTGGCTATAACAGTCATCCTATAGTAGAAGAATCCGGGTTCGAGTCCTGATCCAGTAAGACTTTTCCCATGTCTGTTTATCCTTGAGAATGCCTTTTGAATTTAAATGGTCTCAATATTAATTTATTGATTGTATTAAAGAAGATCGAATCAACTCGAAGAATACTTGAATACCAATAACATTTTCAATAAAACTTTGTTCAAAATTTCATTTATATCATCAAATCATAATCTTTACAAAAGTTTACGATCTCTACGTTTAAAATGTACTATTTTTCCGGGAAGAATTCCCTGAAGCGTCAACTTTTCGTCGGCTCTGTAGAATCTTCTAAGCTCATTACCTTTCATTTATCTCTCTAAAGCTCAATCTATACTCAAACTCCGCCTCCGCCTATTTCTTAGTTGCTTATTTTCCGTTTCGTTTTCCGGCTGACACAGCCATTTTAACCCCGCAAGCCAGGCATTTATCTCTTTCTCTCCGCCGTTATTTTATTTTTCCTTCTAAACTTCTTCTTGAATCGTCAGCCACACTGCGAGGAAACTCAAATACTGGAATTTTATTATCGGCGTTGGAGTTCAGAACAATAGCTCATGTTTCCACTTGTGGCCAATTTTTTTCCTTTGAGGCTCAAGAACCGTGGACCGCGCTGCTCAGAGCAAAGGTGAATCTCCATAACTTTGAATACGATAAGCGCACAATTTACTACTCCCATTTTATAGTGCTATTTACTCGTAAGATTTTTGAAAGCTCTAGAAATGTATGTAGATGTTTCATAGTATATACAAAACATTGATGTATGACTGGTTATTTCGAAATACACGATGAATGTTTTCCTTGCAAATTATGCTACACAAAGGAAAATGGCTAATCATTAGAGTTAAGGAAAAGCTCCAAAAAGCCGCTGTTGAGACGGCTTTTTAGAGCTTTTCTCGAACTGTAATATCTCACCACAGCTGTGTTCCTTTTCCTTTGATTTTAGAAACAGGTTAAAACGAAAACGGACAACAGAAAATATCAGTGAACATGAAGTTTAGAAGTGGTTCCTTCTGTCTGTTACAACTTTCAACGAATACTGATTCTTTGGACACTTTAACACGGAAAATGAAAAACGAAGACATTTTATGGTCGGTTAGAAAACTATTTCCACTCAACTCTTTGAATAGCAGAAAACGAAATTTACTGTAGAATATCAATCAACATAAAAATCTTCATTCTTGAAAAAAGCGTTTAAATTTTGTATGTAAAGTTAGCTAATATTTGATGAGCTATTAAATAAAAAAAAAAAAACAAAATGTCTTCAGTTGACTTGTTTAACCTTTATTGTATTAACGTATACTCATAATGATTTCAATATAGGAGGTGATAAGTACTCCTGTCAGCGGAGTTTAAAGCGACAGTAGTTGCCTTAGCAAGGAATTCGATTAACTTGAAATGTTATAGGTCGGTTTCCTACATTTTCTGTTTAACTATTTCCATAGTACATACTATCTTATAGAATGGTAAATATGTTTCAGTACACATCGCTATAAAGGTGGACTCTCTTTTAAGGAAGAAGAATTCAGAAGAGAGGAAAGGCAAGTAAAATCCTTAGTTGAAGGGCGAAATCTGCAGGTTAAGTTTGCATTCACAGAAGTGGCGTTCACAGAATTCTTTCCCGTAAGTTTGGCTGAAGTGTTTCACAAAAGTTTAGCGAACGTTATGTCCATTTACGACTGTTCTACTACAGAATAAAATCAACTTCTAATGTTTGCATTGCTTCCAACGAGTTGGTGATATTGCTTATCTTCTAAATCCATATTTTCTACTTCCTCCGCTGAGCAAATAGAGAAAACAAGAATTTCATACTTTTCTCGAATTATTTCGTTTTTTAACCAAATGTTTCAAGGAAGTCTTGCGGTTGGAAAAGCTGCCTAAATAAAATTTATTCCGTCCAATTTAAATGATAATCATTTTCATTCGTTTCCCTCGATGATGGGGCCATCAAAATAAATCACAATGCCGAATTCTATATGGGAATGAGAATTCCCTTTATTTTCTATCTTAATTTTTCTACTTTCTACGAACTTTACGAATGCTTCATATGTAAAATTACACTCTAAACGGTGTATCAATCTGCATGCCAGCTTAAATTGGTGTATGGCACAAATATGAATCCAGTACATCGGATTGGAAAAAGGTTGAATGGTGATTAAAGCACGAATGACATAAAAAGCGCGTCTTTCTGCTTCAAAGCGTTGAACAGATATCCGAATTTTATTTTGACAAATCGTAATCAAATCAATCCCGCATTTCGTGCGTCATATCAGTTATAAAACACGTGCGAGGAAAGCCGATTAATCGTCTGCATCCAGTCAACCTCGCCAGAACTGTAATCAGCTTGAATATGGCCTTGATTCAATTAACCTGTACTTCTACATTCGTGAGCAGGAAAAATCGATTACTTGATTTTTTCCACATTTTTTATGAAAATGTTTGGCGTGGTTTTGTCATCGCAACAGGAATCGAGGGTTGTTTGTCTCTTTAGATCAGTGTTTCACCTCAGTCTCTTTATCGCTGTGTTCCGTTCTAATGCATTGCGTAATATTATAGCTTCGTTATCGAGGCTATAATAAGCTTCCTAATTCCGAACCGTATTTAAGAATGCGTATGGGCTAGATGTATAGAGAGGAATTGTTGGTCCCGATCTCGCCTGCTATGAAGACATTTTTGTTCCGTTTACTTCGGATTCATTTAATCCTATATTGGTGTATTTAACTACTTGCACTTAACTGAGGTAATTACTCATAAATTACGTGCTCGATCAACCGAAAATCAGATTTTATTTATACGATTTACTTCGAGACTGCCTTCTTTATTGAGCATCCCCTGCTAGTAAATATTTAAGTTGTGGATGTAGTAGTAGAGTTGCTAAAACTGTTTGGACAGCTAAGGTCATTTCGCACGTAGACTTCCACCGGGAATCGAAACCGGGACCGCTTCCTTAGAAATCGAACGCGTTGGCTATCTGGAAGCCAAAGTCGTGGATGTAATAATATATGGAGTAGGTATGCTAGTTTTAGGGATACTTAATTTAACTTTCTTCTAGTGCAAATCGCGAAAGTATTTTAAACCAAGATTCTTTTCTTTGATTTTTTTGTGAGCACCTTTCAAATATCTCACAAAAAATTTCCCGTCTTTCCCCAAAGAAAACATTTTCTCTGCGCGATCGCACGCCACTTTTCCTGCGGGAGAAAGGAGCGCTTCGTCATTTGTTTACCTATCCACGCCCTGCGAAACAAACAGGTTACCTCTTTCCGACCCTAAAACTCCTTCCCCATATATTTTTCGCCGCTCTCCTCGTCGCTAAGTGCGATGAAAGCGACACTTTCCAGTCAACTCACACATTCACACCTAAACCCTTGCAAACATGTGCACACAACACTCGTATACAAACACCGCTAAGTTTTTCATGGCCCCTGAGGGGCTTTCGTTTCTCCTCGTCACCTTCTATCCTTCATCGTTATTTCTTCTTGGGGACACACTGAGACGCACATGGGTACTCCAACATTTGCAAGCATGTTCTACCTTGATATAGAGATACTTGCATGCCCTACGCTATAAATGTCCGACCTTACACACCGCATGTTGTTTTAGTCTTCAGCCATTCGTCTATTTCTCCAAATACGTGAAGTTTGAGATATAAAGATCCCTTAAAAGTGGTTGGTGGAATGTTTCACGAGGTGACTTAGTTAATAGACCTCCTTTGTGTAAGAAACTCAGCTATTTTCCTCTTACATAAGGGGTAAAGCTAAGGTGAGAGATTTCCTTGGTATACACAAGACCGCTTTTTTTCCTTTTCCAGGAATTGTACGTTGTGATGGAGAAGAGAGAAATGCATTCCCATGATACGGTACTTGTGTTATTGTACTTGAGACTGTATTGGTGTTATTAAACGCGTTTCACTTTTTTCACTAAAATACTGTTCATTCTACAGTGATTTATGTATTACAGGAATAAGAAGTGTTAAAAATAGCGACATGACTGGGACTCGAACCCAGGTCTCCCACTTTCCGAAGTTTGCACAGTCATGTCGCTATTTTTCACACTTGTTATTCCTGTGGGTATGGTTGCACAACATCATCGTGCAAAGAAATTCACCTTTTCTCAATCCATTTATATATAAATTGGGGCATCTCCGGACTTACCCTATTTACGTAAATAGATTGCTTCCGTTGAGATATAAAAAAGGATGTTTTAAGTAAATTTCTTTAAAATCAGATCTATTTTACATTAATCTTGACTTAAAATTCTTTTCTGTGGATATACCTGGTCAGAAAATGTTTCATCTGTCAATCAATACAAGTTAGAACGAAAAAGTCCGAAAAAGTTCATTTAAAAAGAAAAAAATAAAATATCTTTGGAAGCTTGAATCTGAAGTTAACATCACGGGAGACAAGGAATTTGAAGGTAAAGAAATGTGGTACGATGAATGGTCGAATAAATAAAAGGAATGAAGTTTCCGAAACCCAGTGAATGAAGAAATACGTGTACCAAAGAAAGAAGGAAAAATATCTTGATTAAAAGAGGATGAAAATTAATTGCACACATTCTGAGACATGAGAATTTATTGAGGAGGGTTTTGGAAGAAATGACGTAAGGGGAAAACTGCTGGGGAAAGGCCAAGGATAAGTTGCGGGAGACAGATGATTGAATACGTGAAAGTCGTGGACTGCGAGGCTAAGATTAGCAGAGATTGGTAGGACTGAGAAGCCCACTGAATTTTTCGATTTCGTCGACTTTCTTTGCTGACTGAAAGTTCATATAGCTATGCTACGATACGAAGGCTATCAATAGCAATTATGTCAAAAGTTTCAAAAATCAAGGAAATGATAACTGATAATATTTCGGTTTAAAGTTTGACGTGGATGTAGGAATTGATTCATTTTCATGTGAATAAAGATGTGGTGTCCTTAAATATATTATAGAATGATTCAGCAGATACTAAAAGAAAAGCAACCTATTTATTTCCGCAGAAGATTGCTATTGGCGACTAGTTTATTTATTTTGTTTCTTTCGACTGAAATCGTCGAATGACTATCGAAGAATTTTCTGTGGAAATGTAATGCTCGTTTCTCTTGTCGAAGCACCACGCAATTTAGCCTGGTCATATATTATCTGAATTCGAACGCTCCTTTTAATGATCTTCTAAATCAGAGAAACCTAATTCAAATTGTTTGGACTTTTGAATCGAAACTACCTTCGAAATTTTCAAGTTAGGACGTAAAACCTTCCCCATATGGTAAGTTTTTAATCACAGTTCATTGCCCTTTCAAAGGAAATCGTGCATAAATCTACGACCGAAAAGTTCCCTTCTGTAGTGCAAAATAGGGGCGCCCAATGATTTCTTTTCATGCCGTAGGAATGTACATGTATGTAGCTTGCGCTCTTGTGACTAAGGAACCCAGTAGATCGATGGTTTAGCAGAACCCCACCTGAGGTGAATAAACCCGTCTCTCAAAAGTTCGACGTCCTATGGGTACGGAATTCCAAACCAATTATCGATGTCACAGAAAACTTCATCCCGGATTTATATATGTGAAGAACTCTCCTAAAAGGTTATCCCAAAAAAAGTCGAAGAGAGAAATTTCGTTTGGAAGGGCGCAGCTTGTTATTTCGGGGAACGTTTTTCGTCGCGCCCTTAACGCAACTGTACAATTTTCCAATCGTCGTGAATCGATTTTAGGAATGGGGAGTCGAGAAATGTATGGACTTAATGTGGTGTCACTTTGATGATACGCTCAAAATGTTAAAAAGTCATTGTTAAAAAAGATTTTATGGAAGATATTTATGACGTTATGCATTATTTATTCATCATCTGTACAACAGTACGAGTGGTTTGATTCCCGTTAATCTTTCTACTCGTATACATATGGAACATACCCATCCCTCCACCTTATAAATAACGATTTCATTTGTCGATATGAGAAATCTTAAGGTAAGTGTGATGGTCGTTCAATAAATCCTTAGAAAATCCAACGGATGGCGCTCGTAGAATCATAAATGTTTTTTTTCAGTAAGTATAATCACTCACTAGATGGCTGTTGAAGTCTCAGTTATATCCATCACAAGGTTTCATTTTTACTGTCGATTGAAGCAAATAACTTTTTTTATTTATAAAAATGGAAGAAAGTGAGTTTTGAGTAGTGATTAAACATTTATATTTAAAAGGCTTAACAAAGAAAGAGATCAAAGATGAGTTGGATGAAGTTCATGGCACATCTGCTACTGTGTTTGCAACTGTATACAATTGAGTAAATGAGTTAAACGTGGCCGTACATCCACAAAAAATGAACACCGTTCGGGACGTAACTGCCAAGAGATTAATAGCAAACGTCAGCACCCTGAAACTGCCTACCCTCTATCTCTTCTCCAAATACTTTCGATATGAACAATATCCTATTGGCATCATAAATTTTTCTAATTTTTGTTTAAGAAACGGTTAAATACTATTACAATTTCTGCTTTCTATTCATCAATAACAATAACAATTAATTACGCCAAATCTCAGCCTTGCCCAACAACCAATTTATCTCGCGCAGTTATTAAGTCATTGTAGCTCCCAATCACCGCGGACCAAATCACCTTCTGCGCCTATTTCCCATTCCTGGTAATATGTGGAAGATGTTTATATGAACCTGTATTTTAATAAATCTGAGTTTCGTGACAATGGGTAATCTTTTTACTTATAATTTCATCTTTTCGTTGATATATTATTATCCATTCTAAAAACTAATATTTTGAATTGAAAAATTAACGTCATCTACTTCTACCTAAAGGAAATAAAAACATAACCTAACTTATTCGTTGGACAAATAAGGTGTAGACTTAACAGTTGCTAACACCTAGGGCACTGAGAAGGTGCAAAATGACCTTAGCCGTCGAGGCACCTTCATAAATACATCACTACTGCTGCATAACCTAACTTATGATAACTTTTACTTTCCATTTTTTACCAGTTTCCAATACTCAACGAATAGCACAATCATATTTAAAGATTCTTTTATCAAAGGAAAGCAGTTTAAATAGTAGGACATGCTTTATCGCTATACTCTGAATAGAGAACAATCAATGAGATAAGATTTTCTCGCGGAATTCACTCATTATGAAAAGAAAAATGTACACTTTCATTAAGAGTTACGCTTGATACTTTTATTTGATCCACTTATGAGATTGAAAAGCATTTCATAAGCTATACCACTGAATTATCATCGTAATTGGATTCTTTGGGTCGGTTAAAGAGATCAGAGATAAAGTTATTTAACAATAATCTTTATTTTCTTCTAAGCCTTGTTCCCATCGTTTATAGGGTCAACTGATGGTTAGTAATGAAACTTGGTTTTGGTGCTGATTTTAGCTGCCGGTTGCTCTTCCTGTCGCCAATCCTTACAGGGAAAATAGAACACGCACCGGCAACATTCCCAAACCAGAAATATCCAACTAACTGGGACTCGATCCCGAGACCTTGAGGTCTTAGCGCTGGTACGCTAACTACTCTGCATCCGCGACCGGTAAAAATCTCTCTTGTATATATCATTTAAGCATGTACGTTAAACACATACTATTTTAAAAAAGAAAAAATGAGCATCAGATATAATGAAATCCATTCTTCTATTCTTCGAAGTCATAATTATCGCTGAGATGAAATCGTGACTCGAATCAAAAAAAGTGCTGGTTATATTATGTGGTATTTGTCTTGCTAAATAAATCCATGTACTATACCATAATGCAATACTTCCTCAAAAATCACTGTTTCTCGATAATTTTGCTATGAACGAAAATTATCTCCTAGCTCATTCAAATCTCCGGTAAGAATACCAGAAATGTCTCATAACTTTCTCATTCGTCGCACCTTCATTTTTTCCTCGCTTCACCTAGAAATTCTTCTTGATGGAAATTACCCTGACCACACATAAACAATCTGAGTTACAAAATGCGTAGAAGATACTCGCGGGAGAAACAACCTCTAATAAGGTCGTGAGATGAAGTTATTTCTCTCGGTGGGCTGTTTCCGAGAAATACGATCCTACTCCCCGCTTATCTGGTGGAACAAAAAATGAATTTATGGGTTCTCCATCACTGAAGCATTTACAGATTTGCCGGAACCAATTTCTCTCAGGTTATTTGCGAGTTAACCAATCTTGTTACATGCCTTTAACAGAGAGGTAGAGATTTTCTATTCACATCGATGGTTTTCGAAGTTCCGATATTCAAAAATATCTTTTTCTGCTACAATTAATGCCGGAAAGGGGTACAGTGTGGCAAATAATTAGATAATTAGGAATATTTAGCCGATTTTACTACTTTTCCTTTACTTGAGAAATGAAAATGTTGTAAGCACGTAAGCGAAGAAATATATAGGAATGATGTGTATTACTAGTAAGAACACTGCAATTTTGCCCTCTGACGAGGTGGCAGTGATAATATTAAATGTTATATAAATATTGAATACAATATTTCAATTATGAAAGTAATTCAAGCAACTCTAGCGTAATACCCTATTATGAAATTTCCATTTATGAAATAAATGTTAACTACAATGTTAAACTAGAGACTATTTTATTAACGTACACAACCTTATCCAATTCATGATATAATCAAGGAGGTAAGTCATATACTGGCTGGTAGATCACGTACTGGATAGAAATGTATAATTCCTTGTGACAATTGCATCAAATGGTATTTATTCATCAGAAGTTTGAGTGAATCTTCTATTACACACAGCTATTGCTTTGTCAACCGTGTCTGACATCCCAAAAGGTAGAATTAGAAACAAGTAGAATTTTTATGTACTGTAACATAATAATAAAATCTTTAATGGAAACAGTATATTTATAAAATCCATTTTATAATGAATATTACTGACAAAGACACACGACCATTCCGTAACCAGAAAAATCTGATTCGCTGGAAATGGAACCCTGGAGTGCTAGCTGGTTATTTGCACCGCCACCACGGCCAAATGAGTGTAAGCATAAGACCGTACAGCTATGAAACATTTTAATGAACATGATCTTATTGATATATCCTGAATGGAATAATTCCTACAACTTTCTCGGATGGCAGAGGAACAAACATATACGAATAGGCATAAGTATTTTTACTTTTTCTCTTCTGTGTTAGATGGATGAAGAGAATCTCGCCGTATAAACGAAGTCGCAACTGCTACCGCTACTTTTTCATTTATTTATTTCCCAATAAATTATTCCTACAATTCCACATATTCTATTTCCATTACCGAGAGGCTGTTTCTATTTAGGCAGCCCTTTCCACGCACAGTGAACCTGACACTGATTCTTATAAATTGCAAACGCTCCGTCCCTTCTCAGCAGTCAAAACGCCCCCTCGTTTTGTCAACTCCAAACTCTATTGTGGGCTAATAAGTCCGGAAGAAAGAGAGAGAGCGGGGAAGGTAGAGGAAATTACAAAAAACCCTCCCACCGCTCCTTTATATTAGGTTAGCCTAATAATGTTAATCCGCAGGGGGAAACCCCACAGTCATATCCCATCATTTCGAGTAATTTCGACAGTCATGGATTTTGGCGCCGAGCGAAGGTCAAATGGGTTATTATTGGTTTCATGGACCGGAAAGAATGGGGATTGGATTGTTCAGAGGATAAGTCGCATTGGAGCAGAATACCTTCCTCTTTTGCACTTCACTCCTCCCTTATTCCGCAGTCCCTAGACACAAGTGGAATATGAGAAAAGTTTAAGTTGAGCCGTGGAATAGGATTTCCTCAACTTCGGAGGCATTCCGTAGTAGAGAAGGCAGAGACAAATGGGTCGGAAACTGCCTAGCGCGTGTAGATAAACGGAAACGGAGTTGGAGGAGGAGAGATATGGTGGGAGTAAAAAATGAGCGGGGGAATGGACGAAGGTTATCAGGACAAGATGCAAACCCAAGGGCCATGTGGGACGGTGATATAAGGTGATACATTTTAGCAGTACCTTCCCAGCTCCGAGAACTCCAGGGCACAGATATGCCTTTCAATCTGTTCTTCTTCCAAAGAAGAACATATTAATCTTGTAATGTCATACTGTGTACGTGGTTTGGTATTTCATTGCCCTTTGCACGAATGAGACCTTGAATTGCAAATCGGTTCTCTTACCTCGATAAAACTATAATGAAAAAAAAATTGTTAAAGGATGAGACTAGATCGTCACCATAGGCTCCAAAATTATTATCATTTAATGATTTTGGTCCAAAGGTCAACAATGGTAAGTACTTAAAGCAATAAAAGGTAACATCGCCTTAAGATGAGTCTCTTAATATTCTTACATAAATTATCTTAAATGGGTTTATCTTGCGTCTAAGCTTGCAGTATTTCTGAGAGCTTCAGGACATGAATAATATTTCGTTTAGAAATAGATAATGAGAGATAATCGTTCTAATTCCATACAAATTTACATTCATCCCGCAGAAAATCGCTTCAGAAATGGAGTTTATCATAAGCTGGAGTTGAAGTACCGTATTTTCCTGCTCCTAAGTCGCACTTTTTCCCCGCGAAAATTTAATCTAAAATCGGCCTGCGTCCTTTGGGCCGAGGGTGGGAATTTTTCATGACGCCAGGAATTGCCATGCAATAGTGATTGCAAACAATGTTGCGCTTTGACTTGTGGGTTGTATCTTCCTATCACCAGGGAAGCATTTCCAGCAACGTCGTGCTTTTGTTTCAATCTTCCGCAAATTGACGCTCTTTTATGGATATAATTTCTTTGTTTCCATTGTTAGCATCTAAAGATCCTGTGTGCATGACCTTTGCTTCGTTTACCTGAAAAACCACGGCGCGTCTTATAGGCCAGTGTATCTTATAGGCTGGAAAATATGGTATGTAAAATATATATATATGTAAAATGTATATTCAAACACATAACGGGAAACGTAAGCTTTTCCAAGGAAATCAAAATTTCAAAAGAGAACGTACTGAACTCTTAATCATTCTCGCAGTTAGCATTCAGTTAATTCGAATAGTTCCGGTTTCACTTTAATGTGTATTTGGTAAAGATACGCTTTCCTTTATTGATCTTTCTAGGCGAAACACCAGAAATAGCTCCAGCTTTACGTACGGTGTGGTTTAGCCTGTACTTAGAAACGTCTTTCATCCTTAAAGTAAATAAAACGATTATACCATTATAAATCGCGTAGCCGTTTCTCTCATCCAGTCCATTAATTGTTTTTAGCACATTCGTTTTGAGGGTTATTGTTTTCAAATTAAGTGTAGCAGTATCTCAACGAAATAATTTTTTATCGCAGTAATATTCTGTACTGAATTCCTGCGAGAACCCCATAAAGACCTTAAACAAGGTAAGCTGTGATTCATTTACAATCTATTATGATGACATTGCGATGTTTTTGTTTCTACTCTTTCGTTAAAAAATATTGGAACACATTTTGTTTCTCAGCTGTACACTAGAAACGCTATCTTATAAGCAAACTTGATTATGAGGGTTAAGTTAGTCACTGTAATACTTTTTAATTTTCAGCGAAATTAAATCGATGCCTTAATCGTTAAGACCTCAATTTTTAATGCGTGAAACCCAACAAATTATCTTTCATATTATTTAAACCGATGCAATTCTCATAAAAAACAAAAATGTTTCAACTATTAGGGCGTTTATCTCTACGAAGTGTGTTATACTAAGATATTAAACATAGTTATAGTACACACTTAAGGAAATGGCGCTAGATTTGCCCATAGAGTTGTGTTCTATATTTACTCGTATATGGTCTGTATTACTAATATTTTATATTACTTATTGCAGTAGTTCTGTAATGCCACCTTATGTAATATTCAAACTACGTGATACCTACCACTCAAGTGTTTTACCTACTTATCTAAGGGTGCTAACTGCCTACTAAATAGGTAGTAGTGAAAGTTTTAGTGGGTGAAGTACCCGCTAAAACGTTCTTAGCTTAGGAAGACTTTCTCACTCAGGAAAACCTAATTTTACCACTCCTTTGCATCCTACTCAGACTCGGGAAGGGGCGCCTATGAATGTAGGAAAATCCAGGTCTCACAGTAATTTTGTTTTCGCTCTCGCCTATGCTACTAATGCCCCCGCTTTCTCACTGGGGTTCTTTCATACCGGGCGCCGCGATTCCTGTCCCTCCAAATTTGATCCCTGCACAACATCCTCTTCGTTGATATCCCCCTGCTTCCTAATCTTCCTCGTGGTGATCTCCTATCTCACGCCCGCATTTCGTTGGATAACTTCACTCCCTAATATCCAACCCAAAATCATCCGGGCCCTTGTCCTCCTTCCACCTATTACGTCCTGTCCCCTTTCCTTTTGTCCGAGCAGTCTTCGCAATCTCTTCCCCAATCCTTTCCCGTGTGACGAAGTTTCCGCCTCGCAATCCCGGATTACTAATTGCGCCGCTACGGAATATGAGATGTTGGATTACGTGGGGAAAAGGACACCCAACACGTGCCCCACAGTAAGGAGAATGACGTGAGGGAAAGGGTATAACCACAGGGAAATTAGTCGAAGATATATGTAGGAATCAACCGAAGCATATGTAAGGTCTTTAATGTGGGGAACACTCCATGGAAATGCCTACAAAAGGCAAATGCCAAAGATGGAATTTGATTAATGGGTAGTTGATATACGTTGATAATGACCAATAACCGATAATAATAGACCAATTCTCTCACACATGTAGTACTCAAGTGTTATAGTAGTAGTAGTAGTAGTATTGTTAAAAGTACTTCGACAGCTTAGGTCATTTCGCACATGAGCCCCCACCGGGAATCGAACCCGGGACAGCTTTCACTGAAGTCGAACGCGTTGCCCACTTGGCTATCGAGAGTGTTATAATATGCACTCGAAGACCAGGTATATTTTCCATTCGATGTTGCATTGGCGTGCATAGTAACTTCCATTAAGAGGTGTGAAATTTGATGAATGATCGGTTGATATTCTTAAATAATTACATAGAGTATTAAGAGATATTCACTAAAACACTTTGTACTAGCACACACTAAATTTATATACATTACAGTATTACAAAATTGTACAAGCACATACTACTAATATTTAATAATGAGTAAATCGTACTTTTTATTCGGAAATAGTCAATGACTTTCACTGATATCTGTATAACAACTCTGCTTAATTCAGCAAAAAAGACCTTGAATGCAATTCAACCGATTGTGTGTGAAGGATAAGAAAGAGAAAACGAAGTTAAGATTCAACTCTAATTTTCTGTTATTTTTCACGGCACTGACAGATTTTCTGTATTTTCTGTTTTTAGTTTCTCTGTTCCAATTGTCGAAAAAAATATTTATTCTATAGGAAGGAAATATATTCACTTTTCCACACAGCGTTTATTCTGGAGGATACCACTTTCGGTGTTTTACTATCTTTAAGTCTCTCAAAACCCGTATTCTCCAGAATAAAAATTGTCTGGAAAAGTACATATCCTTACGTAAAATAAAATTTAATTTACACAATGTCTCCGTGAATTTAAATTTACTTTGTAGTTTCTCTCTGATACCACAACATTTATTTTTTTTGTGCTTTTCATTAAATGTTCAATCAAATCTAACAGAGGAGGATTGATGCTGAGCCATTTTCTGCCATTCAGGGATATATTCACAGATTTTTTAAGTTTCAATGAAGGCATACCACTACTGAACTTTTATCTTCCTTGGAAACACTTCCAAGCGATTACTTTACTACAAGTAACTGCATATAAAGACTATTTGCATAAAAAAATAAATTTACCACTTTCCCATCCGTAGTTTCTTAACTACAGCGTGACTGCGAAACCATGGTCGTGTTGTTGTAATTTCATGTGATTTAGTAAAAGTCTCACATTATGTAGTTTTTTAGTATTATTAAGTACCACAAAGTGACACCTGACTCTGTATCGTCTAAAATAGCTTGTTTTAAGACTCAATACTTTGCATTCCAGAATGGCTAATTTAAATCAACGACCAATGCTTAGCAAGATTTGTTGCAGTATAAGCAAAACAATTTTAAATAAAAAATACTCTATAAAGAGAACATATCTAATTATCTTATCAAGTAGTGAGTCAAATAAAAATATACCATCCTTTCATTTAAAAACTTTAAAATGGTTGTTTTTCCTACTTTATAACTATCGACAAAGCGAACGAAAGAATCATTTTCCACTTTTCTGTTTATTCTAACCACCTTTTTGTGTCAATGGGTACATCTTCCTTTAAGAGCGATCCTTTATTCTATCCCAGCTCAAGTAAAGAAGAATCTCACAGAAACCGCTCCAACTCAGATCAAGTCTCGAGTGTTGCGCTCGGAGAGAAAAACGCAAAACACTCTGTTTCATCCCGAGGGTGAAAGCAGAAATACAAACATTCCCTTCCGCTGGGACTGAGCATCACCGCGCACCAGAATATCAAAATCACAAGTAATAATAAAAACTTTGCACGAAGTCCCACTCTCGGAGAATAAGATACATGACCCCAAACACGTCCTGGAGACTTCAGCGGCAGTTTTTGCGTTTCGAGGCACCGAGAGCTAACTCGGTTTTCGTTCGTTGCTTTGCCAAGAATGGAATACATTCAACTTTCAGGTCGTATCATCCGGTGCTTTCAGGCGTTGCTCATAAATGTTGAGAAAATTTCCATAATACTGGAGAGATTTGAAAGGCAATGACCTCCGGAAAAAGTCAAGAAATACGAATTCTGGAGCCCTCGTGTCCTTTGGAATTAAGCAAAAAGTATAAAGATACGTTGCCTCGACGTAATAAAAATCGCGACTGTTTTAACGAACCTCCAAAATCTAACAGAATTTCACAAGCAATGCATTGTATTGTTTTTCTACGCGTGCCAATCATAAAGACATACGTAATGGACATTGGTAAGGTTATCCTATTTCAACATTAAGAATTAGAACCCACACTTGTTCTTGGAGGAGTAAAATTTTTAAATAAGATGGCTGATTATCAACATAAATTCCCTATATACATCTGAGCTTTCATAACTATGAACGACACTGATAGAAGGAAAACCTAATTTCATAGACATTTATCGCTATCCTTTGCTTCCTTTGTTATCATATCGACAGAAGATAATAACAACTCTTTCATAACTCGCTTCTCGCGTCACGTTTTATGCAAATGATTTATGTTTTTTGTGAATAATTTTCTTTGCATCGGCTAACGAAACTAAATTGTAAAAGGTATATGTCACCTAATTGATTATAGGTATAAACTGGGGAAAGAATGCATAAAACATTTTTTTTCGCTCTCTATCTAACTGTTGAACTAAAATGAGAAAAACAAGGAAAAGGGTTAATGGCGGCAATGAACGTAAAGGCGAGCATCTACGAAAATTCCCAAGGAAAATTGGACATGAAAAATGTCTGACGGAACCCAGACCCAGACGGGACTCGAACCCAGGTCTCCCAATTCCCGGTTGACCATTCTCTCACCATTGAGATATCCGGGCCGAATTTTAAATATCTGTTACCACTTTGGAATATAAGAAAAATATTTTTAATGAATAACTGCGTCTTGAATTCACTCCATGTGAAACAAAACAGCCTTTTAGATAGTATTTAATATATGCTTAAAATAGCTTTTTATTCTTCAAGTTTCCTTAATATGAGAGACCTATTGCCTCATCGAGTTTAATTTCTTATGAGGTCTAATCGGTGTATCGGTGAATCGGTTTCAGAGAAGGGAAATGGTGATAGAATTTAAAATGATCTACTGAACAAGAGTAGTACACTGTATAGTTATTGACCCTGTATTGGCGATGTTACACCCGAGTGGTCCTCTCTTCTATATAACTTCGTATGTTATTTTACGTCTGTATTTTTCATGAAAAAAAAATTAGGAATGTTTTATGGAAAAACTATCTCTAGAACTAAAGGGTGATGGAGAAAAACACCCACTCACACAAGAAGACGAGGGAGCCTGCGAAAAGACGAGACAGAGGATGGGTATATACTATAGGTATGTTCCCAGAAAAAAAACTAGATGGTAGGAGAGCGAAAAGAATGGAAAGATATTAGTTGATATACGTGATAGGAAAAACGCAAGACATATATGGAAGAATAACTTCCCGAAATATAAAGGAAATTGGCAGTCGAGGAATTGTGAATCATAGAAACACATTTCCTTATCATGTCTGACCGGTCTCTCCTATCTTACCCGTTTCTCTCTCAATTAGTTCAGGGTGAAGCTTCCTTTCCTGCAGCATTTCAGACGCCTTTGCGTCCGGAAATGTTATACCCCACCAGGAGTCAAACCCGGATCCATTTTCGCAGAAACGCGAAACGCGCTGCCTAATTGGCTATCCGTAAGCGTGAGGAAATCGCACGTTTTACTTCGAGCAACGTGTATTTTATGCTGAGCAGCGCGGAGGAACTTTTATTCTTCATTCGACGTCCATTTTCGGAAAACCCTGGCAGGTTTGGATATAAAATGAGAATGCCATAGGCTGACACAGAATTCGGAGTGTCCCTTAAAAAGAAAAAAGGGCACTCAAGATTCATCACGAAGAGAGCGCGCAGACGGAAGATTGCTGTGGAATTTTGGAGAGGACGTCTGGAGTGCGGTCGGAATTCACTCTGAGAATTTCCGCGGTATTTGTCCATAAAATTGGAAAAGGCTTCTCCGAAAGGGTAAGGGAAACAGAAGGGCGGTATCCCTGCCACTTGACTGTTTATTTGCTCGGTTTCTAAGGTGCCGAGACAGTTCGATAAACAAACCGCTCGTTGTTTTGGAGACAATCGCATGAGGTGCGCTTTTCTCATATAACGGAAGGAACCATATCCTTCTCCGCTGGGTCGTGACGAAGGAATTAGTGCTGAAAAGTTCCTATGTCGGTGGTACCGCGTAACTTTTCCTCCTTTTCCGAGGAACAATCCTCTCAACAGCTTCTAAGATGTTTATACATCGTTACTATTATAAAAATTCGACCTTGGTTGAGTAATTTATCGAATTTGAACATTTTTGTCGTTACTAAATTGATTAAAGTAGAGTAAAATTAAAAATCTACCTGAGTAGCTACGAAAAATATTAAAACAGTGAACGAGTGAATTATTTTATCATATCTGGACACTTTAGTTTGAATAAACATAATTGCCAGGTTTGAAACATGCTTTGGCGTAGATATTTAATACCGAAACATGTTATACGCTATTGAATATGAAAAAGATTACACAATGATGCGAGTTATGAATTCAAAGTAATTAAAAAGTTAATAAGTCAATTTACTCTATTGGAAATTGTATCTAGTGTATTGAATTCTGTTTAATAGAGTTGTCATTTCATTCAGGATATGAACGAAAGGCTTTGAATGAGCACTGCATTCATTCCAATAAAGACTGACAAAATGGTTAATTTGACTGAATAGTAGTTCTTTTTTCTCGTGAAAAGAGAATATAATGTCAAAGAAAATTCAGGGAGTAAATCGTTCTATGATATACGAATGAATTAATGTTTTAACCAATCGCTGTAAAAGAGTCTTTTGTATTGAGTGGTGATGTCTTTTAACAAATTTTCTATTGATGTAAAGAAGTTAAATTATTTCTTTGTAAGGAGAAGGGTTAGAAGAGACTTAACACGTAAAAGTGTACATCTAGGAAAATTCCTGAGGGGAAACGGGTGTGTATAAAATTTCTGACGTGACCTGACCAGGACTCCCAATTTCCCGGTCTGGTCAGATATTTTTCATGTCTGTTTCTCCTTGGTAATTTCTTATGTAGTCCTGAATCATGCATTGGCGTAGATACATAATCAGATTACTCGAAGTAACTCATTTACGAAACCCTAATTCTATATCAAAACTGATTCTGACTGATTCTATATCAAAACTGATTCGTGATATTATAACGTATATGCTTATCATATTATTATTGTTGCTCATCAGTATTGAATTGTACAGGAAAATATCGTATACCGGCCGCGGTGGCGGAATGGTTAGTATGCTAGCGCTCCAACAACAAACGGTCCCGGGTTCGAATTCCGGCTAGTAAGATTTTTTCCGGTTAGGTAACAGTTATTTGCGTACGTACGTAAATACCTATTAAAATGAATGTAATTGGGGTCTTCGTGTTTCCATTATAGAAATAATCAATCAATGAATTCTAAATTAAATTCGTTTTTCCTATCGATACAATTGAAAATTATAGAAATAACTTAATAAGCGTATTCATTTAAAAAATATGTTTTCTAAATTATAAAGGGTAAAAGCGGATGAAACATTCCAGTAATAATCTCCAAGAACACTACCCTCGTAAAAGAGTGCGAAGTTGAAGTAGGAAATAGAGGTTCTTGCTACATAGACGTATGAAGATTTCAACTCGTAGTTTATCCATCCGTTGGAAGGCTGTCCCTCAATAGGCGTGAGCTATCTTAAATGCTAGGATGAAGCTCAAGCATCACCTCGTTCGACTAACAACAAATGGAGAGATTGTAAGTCAATCCTCTCTTTATCATATCCGCTTGTGCGAGAGGGGACCGATCTGTGTAACTGAACAAAGTTTGAGACTAATACTTCCAAAGGGAAAAAAAAAATGTGTCAATTGCTGAAATGTGCTTTCATTTCCTCCGGCGATATTCAACTCAGATATAATTTCTCGGAGAAGGCGCGGATAGGTGTCGTCTCCAAGGTAATGCGAGCGACAATTACGTAAAGCGGTAAAGAAAAGGATGATTAAGTGCCGCTTTCCACCTGTCCTCCCAAAAGGGTATAAAATCCAAGGCGCCTCTTAATAGCTCCGACAGGGAAGACAAAGGAGAGGAGCGTTCGAGAAAGTGAGGCAAAAAGAGGAGTGTTGGCGTAAGCACAGAAGGAATCCCCGCGAAAAGGTGAAAGGAGCGAAGAAAGAGAAAGGTGAAGACGTTTCCAGAATGATGCGAAACCGTTTCGCCTTATTGTAAGCGCCTACGCTAATCTCGGGTCATACGAGGGCAAACATTGTGGAGAAGTGTTCCGCGAGCTACTCCGAGGAAGTTTTCAGGGTAATGAATCGCTTGGTCGTCTCCATGCTTCTCTGGCTGCCTTTCTGGTGCAGTCGCTGTCTCGCGAGCTTCGAGAACCAACGCTATATTTAAAGCTGTATTTGAGGCTTAAAAATATCAACATTCGCTGAGATTGAATCTTAAAATGTATCATTCTTTTTCGTTTTGGTATCGCTGTAATTTATTGTTGTGTCATGTGTGAGAATGCAGTAGAGATTCTCATTCTATTTCGTTATCATTTCCACGTTATAAGGGCATTTGCTTTACTCTCTTTCAGTTATTCCTATCAGTAAGTTGTGCAGGTTTTTCACAACCCCCTTCCTCGTGGGTGTATTCCTGCTTTGGATGCCTAAGCTTCTTTTAGGTTTCTTTAATCTGCAAATAATAATTATTTCTCTACTGATTTAACTTTTACTCTTGTTTATTAATTAGATCTAAGTTACATTGGCGATTAGTTAAATGGAGGAGGAGACTTAATAGTATCAATTTCGCTCAAAAGAAAAACTTATTAAGTATTCTGTCTGTACTTAATTCATCCCTGAGGCCGGTTAAAACATCATACCCTCCACTGTTAACTGTACTATATATGGCTTTATACTCGGAATGAGGTGTACTATAGGAGATTAGGAGTGAGGTAGTTTACCTTAGCTTCCCACAAATGAACCAGAATGCTATGAGTGGAAAACGTTGACGTAGGAAACACTCTGTTTTATTCATCTGGTAAATAGGGCGAATGAAGGTGAGTGACCTAAATCAATGCAACTCTCAGTATCACTTCGGAGCGACCATATCATCACTGCCTTGTGCATACAAAACTAAAACAAAAGTGAACGAAGGAGAGGGGATCGTCAAGTGAATAGCACATTTGCTATTAGTAAAAGCGGTCCTGGTGGTAGTCCATACTTTCAAAATGACCTCAACTGTCGAATTGCTTTGCAATACTACAAAAGTTAAGTGAAGAATACATTTCTCTGTATCCTTTATCAAAGGAAAATTGAAAAAGTTTCATTTTTGATGAATAAATGTAATATGCAAAAGGGTTACCTCATGGAAGGCCACAATGGTGCGGAAGTAAGAATAGAAATCGTACGAAGAGTTTTATTCCCATTCCATTCATAATAATATGGTAATATGCCATCAAGTAAAAACGATGAAAATGAATGATATAAAGAATGTGGAGGAAAACAGAATAAAAGAAACTCATGTGTGTCCAAGGGAGGCACTGTGAGAAAGGAAGGTGATGATTTGGACGAATAGGAAGTGGAATAAAAAGCACTAAAGCGAAAAGAAAACAAGCAAAGAGCGGGAGGAGAGCATCGAAAGAATAAAAAATAAAAACTAGGTGGAAGAAAATAAGGACAAAAAATTATAGTGGCTATCGATCGAGGAGAAGAACATCGTATAACACTCAGATGAGAATTGAAATTTTGGTACATTCCAATATTATACGCGAAGCTTCCTTCTTCAGTAGCAAAGGAGATATATCGTATGATTTACAGATGAAAGACGTGTATGATCATAGCGTTCATATCTTCCCTGTAGAGTATTTGTGTAAATATAAATATTTTCAGTGATAAAATTTTCAGATTTTTTCAATGATAAATCCTGGGTTTGATAAAGTGGGGACCCCACTTTTTCCGACGAAGGGCGTCATTTGGACATAAAAATTAATGTCAAATTCATCTTGGTCAGTAATCTTCAAAATCAAATCCGACCCTGCAAAATTGATAGCTAATTATAAGGAAAGAATAATTGAATGCTCAATTTAAGGTAGATTAAAGTGAGTTAGGCGTTCAAATCGAAAGTTAAAGTGTCACTCTGACCAGACGTGCGGGAAACATACCAGAAACCTTTGACTCTTTTCAGAGATTAGAATTTCAGCATGAGAATAGAAGGGGAGAAAAATTGGATGAAAGGGAAGGAGTTGAAAGGGATCTCCGGAGATTTTCAGACGTAAGTCTGCATGTGAAAGGGTTATTCCGAGAGTAATCTCTATGCTCGACTCTTACGCTGTTGAGGGGAAAGGTAGGGATAAGTGTTGGCTCAGTCCCAAAGTGGTATTGGAAGAGAGGAGAACAAAGAAGAAGGGTGAGGAATTAAAGGGGCAGATAAATGGGACGAAGAAGAGGAGAAAAGGAACTGCGAGGAAGAAAAAATTTAATTGCGACAAAGAGTGGACCGAAAATGTTTTTGAGGATGTGGAAGTAGATAGGACATTGGCCAATTGACGAAGAGACAGAAAAGAGGTAGAGCAACGGATGCGCTGAAATGAAAATTTAGTTCAAGAAACGGCAAAAAATTTCAAACAATAGTAAATTATTGGGCGAAGATACCGTAGAAACAGGGAGGTTGTAATTCAGAAAAGAATAACAAATGGTCAAAACAATACAGAGAATATTCTTCATTATAACAAAGCATTTACTCTAGCCCTTAAAGGATAATAAAGAGTAAAAAGGTGATTCCTCAATATGAGTATTAACTACGTTAGGATGGCTTGCATTTTAAAGCTAAATCACAAATTCTATCACCCTTAATACATGTATTGTAGCGTGAAACTCGTGATGGCCGATCTGTGCCGAAACCGTAATATTTAGTCCGTCAAAGGTACCTTTGTTTTTCTCATTTAACTCAAACAGTTACATTTTTAATGAACAAAACCGGATAACTGGCTTTATCGTTAGCGTGGATGAACGTGTTAAGTATGGCAACTGGAAACCTCTCTAAAATATTGATTTATTATTCGCATTCCAAAGCAGAAAATGATTCTTGTCAGCGCAGCTACAAAGAAAAAGTGACGTTTTTCCTTAAGTTACATTTTGCCAAAAACTTCGCGGTAACCTAAAATACATTTCAGGGAGGACCGTTTCTAGGACTAAACGTAACTAAACTATCAATTTGAGAAGAAGTGTTACATTTCGAAATTTTCATATACCTAGGTACGTAATAAAACTCATGCCTAGCAAAATGAACACTATCAAACGATACTTGGTGACATTTCATGATAATTCAGAATTTAATGACAAAACTTGTATAAAATCCACAAACGTTTCATCACACATTTACAGTTCTGATGATGCCTTAAGCTCACGCCGAACCCGGTAAACGTGTGCTTACAATTTTGTGGATTTAGGACAAGTTTTGATATTAAATACTCAATGATCAAGTTTAGTACTTCGCTTCAACTTCTGCTAAGAATAAAATCAAACATTCTTCTTCCGAAAAAATAGGGCGTACGTTGGTGAAAATTGCGTTTCAATGTTTTAAATGAAGCTTTGTGGAGGCATATGTGACGAAGGCTGAATCACCTGATGACGGCTGTATGGGCAAAACCGGTAGAGTAATAAAATCGAGTGGGAAATAGGAAGCGCAATTTTTTCATTTATCAATTGGCGTTCCACTGAGTAAGGTCTAATCATATTGATTACAGAAGCACATGTGTTCGAACTCAAATGGAAATGCTCTATTAAAAACCTGGGAAACCTGCTCTCTTAATAAGAAATCTGAGATAATTAGCTCACCAAATGAAAGGAACCAGGCACAGCAGCAGTCCGAGATTCAACGAAAAAATCACGGCGGGGAAAAACGTGAAGGAAACGAGCGTGCTGAACCTAATTTCGAAATACTTGATTTGTGTTAAGCTACGGATGAATTTAAGGTCTCAAAAAGAAGAAAAGGATTGAAAGCAAAGAGAGAACTTGAGAGGAGGTTAAGTGTCCATGCCTTCGGATGCTGTTGGGTCTTCGGCGGACTGAATTCGGCCGTAAATTTTACGCGGCTTTCTCAAAAGAGGGCATTACTTTGTCTTATCCGCTTCTCCCTTCTCTTTCTCCTTTAAGCTCGAGTTTCTCTCTCCCTTTGGGCAATCGTGCCTTAACTGCCTCCACCCCTACCGTGGCGCCTCCTGACGCTCTGCGGTCACCCTTGGAATTAATCCCTCACTTCGTTTTACTCCTGTTATCATCAGCATGGGATCTAGTACGGATCTCATTCCATCCCCATCTCTTTACCGCTCCCGTTCTGGGGCGCTTTTTTCTTGCTGCGAAAACCAATATAACCTTCTTCTTTCTCCTCCCTCAGAGGGAGAAAAAAAAGTCGCACATTCCAGATGGGGGTCTTTTAAACGATCGGCGTCTCAAAGCGAAGTTTTTTATTGCTTCCGCTACGGGAGGGAATAGTCATCGAGAAATTGGTGTGAAATTTAGACTAATAATCCTTCTTTAGGCTTTCCTGATGGAGGGAATAAACTTAAGAGGGGAAATATTACGTACGTAAGAATGCCTTTGATTTCCGTCGTAGTAATTAAGGCTTCGTTGAAACCAGAACTTAACCATGCTACGACTCTCAGAGGAGGGGTTTGATTTGATTTAATGCTAATGAATTGAGGATATTAAAGTTTACTCAAAATTATTGTTGTGGCTTCTTCAAAGTGGTAGTGTTCCGGTATAGGATAAAAGGAAATGTAACTTATTATCTGATCTATAGTAGTAGTAGTAGTATCTTTAAAATGCTTCGACTGCTTTGTTCATTTCGCACGTGAGCTCCCACCGGGAACCGAACCCGGAACCGCTTTCACCGAAGTCGAACGCGTTGCCCTCTTGGCTATCGGGAGCCCAACTTTGATCTATACATTTTGTATCAGTCTTATTCATGGCTTGAAAGTTAATGAGGTATGAGTGATTCTTAGCATTGGGATTCATCATGGTCACTCCTCATTGAATGATATGAAAGTGCTATAAATAGACTCATTATGCTACAGCTAGTTAGACTTGTTCCGTTGATGGCATCCTCACTCGGTGGAGAAAGCAAAAACAATCAACCTCATTCCTCTCCATTGCCTATCGTGTCTCACTCCCTGACCAAAACTCTTTGAGCTGGGGATTCATCGAACCTTCGCTCTGATCCTTTCAGAACAGCCATGATTATCCAAAGTGTGTTATCAATTACTAGGAAAATACGATGCTAATTACGTACCAATTTCAAATACCTTTACAAAGAAAGTTTTAAAGTATGTAATGTATTAGTTATAAGAATACAAAATTGGTATTCAAAACTATTTTCCTTTCTTTCTGAGAAATGAAAGACAGAAATTGGTATGTCTCGTGAAGGACGTTTTTCGAGGAGAAGTGTATATATTTTAGGATCATCGCTATTGGCTGCCAACGGAAATATTTAACCTTTTAGAACTGTAAAACGGAATATTTTGTTTCTAAAAGAGTTTGAAAAATCTCAAATGAACAACCAGCTTAAATAGCAACCTTATCCATGCATCAACGGGCACCATGTAAACATTTAATACGTAATGATTATCATGAGGAAACGAAAAATAAAATAAAACAATTCTTAGAAGAAAAAAATGGAATGGCATTACTGAGAGATATTCCTTAATTATCAAACTAGAATTAATGTGATGAGATTTCGGTATCCACTCAAAAGAATTAGACTGCAACTGCCCAGCATAATTGCACGCAGAGCTCTACGAATATTTGTATCGTAGCTTCAAGTGGAAATTTGAGAGCCATAACAGGCCAAAACATCACCGTAAGTTTCTTTTTAGGAGGCTAATACTCAATGGAGTTGCGTTAAATGAAATTTCCTCGCCCCCGAGCGGTCACTACGTTCCCTTGCATGCCCATATCGACCCCTGAATTCAGGGAGTATTTTCATGGCGAGCAGAGGGAGAAATAGCCATTAGAAGATAGCTTTTACCCGACACTTCCCCTAGAATGTGTTGCCGGAGAATATGTGCCTCCATGGATAACTACTCAATATGACCCTAAAGAACCGAACTCTGTTTATTTAGCATGATCATAACAAATTAATTTGAGAGCAGACATTTGGGAATATAATGATAACATCCTCCAAGAGATTTTCATTGTTTGAATTATGCTCTTTAAATAAACATCTGAGTTTTACTAATGAAAAGTTATAGATGTGAAATCTTCAGGGAATGAGGAATACATTTTTAATGCATTTTCGTTTTGCATCTATATTTGTTGGTATGACGATGAAAAATGAATACATAGCGTACGGCACATTAAGAAAGCGGTTTCTCTTGATTGCTTTGAAATGTTTTCAGTAGTTTAAGTTTTAGAATACATCAGAAAACATTCTAATGACTAAATTTCGATAACAGTTGAAAAAGATCAAACATAAGAACCGGCGAGCACATAAATGCTTATTGATTACGACGACAAACTTTTTAGCACTATTACTATAAAACATGGGAAAACTAATTTCAAGCAAAATAGACTAACTATCGACCCTAATTATCATACACATTCTTAAGTTGTATATCGAGAAGCAGAATTCTGACTCAAACACTGCAATCATTGTTGCCAGATCTTTCTTTAAACAGAAATATCTCACCTTGCTTAGGTCGTTATGTAGCAGAGCATCCTGCATTCAGTATCTAAAAACCGGAATGTGGATTCACTTTGGTCTTTGGGACATCAAACCCAGGGCCTTTTCGTCATTTGCAGGGCATTGAACCGGAGCCGAACTGAAAACCGAAACAGAAATAACCGTTATTTTTGCTGGAGTGAAAACCGAACCCAAACCGAAAACCAAAACCCAAGAAACCTTAACCTTTTTCTGTAGTGAACGCCGAACCTGAACGGAAAAATCTAAAATTCTTAAAACCTGAACCAAAACCAACAACATTTATTTTTCCGTGCCGATTTTTCTTTCACAACAAAGCATATTTTACTTAAGTGTGATTGGAAGGTTTACTAAACAAGTTTAACTGCGACTAACTACTATTAGGTTCAATTCTAAAAAGTAGAACATTTCAGATGAAGCAATAAATAATAAATGTATTAAAAAATAAAAAAAATATTCAAAAATAAAAAAAATATTCAAACCTATCTTGGTAATTTTTATGTATTTTTGTTGTATTGTAATTTATGTCGGGTTTCTGTACTTTTTCGTGAAATAATTTGTATTTATTTATTTATTCATTTATTTTATTGCAGTTAATTGGGTAATTTCCTGTTTGCGGTAAAAAGTAATAATTATTACTTTTATAAAATGAATTTTTTGAAGAATATATTATTACAAGTTTTTTGGCGAAAAAAACTGGTTCAAACCGGTTCGAAGATGGCAAAAGGAGCGAAACCGTAACTGAACAGCAATTATTATTCATTGAACCGGAGCAAAAACAGGAAATAAAAATCGACCGATTCCATGCCCCAGTCAGTTTTTGACCTATAAGCTACATGACCTTACTTAACATACTAAAATCTAAGTCTCTCATGTATATATACTACTATATAAAACGATATTTATATATTTAAACTATCTGACATTCTGGATATAATTACGAAACTCTTTCCTTTAGTAGTAGAATAGGATAGCGCTATCAATGGCTAACCTATTTTGAGCTTACAATTTCAAGGCGATAATTCACGGAAACACTACTATTGTGGAAACCGACATTTAAAGTGTTGGATCCATTATTCAACTGAACGCGCTAGAAGAGAGAAATCAGAGTCGAAATTACTTTCGCATCCCTAAGATCGTTTCAAGATCAATTTAACAGGAGATTGGGACAAATAAATGAAAGAGAAGACAGGGAAACCACTTACGAAGAAATTTATCGTCTTCGGTAACGTGGAAAATAGAAGGAGAAGTAATGGATGTAAAAACAGATAAGATTAATGTCTTTTAGGAGAAGAAGAATGAGCAAAATAGGGAGATGTAATTAGTGAAGGAAGATAAGGAGAATTAAACCCACTCACGCATTTTTAAGTATTCATGAAGAAAAACATGGAAAAGAACTTAATTGTTGTAATTGTAAGAATTATAGGCTTCATATATATATTAGGAAATAATGGTTAAACTATGAAATAATAAAAAATTCTTTTATAGAAGTATAAATAACTCAGATATTTACTTTTTCAACAGAAGTTTATTATGGAACTACCGGTTTCGGCTACGTAGCCATCGTCAAGTTCACAGAACGCTTATTCTGTGAACCTGACGATTAGTTCCATAATAAATTGCTGTGGAAAAAGTAAATATTTGAGTTATATCATGAATTTCTACAATAACACGGCCACCTCCGTAGATTTTATTTTATAGAACTATTGAAAAACCTCAGTTATTAATTTCAAAGCGATTTAATGACAATTTAAATCCCCTTAATATAACGATTTCAAAATGATGGCGTCATTATTAGAGTATAGGTAAAACTTACTGGAATATTTTCATTTATTTACATTTAGCATATATTACTGTTTAACCGTTATTTATACATAAAAAACCAAAATTTAATTTTTTCCGAAGTATCATCACAATGTAATATAACTCAGTCGATGAGTTATAGCACCGTTAACTATGAGTTTAATAAATTAAAATACATTTAGAGTGTTATTTTTATGTGTTAGGGATATTTAATGTGTTTAGGGTCCAATGGCAGGAATAAATGCTGAATAAGATTACATATCTCACCGAATACATACATTTCTATTACGAGCAAGTGCTGGTAAAGATTGAAAGAAAATATAAATACTTAGAGAGACATCACGGAATAGATGGAAACCGTTAAAGAATAATATGTCGAGTATATAGAGATAACATATGACAAAAGAACTGTCAACGTTAAAAATATATTTTACTGTACAAGGTGAGGATATGGAAAGGAAAAAAGAAGCATGTCAGAGGAGATGAAGTTTTTGTTTAGAAATATACATTACAAGTAGTAAAATGGTTTCAAAGCAAGTTTCTGCCTTAGAGAGAGTGTTTAAAACGAAGGGAAGGTAGGAAGAATGTTTCATTGGGACTTTTTTTGTTGGAATTAAGGCTATAGCCCAAATATCACAAGTCACCGAAACATTTACATTTTCCTCGCAAGGTATATACTCCAACATAAGTTACATGAAATTTGTATTGCAACTTATGGCTCGCAAACGATAAATTGGGAAGAATATAAGAATAATTTGTACTTTTACCACAAATTTTATTTTCACGAAACAGTTACACGACCGGTTTCGAACGATTAATCGTCATCTTCTGGATGACGATTAATCGTTCGAAACCGGTCGTGTAACTGTTTTGTGAAAATAAAATTTGTTGTAAAAGTACAAATTATTCTTATATTCTTCGATTATGGATTACCACAACACCTCGCCTGATTCTGTGAAGATAAATTGGGAGTTATAGGCATACCAGAGCCTGTATTGTTTATATCCAACCATGGTCATACACGTGACTCAAACTGTAAATGACTCGAGATGTATTAACCTGGTCGTCTCGAGATATCTTGTAGTAAATATTGGTTTAAAATTCACACACGCCCGATACATCTCGTATTTAGGATCATCTTCTTTGGAACAGTTCTTACTTCCAAAAAGATATCTCAGCTAAGCTGTCAAACGTATCGAGCTTATCTAGCATGATTTCTGTTATCTGCGTTCCATTTGTATGTCTGTCTATGTTGTTTTAACTAACATATGGATATACCGTAAACACGATAAAATCTAAGGGAATAAAAAGGTGAAATGTAACATTAAACAGCTATTCAAGAAAAGAAAGACTCTCTTCGTTCTTAGTTAAGTATAAGCATAGAAATTAACAATTAAAAAATATGCTTTTTTTGCCAAGTCCAACTTAACAAAAAGAACTTAACAGAAGCTGCAGAATTTATCAATATTCAAATTTCGTCATTTTTGGATGAGATAGAGGCTGAAAAGTGTCCTCTTCTAGCCAGGTCATAAAAGATTCCGCAGTCGGTAGGAGAAAAAGAAGTGGAGGAAAGCGGACTTCCATTGTGCCAACTTAACCACTTGGTCACGACTGTATCTTTTACAAACTACATAATGTTTCATTATTATATAAAATTGGGAGGGGGGAACTGAAACGGACTTAAAGATATGAGAAAACCAATGATGAGGACTGGCAGAGAAGAAAAACCGGTGAGAGAAGGGAACTCTGAAGGTTACAAAAACTTTCCTAAGAGTGGAGGCAGGTTCGGAGGGAGTTATAATCACAGCGATAAATTTCGACAAAAAGAAAAGTCAAAAGGGAAGTGCTCCGAGAGAGAAGAAGATGTAAACACAGATATAAGAGCAACGGAGTGGAAAACCGGGTTAACGGAAAAATCGGATTATTAAAGAATCGAATGAGATTTATTGGAAAAGCCCGGAAAAATATACGAAGTGAAAGCTTCAAAACGGTAACATAAACAAGGAGATAGATAACGGAAGGAGCGACGTTTTTGAAAAATATAAATCCCCTTCTAAATGGGCGAGAAAAGCATGTTTCCTCCATTTGATTTTCCGATTTTCTCTGGCACCGTTGCAAGAACTCTCGTCTCAGTCTATGCGCGGAACGCAAAACTGCTGGGTCTCATTTTTTCGTAGTATACGAGACGACAGAGGGAGGAGAGTGGAAAAAATAGATAGTGAAGCCTTTTGTTCCTTTTTTCATTGGCCCGAACGCAGATGTCGCTCAAAACCCTTAGCGCGGAGGAAAAAAACTTTCGCTTTACTTTCGCCTTCGCTCAGACGTGGATTTAGAGGAGAGGAAATTCCATTAAAACAAAATCCTGTAAATGTTTGCTCCGCTTTCGAATGTGGGGACGCAACTTTTCTGTCAGGGGATGCGCTGCGTGTTCACGTAAGGGAAAACTAGTTTTTCAAACAAATATGCTCCGTTTCATTAAACCAGTTCTTTTTAATTTTCACACCTTCCCTTTTTTCGCTAACTTCAAGGTTACGAATATCACTGTGAATGAGGTAAACTGAACATTTCTCTTCATAACTTAATCATGTGGAGGTACTTAGAGCTCATTTAATTATTTATAAGACGGGGAAATTTTCTTTTCAAATTCAACTTCAACTTATTTAGACACAGAAGTGAACATTTTTGACGTTAATGGGACTCGAACCTCGAACCGAAATGGGAAACATGACCCCTTACTTTCCGGACCGGACCACTAAACTTCCATCCTGTTAGCTGGGTCCTAAGTGAACGAGGAAACCAGCAAGTTAACAGAGTGCCATTGCGTCTGCATGGTAGTTGAGTGGAGAGAAGACTTGCCAGGGAAAGGGGGACGTAGGCTCCAATCCAAGTCATGTGGCTTTCTTTCACTTCTGTTTCTCCTTGCGTTTCCAGCCGCAGGGCTTTCCGAGCTAAGTTTAAGTACGTTTCCCTCGTCCTCACATCATTTTATGAGTTTCCTCTACCTAAATTAATATTTACCTTGAATCATCTTCTCTCCTATTTCATAGCTCATTGAGCTGAACAAGTTTTTACCGCTGATAATTATACTAAAATTACTATTACTTAATAACTAACAAATAACCTAGGCGAATCACCAATTTCTACATGTTCATTTGAGTAATATGCTTTAAAAATGTATTGGAATTTATAAAAGACTTTTCTTTTACCTTTTATTTTACTGTCTGTCATCCTTTTTAACGTCGTTTTTTTATAATCGCCGAATGAACGAATCTACATATAACAGGGCAAAAACTTTAAAAAATGAGCCGAGCTCTTCATTTCGTTTTATAAGAATATAAGCCACAACTATACTAGTCAATTTAATGTCCAAGTAATAAGTTACCAGGTCAAGATATTATAGTTTTATTCGTAATCGTTAATAGCTCCATACCATTCTTTTTTATGGTATGTTCATGGAAATCGTTATGCGTAATTTTTTTCGTTCTTTTCATGTCACTCTTTCAACTTTCTCCCGTTTAGTCCAAGAATTCCTGAATAAGGTGTACCTTCCGGCTGAGCTTCTGGGGACAATATAAAATTACGGAAGGTAGTAAAATTTTTCTTAGTTTCAGTTCGAAGCAAAACTTTCTCACTAAGTTGCCTTAAGTGAACATATAAATCTGAAAATCCCCAACATTAAGCCGTGAAAAGTCCTTCTGTAGAAAAGAATACAAAATCAAGAATGACCAGTTAATACTCAAAGTTAACCGAGCAGCTCACATTAAATAAAGCAAATCATAATGCCTATGACTTAAGGCATTAAGTGTGCTTTGTAAATGGGCTCTAAATCACCAGAATCACCGAAAAGGGATTTGTACTCCCTTGCGATCCCAGATATCATCGAGAGTGAAGTGATGGAATACACTAAAGCGACTCTAGCGGCTGATGTTATTAATGCAATGAATTACGAAAATATTTTTTGTATGAAAGCCGAATCTGGAATTCTTTATTTTACAATTTTTTTCTAATATGTGCAGAGCATTTTACAAAAGAACCATCTAGAGTGTTCTACAGGAAAAAGTCATCACTAAAATCGTTTCTTGTAGCAGCGAATTTGTTATAAAATAGCTTAATTCTGCAAGTGCGGAAGAATTAATATGAGAAGGTAAGTTGTCAATATTAAAATATATAGGCAATGCTTAGATCTGTGTATTCAATGGAAGAAGCAGTGTGATTGCTTCCAAATTCATACGTATCATAATTAGGTGAAATTCCAAGTTTAATGGAATAATCTCATCGACTTTTATTCTCACTTTCCATTGAGATATATTGTAAGAACTGTGTATTATTGTACATAGCGGAAACTTGTCCATTACGGAAACATTTCTTGGTTCTGTCCTGTAATATTGGTATTTGCATGTACGTGATTCAAAACTTAAATTCCGGAAATCTGTCCATCATGGAAAATTTATTACGGCACCATGCGAGTCCGCCGTTTCACTGTTGGGCTTCACTGATTGTGAGTTGGGAAAGAATACACAAAGGAATGGCGAAAGGAGCCTGAACGCAGCTATTTTAGGATAGAAGAGTCCACAAAGGAAAGTGTATAGGTGACCTTACGGACCTTACTAAGGTGACGTAAAAGCATCTTGGAGAAACAAGCGACCAAGACTCGAACCAGGAATCTACTTCTCAGCGCAAAGTCACCCTATCTCTTTTCCTTGTGTTATTCTTTCGGGGAATTCTCCTTTCAACCACTCTGTGTAGCCGGTTCCTCACTGTGGACATTGGACGTGGACGATGCCGAATAGTCGGACTAACTACTTTGCCCTTGATTACAACGTGTTTCAAAACATTTTTGAATGCTCTGGCTCAATAGCTTAATCTAGCTAAGCATCCGCCATTTCGAGCTCCTGTCCAATCAGACTTTATTCCATCAGCTTCTCTTGAGGATAATCCAACTTAGCATGCACTTGCTATACAAATTGAAACGTTAAATTTTCTCCTCGGTATTGGTCAAACATTATTTTTTAATCGATTATTTATCCAACCTGATGCATTTAAAGTAACCGACGTAACGAAAAAATAATCTTAAGTTATCGAATTTCACATCGTACAAAAATATTTGTTGCTTAGCAATATTAGTCAAACTTGACCAGAAAATACGGAAAAAAACTGTGAGAAATATGAGAAATTGAAACAATTCACTAGTGAGATATCTTTAAAGTCGAATCCTTCTCCGAAGAGCTCTTGAGAAAATTCCTATTGAAATGTCTTTCGCAAAGACTCTTTTATTCGTACTCTTACACGATGGCAGGAAATAGAGTCATTGCGATTTATTCCACCGCTCATCCCCAAATTTTCTTGGATATTCTGAAGTCGTGCAAGTATTCGAAGCGTAGGAATTTTGCTGTCTCCTACAGCCGCCCTTGTATTCGAAAAGGGATTGAAAATTCTTTCTGGGTCAAGAGCGAGCGAGAAAACTCCAACGGAATATCTTTCTATTTTTGCGAGGGTACATGTGTTCCGAATCACCATAGATTACGGCGGGATTACGTTATTCCTTCGGAGAATCCAGTGGAAAAGGAACTAACGGTGCTAGGAACTGATGCACAAAAACTTTTTCAGCAGCTGCTTTATGGAAATGGATACGCGTATCAAAGACTTAGAGCGGCACTTAAGATTAAAGGCGTAACAATGCTGTTTCACGCCCAACTTTCCTGTTCCAATCCTCCTATCAAATATAATTCGCTATTCAGAATGGAGGCTGAAATAAAAATTCCACACCCGATACCAGGAGATTTACTGGGGGTAGCTCGTGGGTGATGGAAACTATATCAGATATGGTTGAAACTAAAGTAGCAACAGTCATATTCCTAAATTTGTGTTAATTTATGCTACATTCGTTGCTTAAAGACTTAAATAAGGAAACTATTTGTCCGAAGAAGCTGGCACTAACGCCTGTGAAACCTAGCTTTTAATCATAAAACAATGCTGCGTGGTCCGGAAGATATTTTTATCTGTAGGTGGAAGACTTGAACATAAAACTTCAAAATATGTAATTAAATCGATGAATTTCACATATATGTATAAAAGATATGAGGTTTTATCTATTATGTTCCGGAAATTTCTTATTTTATCTTTTATAATTTCAGCTGCCAAAATATATTCCCGTTGATAGGCTAGATACTGTATCCCACTTTTTTCTTAAGTGCTATTGTACTTTTACAATGAAGTTTCGTTGATTATGAATGAGAAATAGATTTTTAAGTAAGATACACGTTTAAGGATTACGTGTCACATGTAAAGTTTAAATACCCTGTTTAATGAACAAATTTGTTTCAGTGGCTAGACCGTTACCAAAATCGTCATTCGCCGTAAAATCCTATTATAGTATTAGTTCTGGGTCTCATAACTTAAGAAAGATTCGCAAAATGCTTGATTATTAGTAAATCGATGCTGTAGACATAAAATGGTATGCATTCGACTTTGATGTCAATAGCTGTTTATCAACAAAATGAAGGTTTAAACGAAGGAAGATAAAGAAGTAGTCTCAAACTTACTTGATAAATTGAGCAGTCCTATATCCCCGAGAGATGTAATTTTTATACTCTTCATTATATTTCCACTCTGCTATCCAGTCAGGCCGATCAAATACCGCAAGACGAATAAGGTATGTTGGGACCAGCCCATTTTTAAGTTATTATTTTTTTCCGACTGTTTGACTATAACCCGAAAGGCTATATTGCTATAAGTTCGTTGGGAGATATAGTACGCTTGATGATGGAAAGAACTTAATTTGAGCTAAAACCTCGGCAAGTGAGGTTGACCGTTAACATAATATTAATTTAAATGGTTTTTCACCGAAGTAAGAATTGGAAGTAGATGACAATAACTACTTGTGTTTATTAGGAAACCAGATCTTAAGCGACGTAATTTATCACGGAGGGCGTTAGAAGTTACGTAGTGAATCTCAGGACCACGTATTGCTGAAACCAAAGAGCTAATTCCTCCCAAACATCTTTAACTCGAGCTCCTCTTTAGAATGGCGACCTGGAATGCGACCCGATTGACCCTTCCTGCTCGAAACTGCTGACACGTGTAAAGGATGGGTTACGCCGTGTTGAGATTTTTCGGACAACATTTTGCGGCAATTTGCTGGTAAAGCCTGGTTTCGATACCCTTTTTTTGCTCTTTTATGAAACGTTTACCAGCCTGTTCATCTGATACTCAAGTAAGAGTTTGTTCGTTGCAGATGTTTTTTGCCAACACGTAAGATAACCTCTGAACCTGAGGAGAAACGCGTCAAGTTGAGCTTGGTTAATCATTTAAATGAAAGGATTTGGATTAAAGAGACTAGGCAATATTATAATTATTTAAATAATACACACTACAATTACAAATAGTTTCACTTTCTATGGCTAGGGATAATTTATGATGCGCACAACGAGACAAATTTAGAGTTAAAAACTAGAAATCATTGCCAAATTTCTGAGTTGGAGGAACTTCTTCAAATAGAAAACACTTAAATTAATTTTCAGTTTTGACTTTGAAATGTTTCCCTGTTTGATATCTATTACGACAACGCATCATTTTATGTCATTTGTGCGGAACAGATAGAAATTCGGGTTTGCCGTGCGTCTCAAGTAGATTTTTGGATACTAATGGCGATGATTCGGTGAATGATTTGATTAGTTATTTTATATGTTACGTGTTTTTGGGTATCCATTATTTTTCGAGCATTGTAAATTAAACAGCATAAATATACAACGATGATGAATGGTTTCATAAAATATTAATCAAAGAAAGTTTTCAGTCGTCGAAACGTCGTAAAATCATTCTAAATAAGAGAAATCATACTATATTCGAGCCTCGGTTTCTTATTAACCCCATCTCTTGTGAAAAGCTTTCATGTAGCTTATGAGGGCCAAATAAAAGAGCTTAACAGAAAAATACCACGAAAGATAAAATAATTTAATAATAAGTAAGATATTTTCAAAAAGACTGAAGTATAACGTTCAAGTATTATTAAGTTGCATAATTTCCCATAAATAAATCATATTGGTCCTTTGCTTAAAAACATGAATAGATTAGTGATAACAGAGAAAATTATAAGATTTAGACACTATTGGCTGAAATGTTTTAACTACTGATTTTGGAACCCTAAGAAAACCATATTTATTACGATATTCATGATTTTTTCTCCTTAAAAACATGCTTTTAAGTTTATTAACACTTTCAATAAACTTTTGAGAAATGTAGTCTTCAACCATACGTAAAAACGTTTCACTCTCTCGGCCATAAGAAGCTGAGAAGGGTAACGAAAAATAAATGTGAAAGCCTCGTAGTTCCGGACAAAAGGGGACGTGGAAGAAGGAGAAAACATTTCAGGTACCTGTGAAATAATTCGAGCTGACGACAAAAAAACATTTTGCAAGGTCAGCGAAGAAAATGACTCTGTTTCGGTGGAGCAAAAAGAAAGGAAAAAACAGGCCTTAGCGGCTTTAGTAATTCAAACACTATAGGCGCTCCGTTTTAGCTACATCGGGAAAGAACACAATGGTAGGTCTCCACCTCCTTTTTTCCTCGGAATAAAAGGAGGGAAGAGGGAAATAAAACCTCTGGCCAACTTTATACTGGGAAAATAATATCGCTTGGTTTTTGTTGAATAAAAGGGCGAATGGCGAAGCGAGTGCTCCGTTAAAACGGCACTTGCTTCCATTTCGGACGCAGTTGCTAAAGGCAGCGCCCCAAACCGCAATCAATACGTTTTCCATTGAAAGCTCAATGCGCTCGCCTCCTCCTCACGCTCCTGAGCTCCTATGTAGCTGGCGGCATTAGCAGAAAAAGGAAGCAAAACGGTCGGTTGTAATTAACGAGAAACAGAGATTGAGAAATCTAAGTGCTGGGCGGCTGTGCGACATAACCTACGGCGCAGGACGATGTTAAACGACGACATTTTTCGTTCTGTTCACCGAGTCGTACGGCAAAAATATTTCGAAATTTTTATTATTTACGATAACACTTTGTGGTATACATTACGAAACGGACAACGTGCTCCACGAGACTCAAATGAAAATTTAGTCGTAGTTAATTTAAAAAAACGCAGTATTTTTGAGGTATTATTGGTCAACAATCGACAAAAGACATATAAATTAAGAAATTGGCTTTACAAGTTAAAAATGAAATACTCAGTTTTCTGCAAGATGGCAGTGCGATATAACTTGCAACTGAAGAGAAGATGGGCAATATTAAGCAACGACATTTTTCGTTGCAGCTCGCCGAGTCATACAGTAAAAATATTACGAAATGTAATGATTTACAGTAAATACTTTGTGGTATATATTACAAAACCGACAGAATGCTCTACGAGACTTTTCTCAAATGAAAATTTGGCCGTAGTTAATTTAAAAAACGCAATATTTTTACGATATTATTGGAAAATAGTAAAACACTGAGTTGAAGATAAAGAAACTGACTTTGAAAGTATAAAAAAAACCAAATAAGTAAACAGAAATAAATGAATAATCACCAAACATTGTTAAAATAAAACATAATTCGTTATTTATTTCTTTATGGATATACTGATCGGTGAAATAAACACCAGATATCTTTTGGATATATTTTTAATACTTTGATTAATAATTTTGCCAAAAAAATTCGAAATGATACAATATTCATTAAAGTTCTCGAAAATTTTGGCAAAAAATAAGCGAAGTAAATGTGAAACTCCGAAATGCATTTAAAGTTAATTACATCCAAGGATTTGCTTCTTAAAAGACAGGAAAGTTACTCGAATCTACGAAATTATTTCGATTCCAGAATAAGCCATCAAATTTGTGTGTAAATGTAACCTAAATTTTCCATGGTAATACAGAGAAATCACACCTTTCTTAGTTACCTATGAAGAGAAAATAAAGTAAGTTATGACGTATTTATATAGATTCATCAATGATAATCTACATATCATTCGTCGAACCGATGCACCTCGAAAGAAGAAATTCTTACAACCTTAAAAAATACTGGGAGATTCAACACACCTCGAAAGAGATTAGGCAAACGTTGCAAAAACGAGGTCTGAGTTATTAAAGAAAACTCGGCGAAAGTCAAACAAGGAACGGATAAAGGACCTGGGAATGAAATAATTAATAAAGATGACGAAGCAAAAAACACGACAGCGGCGCCTTCCCGTAACGTGGCAGAGGATGGAATTAAACTACTAAAATCCCTTGGGGGTGGGGAGAAAAAAAATACGAAAGCACTTTATTTCGTAACTGTAGCTGTTTCCTCGTTTAAATCTATTCTTTCCGGTGGTACAAATAATCTCTCTTTGGAGAAAGTATTATAATAATAGATGTAGTAATGAAAAATGTATCAGAACACATCAGAAGCTGGAAGAATTAAGTTAGGACAGTCTAAAAGCGAGGAGAGAGAAAAATGGTTTATCGTAGTTCTATAAGGCATACGTGGGTATCACTGCGTTTAAGGAAATACATGATAGAATTAAGGAGGCTGGTAAACACGATAACACCTACTGATACATTTAAAGCAAAACAAATGATAATCGTATGTACTCTTTTTCTAAATAGAGCTACCGATAAGAGGAACAATCCACCTGCAGAAGTCTTCGAGACACCCAAAAATTTAAGTAGTAGTAGCAGTAATTTTTAAAGGTGCTTCAAAAGCCAAGGTCTTTTCGTACGTGAGTCCCCACCGGGAATCCCGGAACAGCTTTCACCGAAAACGAACGCGTTACCCACATGACTACCCGGAGGCTCAAGGCTTACCCAATAATACAAGTCTTTTATTTAGGGTAAAATGAATAATTTAGATGAGGTAGCCCGCGGATAAGGGAATGTGACACGAGTCCCCAATTGCTTGGCTATGTGATGCACTGTGAAGACTTCGAGGGCCTCGGGGCGGTTATGGTAGCCGAGAAGGACGATCAGGAACCCTGAATTTCTTGCACCCTAAGTAATAATGACAAGTCGTGTAAATGCTATTTTGATGCAAAAATAATAAGATCTACGATGTGTCCGTATGGTAATTTATCAGTTACCAAAGCAGTTAATGCAAAACTTTTTTCCTTATATATGAAATTATTTGAATCTATAAAATCGGCCTCAACTTGGTGGTATTTTTGCATCATGAGGCAAAATGAAAAACGGACTTTTACATTTCGACATAAAGTTTATTCTACGACCATGATTTGGACCCCTTGATCCCTGGCCTGAGGATGACCCAAAGGGTCGATATCATGGTTTTCGAATAGACTTTCTGTAGTAGAGGTAAAAGCCTTTTTTCATTCTTCTTCGTGAAATTGTGCATGTGAAATTGTGCATATTGTTGAATACAAGAAAAAGGGTAAAAATAATTGTGCAGATTAATGAGTGCACTTAGGAAAAAAACCCAAGGAGAAACGGACATGAAAAACGTCTGGCAGGAGCAGGACTCGAACCTGGAATCATGTTGGAACTATTGCTGAATGTTGCGTAAGTTAGCGTTACCACCTATCGTCCTATCGTCCCTATCCTATGACCCATCGTCTTAATGCGGCGCAATCGCATAAATAGTAATGCATTTATTTTCCCTTATCCTTCCCTGGGAGTGGAAACGATTTCTCTGTCACCTGGGGAGGGAATGAGGAAGTGGACGAAAAAAAGGATTAAGCCTGGAGCAATTTTCTGGAGAAACGACCTCCGGGGAGAAGGGATAAGGTGACATCGTGGGGAGGAATTTCTCGGGAGTGCCTCTGAATCGAGGAACTTAAGCCTGCTTCCTGCGGTCCGGAATCGCGCGGCTACAAATCGTTTTCGTCGGGATATGGATGGAAAGATTCAGCGGAGAAAATCGAAGGACGGGAGGAATGCGTCGGAATGGGAGGATTCACTGGGGAACGAAAGGAATTAACAGCGGCAATTTTTCCACCCTAAATTTCGAATCTTCTTTCATTTCCCGATGATTGATCCTTGAGAATACGATTAAGTCTGTAATGAGGGTGCGACTAGAATCTGGTTAACGTTCTCTTCTGAGACGAATCGAAACTTTCCCTTGGAATAAGAGGAATGGCGGAGGATTCCCGTATCCCTGAAGTTAGCGACCCTAGAAACGGTAGGTCATCCATTACGATAACATTGGAATGAATTGGTTCCAATTGCACGTAGTTCTCCTTTAACTGAGATCTACAGAAGATTGTGTGATACAATATTTGGTACTAATTAAGCCTGAAGGCTAGGGTTGAATCAGCTCGGCTACAAAATTTTATTAAAAATATAATTTTTGTCACAATTATTATTTTTTTACCTAGCGAATATGAAATCCCTAGTTGTTAATACTTATTGTTTATTCATTGTGATTTTGTAACGTTGCAATCATAAATCCAAATTTAGTGAGTACCGTTGCAGGATTGGACGGAGCCATAAATCTTCTCTAAATATCCTACCAGAATTATGTGATACACAACTAATGGGTTAGAAGAATTTAGTATCAACAAATTCAGGCATCGAAAATTTTCATTACAAAATCACATGATTGATTAATTCAGTTGATAGCAAAATGAGGTGACAACTGCCAATTATAAACAACTAAACAATTACGTTAATTAGATGCAATGCTTCCCTTCAGCTTTCCTGTATAATATCTCAATATATAATCACTGATATAGCAAAACTACTTCAATAATATTTAGATCGCCAATCATACTGTTTTGATATCGATTGAGTATCTTTCAAAGCACAAGGTTCACATTCTACTAAGAAGTAATGGAGACATTGCTGCGAGGTATCATGGATCCTCGAAGAACTAGTATCATAGAAGGCCCCAAACTTGTGATTTTCTGAATTGGATGATTCCGTGGGTATTGAATGATTGTCTTTTGAGATCATTTTTCTATAAATGGAGGGATTCACAATCCACTAGAGATAAAGTGAGATGTCAATCCTAGGTATTATGCGTTGCAGTGTTGTGGGCCCCAACAGTGATATTTCTCCTATAAGGTGCCTTGTATATATATAGCTTATAATGTTCATATTCTCCTAAGTAATCGATGAGTGGAAAAGGTATGTAATATAATATGTTAATAGAAAAAAACAACAGCCATAAATTCAAGATCTTTATCTTCTTCTCTGAGAAAATATGGATATTTTAAAAAGAAGTTGAATAGGATGATTTTTTATGAATATCCGTCATTGTTGACAAGAAGTTTATTCTAGAATCTAAGGTAATCTTGCCGATTGCCGATTGGAGAAGAGCTTTGAATCCCTACTTGAAAAAATAAAGGCGCATATAACTGAAGAAAGCATGAGCAAATAAAGAGGAAAATATGATTTTTCCAATTAAATAACTAACCTAAGAACCAGTATGCTCAGATGATCTATGGACGTCGAAATCCTCCATTCATTCAATCGCGTCGATGAGTAATTAGTTACGTCAACTACCTCTCCAAGCGTCCAGTAATAAAACCAATGCTGTGCTACAACGCTTGGAAACACGTACTCGATTCCCAGTCTTGGCCGAGATTTCAGGAGTTTTTGCATTTCGATGGGAAAATTTTGAGTTTGACATTTCTGAATCGTTGGCGGATTTGGAGGAGAAAACTTCTTTCGCTTTCAATAGCAGACTCAACGAGCTTCCGCTTCTTTGCAGAAGTTGAATTAGAGAAATGTGGATGATTCTCATGGCTTGCGAATTATATGAAGCTTAAAATTTGTCATTGGAAGACTGGGAATATCGAACTAAAGAGCAAATCGAAATTATTGCCAAGAGTATGTCGAAGGCTGACTCCAAGTACTGCAGCAATTTAAAAGTATTGTTTTCTTAAAAAAATAGAAAAAATAGAAAAGTTTTGAAAGAATCTTTCTTCCAACAGAGGAATAAAAGGATATTTTACATACAATTTTATCTAAATTCACTAAACCTCATCACTGTCTAGGATGCCCATGATCCGAATATCGAAAATACTTGCTTATAGGCATTAATTTGGTGTTTGATATTCAAAATATCGTAAATTTAATTAAGGTTTTACCATAAATTGTGCATCTATGTATCATTTGCTTGACCTGAAGTAAGGGAAGGCTAGTGAAGCATTTTGGAAAATAGTTTAATACGTAAACTTCCTTATCGTTTAAGATTTAAGGGACAAATATCTCCTGAGGCTTCACTAATGCCAGCTACATATAGATGTTTTTAAGATATCTTTTGTTAATTTATTTGGCTACTCAATCTTATTGATATTCTTCTAAAAGTTGTGGTTAGTTAAAGTAACATTTTAAATTTAAATTCATGTAACGATTTTTCTCACAGAGATATGGAGAGTTTTACTGGTCTCTTCAACACTTTCCTTAACAATAAACTATCAAGTCTTAAGAAAATCTCAACGTACGATTCAAATTTATAGCAAATTAGCTGAAATGTCCGTTGATTCTCAACGAGGAAATAAAATTTGTAAATACAAAACTATCGGCGACACATTTGACTCTCAAGAAAACATGAGATAGCTAATATAAGTTAAGGGTCAGTATTAAAGCTCTCCTATAAGTCCCTTGTCGAAACTTCTGCGCCTAACAAAGCATTCCACGAACGTCTAACGTCAAGCGGTCTCCCAAACCTCGTCCCCAGACCTGGGCGACAGCCGGGTCAGCCCGCGTCTTGGGCTGGTTTTGGGATAATCAAAATGAGACCAACTTAGGATTAGACTGTCTAGAGGAGAGATGAGGTCTAAACTTTCTAACCTGATTGATTGCAAATGAATTTTGTTTCACGTGAAGTGAAATTAAATTTACTTTCACGTGAAGATACTTAGTGCCATTTCTGACTTTTCCTTGAGTTGCCTTAACTACGTTTACACTATATTTTCTCTCTGTCGTTCTTTTTATTGCCATATTTCATATTAATCATATGTGACTAATTAGCTATTCACCTATTCTATAGACCAGATTACTCTCTCACTCTCTGTTTCCTCCTTTTTCAGTGTTACACCATTATTCATACATCCGAAGAGGGACGCATGTGCCGATATTCAACAAATTTGTTGAATATCACCTGCATCATCATCTATACTTATAGTGCATTCACCTCTGTGTTTTCGCGGGTTTTTTTCGCCCACTTCTTGTGTGGGTGTTTTCCCTCATCGTGGGTTTTTCTCCAAAAACCTTCAGTTGAGGAGTTTTACCCCACAACAAAAATCTTTGTGTTTTTATAAGCACCTAGATTTAGTTATATGTATTATTTTATATTAGCAATATTTATACAAGGTATTTAGAATTTTCTTTTACTTATGTTTGAAGTATTGTTGAGCTATTTTACAGAGATTTAAGTTAATTTTAGCAATTTATTTTAGTTATTAATGTAATATTAGTAGTTATACAATGTAATATCCCCAGAGGTAAGGTGGAAGGGAGGCAATTTTGGCCTCACCTCGCCGAAAGAATGAATAATATTAATAATAAATTAATCGATCGATGAAAAGAAACATTAATGATCTCGCAATAGAGGCGTAAGAAGTTGGGTAAGTGAATTCTGAATATTTCAAAATGCCTTATCTTACACGTTTTACATCACTAGCTATCAAATGAAGATAAAAACAAATCTGCAAGAATTTGCATTTGCAATACTCAGGGTCATTGCAAATTTTATTTATTTCCTCCGATTTTCCTGAAAGTTGCACACCGTTGGAGAGAAGAGGGAACGCCAGAAGGCTTCGAGGAGGAACAGAGGATCGTTGCCCGGGAAACAAAGTTTGCTCGGGGCTTTCGCGTACATCCCCATTCATTATTCAACATCAGTTAACCGAAGCGACTGTATGTGGGCAGCGAGTACTCCACAAGGAAGGCAAAAGTGAAAAGTGGGATCATGCGGATGAGGGACTCGTCACGCAAGGCAGAAAAGACCAGCTTTTGGAGTGAGAGGGATTAAATGGAGGAAATAAATTAACCGCGGAGTGACAGAAAGGCTTTCGAATCGGATAAAAAGTTATGGAGTAGAAAAGAGGAACTCTAGCTGAAAAACAAGAGCAAAAGAAGTGAAGCGGATACTGCACGTAGCGGGCATAATGGTCGCCGAGGAGGATCGTATGCATTTTTAATTATATGAAAAGATTCGATTTGATCTTTCAAAGTTTCCCTAGTTGTATGAGCGAGATCACGGTAGTTATGAGCCAATACGAAACTTTGTTATAAATATACATAAGGCTGAGTCACTGCAATGTCTATAATATTTAAGGCTTTTTTACGACGCAATAAGTATTTGATCGTGTGTATTATTAGTTACTAGCTGAAGTGCCTGTTGATTCTCAACGGGAAAAATAGAGATGGGATTAAATAAATAGCCGTATTTGTACAGAAGAGAAACTAACATCTCTCATCTCAACTTAGCTCAATGGGACAGGCTATCAGAAACGAAAAATTTCAAATCAAAGTTCTCATAATCAGGAGCCGAAATCCTGAATCGTCGCGACGATAAGAATATGATTGTAATAAATTTCCTTCTTAAGAAAATTGCCTCCAGTTCGTGCAGTTATTCTTTTTCATTTTTATTTTTCTATGTACGTAAATACAGCCCGCAAAAGATTAATACTATGAATAATAATAATAATATGAAGTTTACAGGAATATCTTATGGGAACGCATTCACTCGAACGTTCGGGTTCTTGAGTTTTAGGCGAACATACACATAAAAAATTGTTCTACTTAATATATAAGATTTTAGTCTCAGTCTTATCCCTACATTAGGTTAGTTTTATGATAATTATGAAACATAGAAATATTTTTTGTGCAATATCCAACGAAACACAATTTACCTAATTAGTAGTATGATCTGAATACTTTTATCCCGCTACTATACATTAATGAATGGAGCTTTTACAATTGTCTATTGGTATAGGGTAGCGGAATCTTTCATTTAGTATAATCTCAGCCTTGTTCATGGCTAATATTAAAGCTTCCGAGAGATCAGTGATGCTGAGTAATGCAATTCATCTTAGTCACTGTACGTGCACGCCAGTGGTGTCAAAATGGCGGCCCGCAGACCGGATGCGGCCCTCCAACTCTTTTGTGGGGCACACCATATCAAGGCGAGTGCCGTTTTCAAACTTTAATGCATAAAACTCACCTTTTCAGATTAAAACTTCTATTTTCATTCATACACATATGGCAGTAATGTTATTGTCAACAGTGCTTCGACAACTGAGGTCATTTCGCATTATGGGTTCCCTCCGGGAACGGAATCCGGGACAGCTTTCATGAGTTGCAAACGCTCTACCCACTTGGCTATCCAAGAGGCCTTCATTCTTATTTAGGAAATAAATACCCCTGGGTTTAAAATTTTTGCAGCACAATTTCCAAGCTACCTCGGATGAACATATCTGTGCAAACAATTATTTTAGTGCATTAAACTTAACGAGGCAACATACAGGCTAACCAATTAAAACCATTCTACCATAAGGTATGTTCACAATTGTTATCTTCAAATTTCAAGATGCTAGCCGGAGGAAAACGATGGATTGTTTCTGGCATGAAAGTATGAAAAACAGTTATTCTTAAAATGATTCACTATGCCATATAAACTATTTTACAGTTTTCATAACCAAATTGTAAATAACTACACGTACGTCAAATATTACCTCAGCTTATTTCCTTAGTCTAAATCGAGTCTATTTATTTGCTATATATTTACATTTATCTGAATTATAACATCTCGATAGCAGAGCAAAAGAAACTGGTCCCACGTTTAAACACTTCTATACATTTTGTAAGTCTTTTAATAAATAATCATAAAAGTTCGTAAATTTAAAAGCAGATTTGGATTAATATAACTACAGACAGTGAGTCCCGCATGAATTTAGCTCGGTAGTAAATGGCCCATAGTAGTGGTGCGTCTGTTACCCCTGATTTTTGCTACGAAAAGTGTTATTCATCGTGTTGTTTTCTGCACAAATGGGGGATTTTTCCTGTAATGGCGTTCTGGCTCAATAAAGAAAGCAAAGTCGTCCATTCCCACCCCTCATCTTCCCTCGTGAGCCTCACTTCCTTTGCGAACCTTTGGTTGCTATTTGTTAAGTTAATGGGGAAGCCGCCAGCCTTTTGGCTTGTTTTTATTATAATTTCTTAATATTTTCACAGCTAGAATAATTTGAAGAAGAAAGAAGGCCCTATAATGGTGCAGTAGTGAATAAATGGAAAAGTTAAATGCAAAATATAGAGATAACTATCCGAACCCTGAAAGACAATAGAGCTGCGAGAAATCCTTACATTCATCTGCATTATTATAAGACTGAATGAGTGTTTGAAAGCACCATTTTCCCTTAATTAAATTCTACCTACGAATTCCTCGCTTAACGCGATGCTGAGCGAAGAGCAAACGTGTGGGCGGGGCAAAAACGAGAGCGAATCCATGGTGAAAAAATGGGACAAGTGGTGCTGAGACTCGGAATGAACTCACTCACTTTCTTCTCCGAGGTTTCCTTTTGCTTTTTGTTCTCAAAAACATCCTCCGCGCCGTTATCCCGCACACGACATGAATTTCTGAATCCATCGAGAGAAAAAGAGAGAGGAAAGTATGAGGAAGAGACGCGGAGTCCCTCCCTTCCGGATTGGTCCGTATGAAGAATGGGAGTGGTGGATTGTTGTACCGGGAAGATATGGGTAAGATGCCCCCGCGCACCCTTATGGTGAATCGTTTCATTACGGGGCTGCAAGAGAGGAATTGAAGAAACGGATAAGGGAAGCGGGATGGCTGTTTGAAACGTAAAGGGGCACCAGTTGAGGAAACTTCATTTTCTTTCGGATTTATCCTCTCCAATCTCCCCTCGCAGACACTTATGTAGGTCGTTGCGCATCCGATTCTTCTCGAATTCTTGCTTTCTTCCCTGTGTCCGGGAGACGGAAAATTTATCGGATAGAATGGCACAAGCACGCTGAGAAGGTTTTGAACTCGAGAGGGTAAAGGTGGATTGGACAGCCGGAGTGGGACGGTTGTCAGAAAGCGTTTGCCATCGGTTGGAAGCTACATTACCCAGAATTGGACTAAGTTTGCTTGGCGTTACTTAGAATGGAAGTAATGCGTTCAGAGGAAGGTGATGCAGAACCGGGGTCTGCATTTGCATCGGGGTCATTTACTTCGTTATAGACGAAAAATCCGGGGCGTTGCTCGGGAAGAAACGCAGGTTCCTGCCGTTCTTAATAGCAAGAGTTATTGAAAAAATTATGTGCGACATGTTTATCTTGCATATACATACAATATAGAAGCACGATTAGTAATAGTAATATTGTCAAAAGTGATTTACAACTAAGGTAATTTCGCACACATGGGTCCCCGGGAGTCGAACCCGGGACCGTTGCCACCAAAGGCGAACCCTCTTGGGAGCCCATAAGCATGATTAAATTTAGACATACGTTATTATTTTAAAAGGCGGAAGGAATCTCACTAGCGTTGACATCTTGTAACATGTCGATGAAGAATTTCAGTAGTAAGAAAATCCTCCGATTTATCGTTGTAGAAATTGATCGTAGATCTTAAAAATAATTGTACCTATTGGGCGTTCCGAAAAGGATCCGTGTTAGAAATCCATGGCACCGGAAGAGATTATTAATAACCGAGACGCCCCAGGTAAGGGCGTCAAAGAGATGTAGCTATTACTAGGTCAATAAAGTTAATTTTACTGAATTGAGAAAATCTTCTTTTTTGAGAATTTGATCATGGAACTGGTCAGCCAAAAAATATAAATTTTCAAAAATCAAGAAAGAATAATTCAAAGAGAGGAGAAACTTGCAAATCTCTTTCCAGAAAGTGTTCTCAGCCTTATATCACTATATATATTGAAAATTATGAAATATCTGCAGAAGAATTTGCGTGGTTTATCCAGATACCAAACTATCATTAAGAAACAAGAAATGAAAAGTTTCAATAGATTCTCGACGCGTCGAAACCATGGTCGCTAAATAAAACTGTTATGTGGTACGGGTAAATGTCTATTTTCATTTTCATGTTCTTAGTTCGAAATGAAAAGTTTATAAATTAATCATTATAAAAATACGTAGGCTAAATCTATAAGAGTATTGCCATATGTACATAGTAGTTAAAATTTCAACAACTTACCAGTTGAACTAATATAAAAGCTTAGTTTAAAATTTCAGGTATTTTTTCAGGAATTGATCAAAAATGTTGATAGAAAAATGTTTCTATTCGATCAGAGAACTCTTAGGGTATCCCAAATACTATGACTATGGTATTGCTAATCTATATTTAGCTTTTGTATATAAGGTTGTATTTTGTGTGTATAGAATGGTGCAATTTCATGTATTCAGGCAAGAACAATGGTGTGTTATAACATGTATAAATTATTTAAAAAATGTTATGTTGCATGATTCTTTCAAATGTATTGTATTATATGATATAACTCAAATGTATTGTTCTATACACAAAATAGTATGATTAAATAATAATGTGATGTATAACATAGGGGAGAATGTGTTGCAATATGTATAACATTATACAACTGTAAAATCATTTTGATATGACGAAATATCAGCTCACCTTATTATCTTTACTGAAAAATTAAGTGAATGCAGTCAGTCAATAAAATACTATTACTATATATTTTTCACCGCTTTTTAATTTTCAATAAAATTAATACATTTACTTTATAGTTGATATCAAGCAATTAGCGTGGACTTACTATTCAGATTAGGAAACCTGCCTAGTCGAAAAAGGATTTCATTAAAGTTAATGATGGTATCTGTTGACTATTGCAGCAGGAGGGATAACAATCCCCTTTTCGGATTATCATAAAGCAAACATGCTGAATGCACACGGCATCATTATCCCAAAGACAACGCCATGTTTCGTTCTCTTCGACGTCTGTTACTGACGACTAACATTTCAAACAGAACTCGAAGAGGAGAAAATTTACTTACTGTTTTGCAACGCTCTTTACCGTAGCTCTCAAAAAACACCTAATATTCAGAGATCATTGATAGAAATTTTTAAACGCTATTTTATGACAATCGCATGTACAGTTCGACCGAAATAACTTCGAATATCTGTTATTGATACAACATTTTTCATACTTTGATGCATACTATTACACGAATGGAGAGGTCATTTTAGAAGATTTTATGAGTAAAGGTCAAAGGAAATGTGAAGTAAATGCCTTTTTTTGGAAGGAGAAAGGAAACAGTAGAGCTACTGTGAGTTGATACTGAACCCTGAATGTTATCTATTCTTTCGTCTTGTATTAGAATATTACCATATAAATAAAAGTAAAATCTACAGAATTTTAAAATTGGTAACTAAATATCTACTATGTAAAGCTTCGTAGATTGATATCGCTGTAATCTTTCTTACACCCACAATTAAGTAAAAATTTCTAGAATGATCGAAAATTTACTATTTCTTGATAAGTTTTCGGAATGCATTAACAAAATGTCGTTGAAGAAGTGACTTTTAGAAAGCGTCCGTAAGGGTAAGGGGTATGCTTCCCTTAAAATTAAAATGAGCACAAAATAATGACCTTTCAACTATGAACGAAAATTGAGTTGACAAAAGAAGAGAAAGACTTTGCTGATTTTCCACAGTATATTTTCAGCACGACCGGTTTCGCTACCGGAGTAGAATCATCTGGTACAGAAGTATTATAGGACAGTTCCCTCTCTTTGTAAGAGAGAAGGAGCTCTCTTCACTCCTTCCCCTCCGACCCCTCCTTGCTATTTAAACCCTGTCCTGTGTTACTTCTGTACCTGATGATGCTACTCCGGTAGCGAAACCGGTCGTGTTGAAAATATACTGTGGAAAATCAACAAAGTCTTTCTCTTCTTTTGCCAACTACCATGGATTTCCACAAAGTTACGCCTGGCCATATAGATTTTATGAAAACTGAATTGATGTAAACACTTCAAGAAAGGTTAACTTGCATTTCTATGTAAGTATGAAGTTTTACAGCGATATCAATTCACAACGTGATAACATTTATCGGAAAGTCTGAAACAGAAGTATACAGTTGTCTCTTGTACTGTTTTATTGAAATGTTCTGAGATTTGATAAAGAATAATGCTATCCCTCCAGATGGTTCGATGAAGATAATACGATTAGAATCTCCTCATTTAGAACTCTTTCGTTTAGTCTTGATTTTCCATTTTATTTCCGGAATATTTCGATTCTTGGCATCTTTCGTCGCGAGAACCAACACATTTAGGATATATAATATAATGTTCACTTGAAAGGTTTTTTAAGTAAACGTTGCGTTGTTTCAAACTGAATTTAATAAACACCCATTTGGGTATCTTTGAACCATGTGATAGATCATAAGCCTTCCCAGCAGGTGAAACTAAAAAACATCGCCTTAATTACGCTTTGTCACTACGTACTTATACAAACGTACACCGATATACAAAGACAAATTTTTATCTCAGCTAAACAGTTTCAACATCCATCCAACCATCAGTCTTTTCTCTAGCCGCATTCACCTGATCGTACCATGCGATTACGGCTATGTAAACTTTAATGGTAGCAAGTTATCGTAAAAGTGAACCTCAACGACGGTGACCACGCTGTTATCAGATAATCATCTTCCGTTGTCCAAATGCCGTTAAGCCATAAAGAACTCGGAGAGAGAAAGGACATTAAAGCAAAAGGGTGATCACAGTTAAAGAGATTAAAATTGAAGTTTTCCTGAAATGCAGGAGCCTAATTTAACTCGGGAGGTTCATTAGGCGGCTCGAGCCCTCACCTGGAAACAAGTACTTCCTTCAACTTTCACCACCTACCCCGCTTTCACTTCCACCCTAACTCACCTACTTTGAGCCAAAAGAGTTTCTCTACAAATGGCGTCAATATTAAACGGCTCCATTGTCGGCCCACTAACCCTTTCCCTTCCTCCAACGACTAAACGGATGAAAAACGAGTCCCTACCCTTACACCTTGCAGGGGATTTCCGATTATTGTGTCACCTTTTGTCGTTTCTCATCCCGCGTGAATTTTGGAAATTAATGTCCTCCTAAAGGTGTTGAACCGTTGTAGGTATTCTGTTTGAACTCAATGTGCATCTTGCGTCTCCGCTTAGAAGATTTAATAGTGTAATCTGGATAATGTCGTATCGCTACATTACCTGATTGTATAAAGGTGATAAATGTTAATGTTAGTAAAACGATTGGAAGGGTACTCTATCTCCTAATTCGTAGCATGATTCAAATCCGTAGATCCTGCCACCATATCTTGAGGAAAGGTTCTTTTTCATTCGTTTTTTTGTTGAAAACAAAATGGAAATGGTACATGTTTTATTTATGGTATTCCCGTTTTTTTCATAGCTGCGATAATATAAAAGCTATCTAGGTATCGTTAAATAGGAGTCATTGCTATCACTTTTGCTGATGAATGCTATGGAAGATGTCATTCATTGAATATTGTAATGTACTAAAGGAGGCATTTCCTGCTCAAGACGTAATAGCTCAGTGAAGAAAGAAAAGTCAAAAAACCTCATTCCTCATCTTGCATAGTTTGCCTCACTCCCTCTACGAAGGTAGCTAAACATGTAGTAGTAGTGGATATCACCAGCGTTGAGCTGATTACCATATAAACAAACTGAATCCTCAAAACATGTGCATCATATCTTAATTGATCTATGAATACTCCTCTACTTGCAAGACTATCATACTTAAATTCATTGAAATATAGATCTACTTGCAACAAAGTAGACATTTAAAAACACTTAATACGTGATAGTGATTTTGTTTTTTGTTATTAATTAAGATTGTTGAAAGCATACACTAAGCGAGTTGAATAATATGAAGTAAAGGAAAAGTTCTCCCGACTCCAAATTTTGCCCACTTGTTTATCAGCTGATTCAGATTACTTTGAAGAATACCGCTCAGAAAAGAAAAAGTGTCATGAATAATAACATTTCCCCAGTAATTTTGAATAACAGCATAAATGGTAGGAAAACATAAANTATGTCCCAGGTAATTTTCAGCGTGAACTAGTCAAAATGGCTAAATTCAAATACATATTCTAAAGACATATTCTAATTAAATACACATTCTAAAAATGTGCTTCTTTTGAACATTCGCAAGAAGTAGTGTAAATTAAATTATTATCTCTCCTTCAATATCTTCTTAAATATTTTTTGATACCTCTAATTGGTCATTTCGATCACGAAGAACGAAAAAGAGAAATATAAATATTCTTTTCATCTAGATTTTAGTTATATATGAGTTGAATTTTTTATTGGATTCGTGTTGTATTTTAATTCAAGTTCAATTCTTCACTAATGAATACATAAGTATCAGACTGGGGGAAATGAGGATGATTGAGCGGAATCAATCCACCGTCCCGAGTTAGTGTCGAATGTTAATAAGTGGGATTCACAAATTAGGTCTAATTTATCCTGGTTATTGCTCTATGAATTTCATATAATTACGTCGATTGACCTCATTCCAGGTTTAGAATAAAATAACTCATGTGATTAATTATAATTCACGAGAGATTTGATTAGCCTTGGTAAGAGAAAGAATATCACTTCTAGTTCTAACGTTTACTGCCCGAAAATATAATTAAGGTGGGATAGCGCATGGTAGAATTTCGCGAAAAAAAAATCAATTTTAATACCAGCAAGCCTTCTTAGAACATCCTTGATTAGCTTATTAAACATTCAGCTCCTTATTTAAACATTTATTGGTTAGTGAAAATACGCCAAGTAATGTAGCAAACGTGATAATTGTCATATTGACATATTTTATTCAGTTTTTCTGACGAGAAAAGTCATTGGTATTTATTGATTCCCCTTTTTCCTCCGCATTTTTTTTAAAGATATGGTTGAAAACTTGATGAAGGTAACGCAAAAAAGGTACACTCGATGGCTGCAAGTATCTTCACCTAATGTCGCATACCAATACATTTTATGTAGATATTGCTGACATATTCCCCTCTGGGGTAGCGATGTCACCAATATAGGCAGATAAATCAATACCCTACCTTACGCTTTAAATGTAACTCTTCCGGTAACAATTTCAATGCCCCAGTAGATACAAATAGGGTCCAAGCAGTTAAGGTGTGCAATTTATAGCTACGCAAAATGCTATTGAGATGAAAGTAATGAACATAGCTACTACCACACAATAACAACAGTAATTTATTTAATGGAAACAGAAAAATCCCAATGTCATCTACTTTAATAACATATAGCATTTTCTAACCAGAAATATCCGACAAACCGGGACTCGAATCCTAGACCTAAGGATTAACATACTAACCACTCCGCGGAGGTGGTGGCGATAGAGTGGCCGATGGTGAAAAGAGCATGATCTCCCGGGCTACCAAGTGGGCTGCGCGTGCGCCTTCGGCGGAAGTAGTCCCAGATTCGATTCCCGGTGGGGGCTAATATGAGCAAAATTACCTTAGTTTTTGAAGCACTTTTAGCAATACTACCCAAACCAACAATTTTACATCACCTTCAAGAAGCATTCATGGTTTGATTTTCAACTATAAAGAACTCAACATAAACACGTCATAAGATGTATTCAATCTCGTGCCAAACATTTCGAGCGATCTGAAGGCACCGAAGCTCATGCCAGAATTGTGAACTTGGAAGTGGAATGCCAAGGTTAGGTAATTTCGATTTTTGTCGACAAATTCATGTTTATTTTCCGTTGCTTTTGTTTCTGCACGGATAGATTTACCATTCATTTCACAAAAATCGAGCCTATTACTTATGATCGTAATTTACTATATTTCCTGTCTAACTTCAAAATTTTCAAAAAACGTATATCGCATATTAAAGATTTTCTTGCTCTCTTTGTATCCTTTAAATTTCACTAGCTCTGCCTTTCTATAATGAAAAAAGACTGGATTTGACATTTAATTAATAGAATCGGTAAATTTGAAAGACATTTGTAATTGCCAAGAGAACATCTCATATATTCTTCGGGCAAGGCATTATCTATATATTTAGTGTACAATTAATTTTTCACATTTTATCTGGCAAAAATCTGATACAGTAAAAGTTAAGGTTTACACACAATGTATTTCAACGTAACAATTACACGTTGTGTAATTGTGACGTTGGATACTTTTCGTCATGTATGCTACGGTTGGGAATTTCCTTGATTATCGGATGACTTCTTATACACCAGAAAGGAATCTTATGCTTCGGCCATTTCCCTTTTAACAATTCAAAATTCAGTGATCTCCGTTTTATTTTCAAGCGCCATTTGTTGCTCATATTCCGGCGTGACCTTTTCCTCTTACGTCACGCTAACTGACCTTGTTTTCACGTCTGGGATTATGCAAGAAAATTTCGCTCATAGGAATGGATTCGCGCGACTCTGTAATCTCTTTGCTTGAATAATTTATTCAATAATCGGGTTATAATCTAGATGCAAAACCAACATTATAATTTCAGCGTGTTTCTGCCGTGGTGATGTATGAGTAACTCTTCATTTTCAATTTTTCTCTTTCCGAGGCAAGAGATTAAAATATGAGATGGAGAAGCTCTTTTCCTAATTGCAAAGGTTTCTCGCGTTTGAGAAAGTAACCCTTTCGTTTTACTATTCCTTGGTTTGAGCACGTATATGAATAACTGTAGATGTCTCTATATATGTAGATATTAAACGATGAAAATGAAGTTGGTAAATGCATGTCTACGTGCTCCCGGATAGCCCAAGTGAGAAACGCGTTGGACTTCGGCGGAAGCGGTCCCGGGTTCGATTCCCGGGAGGGGGGTGGGGCTGTATGCGAAATTACCTCAGCTGTCGAAGCACTTTTGGCAACACTACCATATTACTGCATATCAACGTATGATTGCTTATCCAGTAAATTTTCCATTAAAGCAGCTGCATCAAAATTACCTTCAAGCTAAAATTTTAAGGAAAACTATTATAAATAACTTCAAATTTCACGTGATTTGAAAATCTGNGACTGCAAAGTACTTCCACAGAAAAGACGGATACGTTGATTCTTTTCTATAAGAAGCTTAGTTGTGGATATTTATCCTTGTAAATACCCTTATCCTTGAATCTAATACGTCCAAGCTCTAATTTGTGTAATGGCGCCATACTAAAGTTGTAAGAACTCCATTAAAGCAGCTGCATCAAAATTACCTTCAAGCTAAAATTTTAAGGAAAACTATTATAAATAATTTCAAATTTCACGTGATTTGAAAGTCTATGTAAAGTTTATTTAATTTTACCATAGGATAGTTTTGAATGAGAATTTCAGTGAATTTTTCGAGTAAAAAAGTATGCTTGTCAAGTAGATAACTTCAAATGTATCGCAATCAATGTACTCAAATGAACATGCCACAGGGAATGCGCGAGATAAAAGTGTTTGATAACATTCTGAAATTAATCTATCTCAGGGCATGGTGAGTTTAGGTAAAATGTTTAACAAAACCGCAACAGTTCTTTGAATAGATTCTCATAGAAAATCGTCATTTCATCATATCGTCCGAAATAAACGACAGCGGTTTTAGTATGACACTATTCCCTCTGTAACTTACAGAGAAGGTAATTTCCTAAAAAGAAATTGAATTACGTGTTATTCTCTTTTACGGAAGCAATTCAGTCTTCATGATTTTCACAATTTTGGCCGTCTGTGGGCGTTGTAACTCAAAAATTAATTGCCAAAACGTATCTAAATGTCAAAGGTAGCCGTTTCCTAGTTATTCGACGGAGCAAATGATTGCAGGCCGAGATCTGCAGTTGCGTTATCCCCTAAGCCATAATACGTTTGCTAAGGTATTTCTACATCTACATACGTACCCTGTAAGCCACTTTTAGGCGTGTGGCATGGGGGAGTATGTCCCAAGACTTAACTTCCCTTAACTTAAAGGTTAAAAAACACTCCGTAAGCCGTCTTTCGGCAAGCGGAACTCGCGCTCAAAGACAAACGGGTAGCTCCTGATTACCGATTACTGGGAAGCCCAATGATCATTTAACTAAATTTTTATCTTCTTAAATATTTTTTGATACCTCTTGGTCATTTCGATCACGAAGAACGAAAAAGAGAAATATAAATATTCTTTTCATCTAGATTTTAGTTATATATGAGTTGAATTTTTTATTGGATTCGTGTTGTATTTTAATTCAAGTTCAATTCTTCACTAATGAATACATAAGTATCAGACTGGGGGAAATGAGGATGATTGAGCGGAATCAATCCACCGTCCCGAGTTAGTGTCGAATGTTAATAAGTGGGATTCACAAATTAGGTCTAATTTATCCTGGTTATTGCTCTATGAATTTCATATAATTACGTCGATTGACCTCATTCCAGGTTTAGAATAAAATAACTCATGTGATTAATTATAATTCACGAGAGATTTGATTAGCCTTGGTAAGAGAAAGAATATCACTTCTAGTTCTAACGTTTACTGCCCGAAAATATAATTAAGGTGGGATAGCGCATGGTAGAATTTCGCGAAAAAAAAATCAATTTTAATACCAGCAAGCCTTCTTAGAACATCCTTGATTAGCTTATTAAACATTCAGCTCCTTATTTAAACATTTATTGGTTAGTGAAAATACGCCAAGTAATGTAGCAAACGTGATAATTGTCATATTGACATATTTTATTCAGTTTTTCTGACGAGAAAAGTCATTGGTATTTATTGATTCCCCTTTTTCCTCCGCATTTTTTTTAAAGATATGGTTGAAAACTTGATGAAGGTAACGCAAAAAAGGTACACTCGATGGCTGCAAGTATCTTCACCTAATGTCGCATACCAATACATTTTATGTAGATATTGCTGACTTATTCCCCTCTGGGGTAGCGATGTCACCAATATAGGCAGATAAATCAATACCCTACCTTACGCTTTAAATGTAACTCTTCCGGTAACAATTTCAATGCCCCAGTAGATACAAATAGGGTCCAAGCAGTTAAGGTGTGCAATTTATAGCTACGCAAAATGCTATTGAGATGAAAGTAATGAACATAGCTACTACCACACAATAACAACAGTAATTTATTTAATGGAAACAGAAAAATCCCAATGTCATCTACTTTAATAACATATAGCATTTTCTAACCAGAAATATCCGACAAACCGGGACTCGAATCCTAGACCTAAGGATTAACATACTAACCACTCCGCGGAGGTGGTGGCGATAGAGTGGCCGATGGTGAAAAGAGCATGATCTCCCGGGCTACCAAGTGGGCTGCGCGTGCGCCTTCGGCGGAAGTAGTCCCAGATTCGATTCCCGGTGGGGGCTAATATGAGCAAAATTACCTTAGTTTTTGAAGCACTTTTAGCAATACTACCCAAACCAACAATTTTACATCACCTTCAAGAAGCATTCATGGTTTGATTTTCAACTATAAAGAACTCAACATAAACACGTCATAAGATGTATTCAATCTCGTGCCAAACATTTCGAGCGATCTGAAGGCACCGAAGCTCATGCCAGAATTGTGAACTTGGAAGTGGAATGCCAAGGTTAGGTAATTTCGATTTTTGTCGACAAATTCATGTTTATTTTCCGTTGCTTTTGTTTCTGCACGGATAGATTTCCCATTCACTCCACAAAAATCGAGCCTATTACTTATGATCGTAATTTACTATATTTCCTGTCTAACTTCAAAATTTTCAAAAAACGTATATCGCATATTAAAGATTTTCTTGCTCTCTTTGTATCCTTTAAATTTCACTAGCTCTGCCTTTCTATAATGAAAAAAGACTGGATTTGACATTTAATTAATAGAATCGGTAAATTTGAAAGACATTTGTAATTGCCAAGAGAACATCTCATATATTCTTCGGGCAAGGCATTATCTATATATTTAGTGTACAATTAATTTTTCACATTTTATCTGGCAAAAATCTGATACAGTAAAAGTTAAGGTTTACACACAATGTATTTCAACGTAACAATTACACGTTGTGTAATTGTGACGTTGGATACTTTTCGTCATGTATGCTACGGTTGGGAATTTCCTTGATTATCGGATGACTTCTTATACACCAGAAAGGAATCTTATGCTTCGGCCATTTCCCTTTTAACAATTCAAAATTCAGTGATCTCCGTTTTATTTTCAAGCGCCATTTGTTGCTCATATTCCGGCGTGACCTTTTCCTCTTACGTCACGCTAACTGACCTTGTTTTCACGTCTGGGATTATGCAAGAAAATTTCGCTCATAGGAATGGATTCGCGCGACTCTGTAATCTCTTTGCTTGAATAATTTATTCAATAATCGGGTTATAATCTAGATGCAAAACCAACATTATAATTTCAGCGTGTTTCTGCCGTGGTGATGTATGAGTAACTCTTCATTTTCAATTTTTCTCTTTCCGAGGCAAGAGATTAAAATATGAGATGGAGAAGCTCTTTTCCTAATTGCAAAGGTTTCTCGCGTTTGAGAAAGTAACCCTTTCGTTTTACTATTCCTTGGTTTGAGCACGTATATGAATAACTGTAGATGTCCCTATATATGTAGATATTAAACGATGAAAATGAAGTTGGTAAATGCATGTCTACGGGCTCCCGGATAGCCCAAGTGAGAAACGCGTTGGACTTCGGCGGAAGCGGTCCCGGGTTCGATTCCCGGGAGGGGGGTGGGGCTGTATGCGAAATTACCTCAGCTGTCGAAGCACTTTTGGCAACACTAACATATTACTGCATATCAACGTATGATTGCTTATCCAGTAAATTTTCCATTAAAGCAGCTGCATCAAAATTACCTTCAAGCTAAAATTTTAAGGAAAACTATTATAAATAATTTCAAATTTCACGTGATTTGAAAATCTGTGAAGTTTATTTAATTTTACCATAGGATAGTTTTGAATGAGAATTTCAGTGAATTTTTCGAGTAAAAAAGTATGCTTGTCAAGTACATAACCTCAAATGTATCGCAATCAATGTACTCAAATGAACATGCCACAGGGAATGCGCGAGATAAAAGTGTTTGATAACATTCTGAAATTAATCTATCTCAGGGCATGGTGAGTTTAGGTAAAATGTTTAACAAAACCGCAACAGTTCTTTGAATAGATTCTCATAGAAAATCGTCATTTCATCATATCGTCCGAAATAAACGACAGCGGTTTTAGTATGACACTATTCCCTCTGTAACTTACAGAGAAGGTAATTTCCTAAAAAGAAATTTAATTACGTGTTATTCTCTTTTACGGAAGCAATTCAGTCTTCATGATTTTCACAATTTTGGCCGTCTGTGGGCGTTGTAACTCAAAAATTAATTGCCAAAACGTATCTAAATGTCAAAGGTAGCCGTTTCCTAGTTATTCGACGGAGCAAATGATTGCAGGCCGAGATCTGCAGTTGCGTTATCCCCTAAGCCATAACACGTTTGCTAAGGTATTTCTACATCTACATACGTACCCTGTAAGCCACTTTTAGGCGTGTGGCATGGGGGAGTATGTCCCAAGACTTAACTTCCCTTAACTTAAAGGTTAAAAAACACTCCGTAAGCCGTCTTTCGGCAAGCGGAACTCGCGCTCAAAGTCAAACGGGAAGCTCCGGATTATTTCTGGGAAGGCCCAATGATCATTTCGGAGACTAAGCCTCCATCCTCGGGGGTTCTCCACAAACCGAGGATGAGGCTTTCTCTCCGAAATGATCGTTGGGCCCTCCCAGAAATCGGTAATCCGGAGCTTCCCGTTTGTCTTTGAGCGCGAGTCCCGCTTGCCGAAAGACGGTTTACGGAGTGTTTTTTAACCTCTAATTCATAAACAGCCGTGTTCCAACCTTCTTTTTTCTTTCGCTTCCCTTATCGATTACTTTCGCGTATCGTTCGCGGAAAAATTGAATTTTAGGAACTACAAGTTTTAGTACCTATTTCTTTGATATTTCTCTCAGTATCAGAATGAACTAGTCAAAATGGCTAAATTCAAATACATATTCTAAAGACATATTCTAATTAAATACACATTCTAAAAACGAGCTTCTTTTGAACATTCGCAAGAAGTAGTGTAAATTAAATTATTATCTCTCCTTCTTCAATACTAATCGCAGACATTTCATTCTAAGATATCGAATATGTTATTCTAACTCCTTGGGAAATTTTCAGAAAATTCAAATCGATTAGTTTATCTCCATTAGTATTTTCGGCAGCAATCGATTGAAATTAAATATTAATCCTTGATAACGGCTTTTGAAAAAAGAGTACAAGTCAAAACATTTTCATTTAGAAAGATTGGAAATTCAGACATAAGTTTCCACATGAAAAAATAAAACGGAAATCAATGAATAAATTGCACATTTTATACTGTGAATCTGTGATCAGTTACATTTTGATCTCTTTTTATATCAACTTAACATTATCATTACAAAATATGTATGTATTTATGCTTGACGTGGCATCTCTTTCCCTAAGCAGTGTTCTATCCACAACAAACATTTTGTTCAGTTTAGGCTCCTGCGATAAGATTAGTTTAACGCTGTACACTTCTCCATTAGTTCTAAACTCTTGCTTCTCTCGTAGCTAAACTTCCGCTGCATTATATTCTTCAATAGGCGTACCTCATTCCTCCGAAAGCTCTTCCAAAGCGATTCCTGTGGAGGAGAGCAGAAGGGGCGAAAAATACGAAACGGCCATCCAAGCGTGAGTGGATCGGACGTTGATTCCCGCGTTCTACAAGAAGACGGACTGCGAAACAGGCGGTGAAGTTGGCGGAGCGGTTGCAGATTCGAGAGCTACGCGGTGCTGATGAATCTGGAAGCGCCTAATCAGGCGCCCACTGTAACTCCTCGCGAGGCACTTAAAACTTCACCCGAGAAGAGAGCTTGGATACCAGTGCGTGAATACAAAGAGACGTGGATGTGAACAGACGAGGTCTCTTCTATTGCTAGGGTCAGATGTCACGGCTATGATATTCTCGTACCAACGTAGCTAAACATTAAAAATGATTTAAAATATGGGTTACAAGCCACGAATGTTTTTGACACTTTTTCTAAAGGGATTTGATGATTTTATCGCCACCTTATACTTACAGATTTCATTTCATTGGGGAACTAACTTATCTATTGGTTCATTTCATATTTTACCTAATCCTAAATTTTACTAACGTTTTGTCAAATTACTACCTAGAAATGCAATTTAATGTAACAGTTCATTCGGTTTCATTAAAGTATTGGCTTAACAAAAGTCTCATTAATTAAATTTATTCCCATACTCGTTATTCATGACGATTAAAGTTGTAGTTAAGATATAAAATTATCAAAAAGATCCTACAAATTATATGAGCTTGCAATTAATGCTTGACGGATGAAAGTCCTCAAGAAAACAGTTAATAAGTGTAAAATTACCTCTTTTAATTTTCTCTTCCTAGAATACAATTTTGAACTGAGAAAATAATCGAGAGAAAATTTTTTTATGCTCTAAGCACTCAAACATGAAAGAAAATTGATGGTTATATAAAGTTCAAGGTACCTTTTTCTTTCTCCATATATTCCTATTTTTTGATTTGAACTGCATAGGATTCAAAAGGATGCCAACCAAATCCTTAAACATGAATGAAAAATATTCTCAAGGACACTTAAATGGAAAAAAATGTTAATTTCAGGCATTAAAATTAACGAAAATAATCCAAAGTTAATGAGTAGTTACGGTAAATTTGCGACTGCAAAGTACTTCCACAGAAAAGACGGATACGTTGATTCTTTTCTATAAGAAGCTTAGTTGTGGATATTTATCCTTGTAAATACCCTTATCCTTGAATCTAATACGTCCAAGCTCTAATTTGTGTAATGGCGCCATACTAAAGTTGTAAGAACAAACACTTACTAATTTCCACAGAATAGTGTATATCACAATATACTCAATTATATTATAATGGTGAATACTATAATTTATTATATTTAAATTACTAAGTGTTTGTTCTTACCTCTTTAGCACCATTATCCTTGTAAATATTTGTTCACCTTTCAGCAATACGGTTAGAAAAAGGTACTACATTTGGAAAAAACAATAATTCCATTCCATACGTTGATTCCCTTTTATTGAATTCGCTCTCAAAGCGTTTCAGCTGACGTAAAAAAATTATTATTTTAGAAAGTTATTTTAGGAACGTAGAAAAGCTCATGTTCAAAGAAGCAGTTATTTTAAAATACCCATAATGTTGGTTTAATCTATAACGTAAATTCAAATAGAATGAGGGAAATGAGGTCAGGTGAAAACAAATGAGGTAGGGTTTGGACAAAATAATAATGAAGAATATGTTGGGGATGACATGGAAAATTGCTTAACCAAGCTCGCGTTAAATACAACAACAATTTGGGAAAACGAAAATAAATGGGGAATGTCGCCCTTTGGGAATTCACAGTCGTGGAAGAGAAAGGCTAAAGATAGATGGTGGCGGGACTTGGGGAAATTACAGAACAAATTTTCACATTTCCCTCTACCGCGAAATAAAACGGGCAACTTTGTTGATGGAAGAATCGCACGGAGAAACAAAGGGATGAGGGGTATGGATGATTTCATCCCCAAAATTGAAATTTGTAAACGTGGCATTTTCATATCCTGCCCGAAATTTAGACTTCGGAAATAAGCACTGGCCAGAGAGAAACAGGTCCTGCTTCAATTGAATTCCAAACTATAAATTACGAACATGTAAAGCCACATCTTCAGTAATTACGCAGAAAATTTGGTTGGTAAGTTTTCAAATCGTTTACAGTTTTGACATATTTTAAAAATTTCTATAATTAGATGATTTTTAGAGGAAGGAAGAACAAAAAAACTTCTCTGCCTTTTGTCGCAATTTATAAATAAATGCATACTTCTGTTATTGAAAGGTATTGAGAAAAACATTGGGTATGAGATCAACTTTATGGCCACCTTTTACATCAATTACACTGTTGAATATCCAGCTAGTTGTGTGTTTTTATGACGTGTGATTGAAGTAGAACTAACCTACCGCATTTTTCTAACAAATACATTTTATATTTTGTATCCTCATATTTTTATGTCATCAAAGTATAGAAACAGAGTCAACATAAATATTTTTCTAATATAAATAACTCTCCATTAAACCTGAATACTTTTTCTCAAAATGATGTCCTAAATTTTTTCAGTCCATAAGTAAGAAAAAGAACGGAGTGTTTTTAAACCTCTAGTCCATAAGTAGACATAAGAAGACAAGCGACTGACCTATATCAAATGAGAATATACGTATATTGTTGTATTAAATTGAAAATTTATTTTAACTTGTTCTCCTGGTCACAAGCATGTATAAACCTAATATTCACTGCTTTTCGGTAGAATCGGTAAATTAATACAACCTTAATGCTCAAAGCGTAAATGCAAATCAATGTGTAGTGTCAAAGTAGTAATAATCGGTAAATATACCCATGGCTCCTCAAAATCTGGCATTATATATATTTTGCTTTCCTGCATAAAACATAATTTCATAGAAACCCGTTTCATATGCGATACCAAAAACACAAATTATCGGAAATGATGAAGTCATTCAAGAATTTGTCTTAATCCAAAATCTTAGTAGATAAATTTAATTGTAACTAAAAAAAGATTACAGGAAATAGGAATACAGGAAAATTAGATTACCTCTGGAATTTCTGAAAGCTAAAATTCCAATCAAGAGTATGTCGTGGGTTATGCAAAGAGCAGAATATGTCCCAGGCAATTTATAACGTACGACAAAACAGAAATTATACGAGTATATCCTGAAAGATGAGAACTTCAATTAGTAGACATCTTTTATTTTCTTCAGCGCCAAGTTTAACCGTCAGTCAAATCACTTATATCACCAGAATATTCTTTCAAAATTCACTCATTACTCTTAAGATATAATTAATCGTGTTCATAAACACATTTTCATCACAATACTTGGTTGTTTCATGTAAGGTTATTACATTCCCAGCTTGTTTTCTTGGAAGTTTGTGAAATTGAACTCAATTAAAAATTAACCTTGTAAAATGTAACCAGCAAAAAGTCGTTGTAAATTCTATTTCTAAAAGATACGTAAAGTCATCCATGTTCCTTCATACAAAGGCTGTCTTGTTTCAGCTAAGAGAAATTAATTTACTACTTTATCTTTTACCTTACTATGTAATTATTATTTTCTAAAACAAACACTACTCTTTTAAGATACGAATCTATGCAACATGCAATGTGATTTTTTATAGTACTTAAAGGCTTGCGGAGCCTTCAGATATAATTTTCGAAATTTATAGCTCCCTTACTAGCTTCGAATCTTGTCTAGGAAATATAAGTTTACGCTCTGCTTCGACACTGTTGTTTTCTCTCTGTGCAAAGGGCTGAGTGCCACGCAAGATTTATTAAACATAACACAAAATAGAAAGAGATAAGAAAGCATGAATGTGAGTGGAGTAGTGAATCGCTGGATTTATAGTTCAATAAAGAGAAACAGAGGAGAGATATGGTAAGAGACGGGCCATTGAAGTATAGAGGGGCATAAGGCGTGGGGGATATGGCCTGTAGGAGGAAGTCTGGAAAATTTATCAATAGCGTATAACAGAAGATAATAAGATAATGATTTTAAGCGTTCAACTAATAGATTTTACAAGGAAAACCCTGAGAAGTGAATTTTAACGTGAATGCGTGCACCTAGGAAAATTTCGAAGGAGAAACGGGCATGAAAACGTTTGTGGCAACAGGACTCGAAACCGAGTCTCTCATTTCCGGTTGGTTGCTCTCTTTATTTAGCTATCCTGCCAGAACATATATACATGAAGTAAGGAAGACTTTGTAGGCAGGGGCGCTTGATTTTGTTCACAGCCACGACCACAAAGAGGCTTCGGCCATACGATAGAACAAGGTGATGTAAAAGAGGGGATTTTAATTTTTTTCATGCTCCCGTATCCTGCGTCTGATTGATTCAAGGTTTCAAAAGGCTAAAAGATAGTCTACGAATAATATTTCCTGACTCGCAATTTCTACCTATTAAATTGTAAGCGCGGAAAAATTTTGCCAAAATAATTCTAGGCATTTATATTTTAAAGGAGACCTACTCAACTACTATAGTCTTAACGTAAAAGTCTGTTCTTTTATAAAGTATCCTAGTTTAAATTTATTTGTTCCGCAGTGTCTACGGTTCGATTCCGTTATTGCTTACCTAAATCTTATGGAAAATTATCCGAACGATACAAAATTTGAGTTATTCTTTTCCGTTATTTCAAAAACAATTATATCACCATGTATACAAAGTATTAATTCAACTGAATAAAATAAACGTATTTTACACGTAAACGCATTTCACATTTTTTAACTACTCAAGCTGTTTTTTTTATACACTTGTGGTTGGGTTAGTAGAAAACCCTCCCATTGCATTTTCTCAAGTATTTGTTTCAGAGAACCGTTGGGATTCGTCGATTCATTTCATAAATGCGAACTTCATGATTCAACACAAAAGAAAGGTTTAGGTAACGTAAATAATCGAATATTGTATATATTTCCGCTACATCATAAGCGTGATAAAGTCAAATTCCCCTTTCTTTCTTGGAATATCACGAAACAATCTTTTAGAGAGATTTCTAGACCCGGAATTCCGATAATTTTTCCAAAAACTAGGCACTGAGTACCTCGAGAGTGAGAAAGGCGTAAAAGTATGAATAAATGGCAAGCAAAATAATCTAGATACAATGATATTAGTAATATAGAGGAGAAAAAACATGACAAATAAATTAACCGGTAGGATAACTGGAAGTATTTGTCAAATAGAGGCGAGGCAGGTGATCATTACCTACAAATTTATTCTGAAAGAAAAACATGAAATAAAGGGAAGACCATGATTAAAATACGAGAGTTGCGCCTTTTATCTTAATTCAATACATTTCTTATATTATTGCGTATTTTAATTAAATCAATGAAGCAAAATAAAATTCGCGGATGAAGGCGTCGTATTGTGGAATTCCATCACAACGTAAATGGGGATGCAGAAGAGTATTTATTCCACAGTTTAATTAAAACACGGCCGGTTTCAACAGTAATCACCATCATCAGGTGAAAACAAATTTTACCCAAGGATATTCATACAGAGAGAAGGGAGGGATGGGGAAACAGTTAATGAGGGAGGTAGTGGTTGCGGGAAACTTGAGGTAGACCGTTGAAGGCACATGGGTGCGTCAGAGCAAGGTATAGTGCATATTGGCTAGCAAGGGAGAGAATCTATCAGCGGGGAGAGAGAGGGATAAAAGACATTCGTTTAAAATGGTAAATTTCGGAGTATTGGAGTGGAAAAGTATTTCAAGTTGTTCAATAAAGTATAGAAAAGTGTCTTTACTCGCCAGATGTAAGATTTTACGGCTATCATTTCCAATATGGCCGGAGTTAAAGATGTGCTCGGCGAAATGGAAAGCAGGTGAATTAATAATGGTGCCTGAATGGCGCTCATTTGCTCTTATATCAAAGCTGCGTCCAGTTTGACCTATGTACACACTATTACATTCCTCACACCCAAATTAGTGTAAGCATGACCTCCAAAAAATTTTAGCACTAAACAAAGTTAAGTGTAAGAAAAAGAGAAGGTTGGAACACGGCTGTATATGAATTAGAGGTATAAATACACTCCATAAGCGGTCTTTCGGCAAGCGGAACTCACGCTCAGAGACAAACGGGAAGCTCCGGATTACCGTTGAAATTTTTGAGTTTTACCGCGTTAAATTATATAATAAGGGATTTTTAAGCAATGAATCATTCTCAATTTTAAAAGCCAAAATCTTTATATTAAACATGCTTAACTAATAAGAGAAACCTGCTGTGTGAGAGAAAGCTCAAGGAAGAAATGGAGCGAGAGAAAAATTTGAGAACAAAGTCAAATAAAATCCAGCTACTATATAGCAACATAATACAACAGTACAATTATGTACATACCTATTCAACTTTTGTCCTGTATCTTCCGTGGGTGAGTAGGAAATATTTTCCTTTTGGTGAAATTATGAAGTCTTTAAAGATAAATTTCCTAAATCAGATATCATTTATGATTAGGGTAACGACGTTACACTATTCGTACAATGTTGGAAATAAAAAGCAGACGTTTGTAGCTTATAGTTTTCCATGAAAATATCTGTTCTTCGCCCACTCTGGAGTTGCGTTTTCCAGCCGGTGTAACTCGGATCATTTCTGCTCCGCAAGTAATTATGGTGTACCTAGTGCATAACATCCGAGATTGCAGTTTGGTTTATAATACAGCATGCCCCACTTTTTCACAAAATCAAGGCTTTACTTTCACAAGACTATTAAGATATCACCCTTAAATACGATATGGTCATTAAGTATGTAAATATTTTATTACACGCACTAAAACAAGAGGTTTGGATGCACTAATCCGGGACACCTCACCGACACTAACTCCTTCCAAAGACGAAAATAATTGGACGAAGCAATAATTCTAGCCACAGCTATTTTCAGAAAATCACTGAAAATCCCTTTAGACGGCTGAAATCTTGATACTTCTAAATATGACACCTCGTTTGAACACAAACTTCTCTGTGGGAAACTAGGAGAAGCACCCGTATTTTGGAGTGGCAGGAGAGAGCAGGAAGCGATGACATAACTGGATGACGTGAGACGAACGACTCCTAAGAACGAGGCATCGCTCTCTAACTAATGGGTCGAGCGCAGGGCGGGAGAACGGAGATATAAATAGAAATCAACAACCCGCCCATATTTTAATCCGGACGTTTATGTGTGAGAGAGAGATATCAGGGGAAAATTGGAGTTGGAGGGCGTGCTCGCACGGCTCTCTAAAAGGCCACACTCACGATCAATTAACCCGTTATGGTGGAGACCAATCGGCCGTGTTTGCACGCGGGAAGCTCAAATTTACCACCCAGCAAGGAAATAAAATGCAGAAATCCTTCATTTTTATGAATACCCTGATCAGCGTGGTTTTTCAAAAATCCCCCCTTTTTCTCTGAGCTCTGTCGGGCGATTTTATGCCAGGTTCCCACACTCAAACGTATCCAACTAAGTTAACGAAAGGGTCTTTCTGTTCAGTAATCATTTACAAGACCGGTTTTAGCTTCAACCCACAACCATCAATAATTGAGTTTTGAGATAATGGCATTGAAATATACAACATGATGCTAGATGAACTGCAGGTTGTATGGGTTCACTTTTCCCTAAAAGAATTAAAAAGTGCTTGCTTTGCAAGTCATTTTATAGTGTGTAGGAATTCTTTAATGAAAGGAATTACTATAATGTATGGTACTATATGCGTATGGAAATCAATGTTACTGCTGTTATGATGTAATTACAAATGTAAGGTTGGTAATCAGTAATTAATTATTGTGTTAATTAACTGTAATGTATGTTATAAATAACTTCTGGCCGTACTTCGTGGAAAACCATCTAGAGAATAAGAAAATACTTCGTATTTGTGTGGTAATATTGTGTGGAAAAATACGTAGTCTTTTCTTATTCTCTAACTGTAATGTAGCTAATAAAAGTGTCTTTTCCTATATATACTTTTGTTTGTCATCCGATGAATAAATTTATTATTATTGTTGAACCCCTGGAGAGAGAATGAGGCTCACTAGGCAAGGTCAACTGTGACAAGGCTCACAGAGCCAAAATACTCTTATTGGAAATCATCTTCGTGAGGGCAATGATCGAAAGATCGAATTTCTCATGGTAATTCAATAAGGAGAGGTCACGATGAATGCCCTTATGAAGCATCGCTCATTTATCGGTAGATTTCGTAGTAACATCCATTTAGAAGACTGGCAAAATGAATGAACGACACACGTTTTCATTCTTTTACAGCAAGATAGAAAATATCCCAGTCGTCAAGATATGGCACCAGGAAAAGAGATGTCTCTTTTTGTTGAATCTGAGATTAACTTGATCATGTGGACTGAGAATTCAATCCGTTCGGAATTAGGGAATTTCAAATTTTGGTTTCGTAATCTCTCACGTGTTTCAGGCACCCAGATCTCGAATGATACATTATTCCTCACAACGATTTAAAACAAACAAATGCCCTGCAAATAAAATTTTGCACTTAAATATTCCTGCTATTAAAGGACGGTGGAAGCGGGCCTTCGGGGCGTGGATTGGAGGCGGGCGCCAAATGTTTTTTATCAATACAACGCATATATTGCCGGTGCAGCAATGTTTTGGGGCGTAAATTCTGCTCTGCAGGCGGGCGACGTTCAGCTTAGCGCCGGCACTGCTGATATATCATGAAAATGAGACTTTTTGCTAGAATAACAGAAGAAAAACCGGATGAAAAATATCCAGCTGAAAGATTTTTAACAGCTACACTACGCGAAGCGCCCTCATTCCGCAAAATCCACATTTAACTTATGTAAACAAGCAGCTACTAATAACTCCAAATTACAGTTATGTTCTTCGAAGACTATTTGAACTGAATGCAAGGTACTTTAAATCGTGAGAATCAGTTCCCGATTTCCTTTCATCGAATCGTTGACACTGTAATTGATTTCGGATTTATCGAAGGCGTATCGCTCAAACCTTTGCTTACTCAGCATCAGTCGTTCTTCTCTGGGAAATCCCATCGAATCTTCCAGCTGTGGAAGTGCGAGGGTTTACTTTCGGGCGGAGTCTGAACGTGATGGGAGAGCCGCCCATCGTATGCGTGCTTGACGTACTAATTCCCCGTTAATGCGGCGATGACGCGCCTCGCGCGTGACGGGCCCGGCCGTCTAAAACATCGGAGCCTAAATGAAAAACAAATTCCGCGCTGCTTTTTGGAGATGAGAGCGTTGACATGATTGAAAAATGGACGTCCACTTTCCACTCCTTTGTTATTCCAGCGAATTTTCCTCTCGCGCGCTGCAGACGGGCGAAATAATAAGTTTCGCTTTCTCCAAAACTGTCCTCTTTTCAGGAAGATGTTTCCATCCCTCGTTAACTTATCATTTCAAATTGATTTTTCGTGTGACACCTTCCCGATTTCAACTTTTTAGTCCAGATATGATGGCGTGCTTAGGAATAGACAAAAAATTCAGAGATCCACGTGAGAAATCTCACATCTGCTCTTCCACTGTACGATCATAAAACGTTTTATATTAATGGTTAAAATACCTATGTTATGAAGTTTCACAAAGTCACGGATGGTTCCGTCGATTTTATTACCATGTTTTATATTTTACAAGTTGAAAATCCTGCTAAACCAGGCTAAATATAACCCTGATGATGAGCCAAGGGTCGCAACCATGGTCGTCGAATAAACTTTATTCTAAAGGTAAGAATTAAGGAAATGTTTGAATACTTTGCAGGATGAAGTGCTGCGGCTGATCCCAAAGGAATATCAAGCATGAAAAATAGCGACATGACTGGGAATCGAACCCAGGTCTCCTTTTTCCGGCAGGTTTTCTAACCACTGAACTACCATGCCGCGTCTCTTCCACACTGTTAAGGGACATGACTGGGACTCGAACCCAGGTCTCCTTTTTTCCGGGCAGGTATTCTAACTACTGAACTACCGTGCCGCGCAACATCCCTTAACAGTGTGGAAGAGACGCGGCATGGTAGTTTAGTGGTTAGAATACATGCCCGGAAAGTGTGAGACCTGGGTTCGAGTCCCAGTCATGTCGCTGTGTTTGACACTTATTATTCCGTAAAGGTAAGAGTCTGTCTTTAAGTTTTCTTCACCAGGCTATATAATAAAAAAAACATGTAAGGCTTGAAAGACCTCAAGAAATAAAACTCTCTATATTTCGATAGAATTACTTAAAATTCATCCATTTCTTGAAAAATGATATGTGTATTTTGAAAAATGCCTGCTTCCGCGGGATCCGTCAGTTAGTAGAGTACATATATAGGAGCTCCCTTGCCATATATTGTCGTACAACTGAATCATAGACGTAGCAATTGAGATCGCTTGGCACTTGAAATCATTAGATACATTTTACTTGCATTTTATAACCTTAAAATAAAGAGAAAATCTTGGTTACGGGTGGATTCTGCATATATGCATGCATATGTACCTAATTTTTGAGATTTTGATTCAGTATGTAAAAATATCACAAGGTTAAAGCCGATTGCATTACATTCAACCCAAAAAGGATTCGGAAATTCCTACGTTCAAAATTTTAAAGAGTGGACATATTTATTTCTTTAGAAAATCTTCTTGTCACTATTTTAAGCCTACAGATACAGAGAAATTGAGCGTCTGCATTTCCATCGTTGGCCAGATAATAACAGCCCTGAGATTCCCTTAATTATTGTAGGGTTTTATTTCGCATCCTTGAAAATCGTCAGTTCGTAATTAGGAAAGCAATAAATACATAACTTTCATCAATTATGGTATTGATGACGCAAAATCATCTTTCAATTACATGTCCTTCGACTGACCTTAATAATAAAAAACAATTTCTTCTTTTTACGTCGTCTATTTCTGGTGTATGTACTTAGGGTTAGGTATCACTGATTTGGCAAAAAGCTTTTTCGCACGGTGATAGTCATTCATATTTTATTCACATTTCAATAAATTTGAAAATTTTGAAATATTTAATACATAAATATATGACTTAAAATTTTCTTAAAAACTTAAAACTGGAAAGACATTCATTTCATTATTTATTTATGTGTAATTTTAGAGGGCATTCTTGGATAACAGAGATTAACAGAGCAATTCGACTTGGAACAACGTTTTCCTATCTGTGGTTTTACAATTGTGAAATCATACCAATGATTGATGGTTCTCTTAATTTTTTGAAATAAAGCCAAAATGCCCAATGTGTTGCAATATATTCATCGGTCAACCTCCCTCCCTCTTTGACTCTTTTCGATATAAAAAATGAGCAAGCTATTGTCACATGATACCGGCGGAGCAGAAGCGTCATTTCTCTACTTGTATAAAGGGTTTTGCCCGCAGTAACAATTCTCCAAAAGGGAAAACTAGGCCATCTCTGGAGTATTGCAGCAACTTTTTCAAAAGCTATAAATAACATACCAACCCGCATGCAGGCAGCCACGAAATAGCAAACATGATGCCTGATTCATAGCTCACGTATATATTTCCAAAATTGGGTGGCGGAATTCCACTGCTGTGTAGAATTTTCACCTTAAAAATGAAGTGATAAAATACAGAAAAAGTCTCTATAACGGATTTTATCAACAGTAACCGAATTTTATCTGCAGAAATGTTACGAACATTTTCATTCAAGGAGTTTCATTTTCCCCTAACTATCAGTCTAAACTTCTTGTTCATTCAACATCTCAGACGTTGTTAATCAATACCGGTTTACAGTAAAACTTAAACTAAAATACAGGAAAGAAACACGATCTCTAGGTTAAAAGAAAATGCAACGTATTAATTTGTGTTTGGGTACTTTACGACATTCTGTTCAATTAACATGGGTATTAATTTAGTTTTTGGTAATCGATTCTCGATCAAATATACGTATTTATTTTTTTGTTAAACGTGAAATGGTAAACAACTTTGGAAACGGATAGTACTAGAATAGTTAAAAACAAAAGACAAAGTGTCCAAGGATTAACAGGATTGAAAATAAAAGAAATGATTGGCACTTGAACCCAAGTCCACCACTTTCCAAGCTGGTATTCTATAGGGTAAGGAATATTCTTTATCCCACAGAAAACCTGCCCGGTGGGAGTGGAAACCTCGGTTCAAGTCCCAGTCATGCCGCTCTACACTTCTGTTTAACATTATGTTTTAAGGCAAGGTAAGGCTTTTTAACCAGCCTTCTCTCAAACTTAGCATATTCCACAAGAGGAATTAACAAAACCAAATGTAATTAAATAGTTAAATGGATTTCTGGTGGAACTATTCATCTTTACTCCAATTCAAAAGAAAACTTTACTCCGTCCACACAAAAATATACTGACAAAAACAAAAAACACGACCGTTTTCGGAGATAACTCCTCATTTTCAAGCTTTTTTTTTGGAATTAAAGTAAAACCAAACTTAGAACGTTCCACATGAGCATAACAAGTTAATTTAATTATTATTATTTAATTATTAAAGAGAAGCCACCAATTATATCCGTTTTAATAATTTTTAGTATCGCAAAAGCAATCGACGAAGAAACATCATGCCCAAGCTTAGGAAAACAGGTTAGCCGGGACTCGAACCAGGGACCTCAGCGTTGGAAAACTGGAGCCCTAACCAATCCGCCTAATTGGTTTTACGTATTGTTCATTCCACAAAGATTGGCCAACTCGTGTATATTTTACTGGAAGAAACATTGCAACCAACGATGAAATTGAGCAAAGCAGGTTGAGGATCGCTGTAGCACGCATTTTCTCTATTTATTCAATTTACTGCGAAAAAATTGCACCATATATGAGACATCAAACTGGAATAGTATGGAACTTGAAACCATTGTCAATTTTAGAGAGAGCTCATGAAAAATACCATCCCAGATAAATTGCTCCTAATCTCCCAAAACTCCTACTTTTCTCCATTAATCTTGCTGTGGAACAGCATAGAGATAACACTGTTTATTTCCGTAAACCCTTAGAAACCCCTGACGAAACAACGTGACGTAAAAAATATCTCGCGCGATCGTAAAAATGAAATCGGTTTAAAATGGTACCCCACATGAGGAAGGGATATTGGGACGTATTCACTTTGATAAAATCCGAGAGAGATACTCGTTAAAGCATTCAGGGGGAGCAACGGTCGATCTCGTTTTGCTCCGCCGTCGGAAACGTCTTCGTTAAACGCATCGAGTGGGCCCTCGAAGAAGCGTACATACAAACACATACGCGACAAAGTCATTAAACCTGCAAATCCCACTTTGGAACAAGGGCAGCTTTAAAGAGAGATTGCGCCCCGAGTCCTCCGAGAGTTCCAAACAGCGTCTCAGGAAAGGGAGATAGCCATCCTTAATGGGATGAGGCGGGAATCCCGCAGCAATTGCGCCCGATGTCGGGGGGCGCTGGATTATAACGGGGTTATATAGACTCCGAAATTTTAAGTGCTCCGCACCAACTGATGTACGGAGAACTTTGTTAAAGCGTTAGCCAATAACGGAAAGGATCCGAATACGTTATGTCGGAATTCAGGATTAGATTCGGGTCGGTGGCGGCTGTGAGGGAATGGTACAGAGAGTGCTAACAGAAAAACAGGAAGCAAGTGACGGTTCACGTATCAATTGTAGCAATAAGAAAAAATTAATTTTTTGATGACGTTAATCTTAAAAATATTGATTTATTTAGATCTATTTGCATACTTAAATTCGCCCAGTAAAATGAAAACATCACTGAATATCTTTGAAAAAGTTTATTTAATGATATTTTGGACAGAATTCGAATTCAACTATTATTGTGATACAAGGAAAAGGATAAGAAGGTATTGCACGAAAGTCGCGCGGCTAGGAATATTTCCCGTAGCGGGAAATATAACTGTAATGTTTGCCAATTGAGTGTAACTCAAATTGAGCATTTTGGGAGACGCAAGAAATGTTTTTTCTGTTTACGTAGTTTTTTCACCCCTTCCTTGCTCAAGATATAATCAACTTGTTTTTCCCTCAAGTGTTTTTCCTCTATCAACTTTCGGTCTCGGGGATTCTTTCCGACAAAATATCTCTTTTATGTGTTTTTGAATGAATTTTTTGATATCGGATGAAATTACCATATACTTTATGAAATTTGAACGTGTTTTTGAACGTAACCGAGGACGCACAAGGATTGAATTATTTCCAATGCATCATCCGTGTCTGATGAAACCATCAGTGGCTTTTCGATATTTCAATGCAATTAATAATAGATGACTTATAGAAAACTTAATTCACATAATAAAGGAACTAATAAGCGATGTTAAATGGAGGACGTATCTCTTCATACACATAAAGATTATCTAAATGCCTTGTAAATAGTTGCTATTGAAACATTTACAATTTTTTCCTGAATTTAGGCACTTTTTATTGAGTTTGATTTTTGAGGCCTGATATTCTTTTACGGAGTCATATCCTTAGCGATCTATCGAATCAGTGCTATCTCATAATTGTAATCTTAGCGAATCACCACTATTCGTACCAACAACGCGAAAAATATCAATGAGGTATTATATCTGCGCATGGAACCAGATCTAGCGATCATTATGAACAGAAACCCATTGTGATCGTGAATCATAAAAAAATTGCATTTGCAAATTGACTTTATTTTCAAAATAATAATCAATTTTCGAACGGTAACTAAAGACAAAGGGTCTCCGGATAGTGAAGTGGGTAACGTGTTCGACTTCGAGGGAAAACGATTCCGGGTTCGATTCACGGAGGGGGCTCATGAGCGAAATTACCTTAATTGTTGAAGCACTTTTAAAATTACTATCAATACTACTAAGAACGATAGACGAAGGTCGTTATGTATCGATAGAGAGCATTTCGCAATTTTGCTACATCTTTGGAACCTATCTTAAGATTTATTAGCGTTTCATTGATATGTTAGCAGAGATTGAATCCTCTTGGAATCAGTAAAATGAAATCAATAATGATTACTAGTTATATAAATATGATTAGTAGATGCCTCCTTTTAAAAATCGCTGTAATTCATGCGTGATCAAACCGTCATTAAGAATGCGTGCACTGAATCCCAGCTTATTAATTATTTCCTTTTTAATAAGAAACATACATTTTAAAAGAATTGAATTGGAGAGTAAATATACATATGCTGAGGAAATGAGTTAGAATATCAGATTGGCGCTACGCTAAGTTTTTGAGGTTAGCATAGCGTCAAGGCTTGAGTTACCGAAATATGTATGGTATCAGTATGATTCGAACCAGGTATTCCAATCATGCATGGAAAGCTCGCCGTTTCAGATTTTATATTTCAATTTCAATGTACATTATTAGGCTGATAACCAAGTCCGGTCGGGGCTTAAATTCTATTACAACCTGAGGAATGATAAAATTTGAGCTCATGGACTAAATTGGGGTCTCTCCTAATATGGAACGCCGAAGGATTAGAACTAATCCTGCTTAATAATATGAATGTTAAAATCCTCAAATCGCCAAAATTCCTTTTTAGACGTTCAATGATATTAAATCTTTCACCATCATTTGCGAAAGTTACTCCCCACTTTTGCCCTCCCGTCAACGCTGAAGACCACCCACACTGTTAGCAACCACACTTATGCAGACACGAATTTTATTCCCCTCCCACTACCTCAATCTCGTCAATGATAAATCAATAGTAGTTTACAGGAAGGGTATGCATTTTTATTGAGATGTCAATTGACGTGTTTCTACCCGAAGATTGTAAGGGGTGAGAAGAATTAAATTCAGGAATATAAATGATTATGCTAAAGGTGTTGGAGAAAAGTTCGTGTGGAGAAAAGTACTCCTCGCATAATGAAAGCTTTAGGAATATTAAATAATTTTTAATTTAGCTTCCAAAAAGAAGTAGACATTACCAACATAAAGGTCAACATCTTCAATACATTCATCGTGACAAGAAAGAATGAAAGCTATCTTCCTCGCAACGTCGGAAACAAGGAAATGTATTTCCTTCCTAAAACGAAAGTTCAACGTGTGGAATAGTAGTTGTAAAACTATATGAAACTAGACAGAAATTTGAAAATTCTTTGACATTAAGCATATTCAAATCTAATGCGTAAACAAAATTAATTTGGCTTTTACATCTGCTGACAGAGCTTTATTTTCGCTGAGATTCAAGTTATGGTCAAACTCGGAAGTTAGTTTCCTTGGTATATATTTAATTAAATAGTATCTACTTCTCTGCTAAGATAACCCATTTTACAAGCTCTCATTTGTTAGTAGTTCATAAGAAAATGAAAGTGAAGGGATCTCACAGCCCTATAATAACATCTTTAGGTTTTCCTCCGAATTTAAATATACCGCTATCTCAAGTTTAAACCTGATTTACAACTTAAATCTTCTATTTTAAATCAGTGATTGTATTTGTCAGTTTAGGGATTTAATAGACGTGCTGGAGAAAGGGCATGAGTAAAAGCAATTAAATTCTCCAGAAACAGTCTCGAAAATTAATCAGATTAAGGAGATCAGATCAGATTAATCAGATCAAGGACATCCTATTTGCGGGTAAGGATTTTTCGCTTGAAACTGAAACACATAGGCATATAAAATTTGGAAATTCGGCACTGTCAAGATGATATCAATATCACTGACAAAGGCTTCATTGGAAGTTAGGGAAAACCAAAGGTTTCCACCTCAAAAAATACTCTCGAGTTTTTCATTTTTTCCAAATTCGACATCCATGACATTCTGTCGAAAGATCTGATGCTTTCCCGATGAATATTGGAACTCAGGAAGTCTTCTCGGGTGAATTCAAGTCAAGAATTCCTTGAAGTGGCGACACAGTTTGTTGCCGAATCGTCGTACGTACATACCAACGCCCTCACCCGGTTGAAGACCTGAGTAGACTTCCTCTTTCACGTTCTATTTTTTCGAGATCATCTCAAACATAAAATGAAAATCAAACTACAACCGGGAAGTATAATCGTATATTGTGACATCTTATTAAAATGTTGACACATTACATTAGAAAAGTAAAGTATTCTTAACTTAAAGCCTCGTTCAGGATCTTGGAGGGCCCCCGGATGGCCATGTGAGTAACGCGTTCGAATTTGGTGAAAGCGATTGCGGGTTTGATTCCCTGTGGGGGTTCACATGCGAAATGATCTTAGCTGTCGAAGCACTTTTAAAATTACTACTACTTAAGAACTTGCTAGTGGACGTTGCCGCGTATCTGGACAGACCACTTGCCTTCGCTTAGAAAGTCGTGCAAACGGCAACTCGGAAATTTCCTCCAAGTAAGCTCAATTGGTTGGAGCAGCCTCCCGGGAAGTGAAAGAACCGAGTTCGTGTCTTTCCTCCTCCGATTTCCTTTGTAATAATATTATAGAAGCAACGACATGAATGCCTCCGATTTCAGGAACTACTTCCAGGCATTCTTGTGAATCGTATTTTTTATCGAACTACATGGAGGTGAGCCTTTAAATTTCGCAATATGCAAATGTTTGTATACAATTTCCTTTTCTGTGGAATGCGGCGTGAATAGTTATATTTGACTTTCAGAAAAGGTTCGGATTTATATTCTTCATCCGTATCCAACATTAAAGGGTAGCGTTTCATTTTTCATGTTTCGTATAGCTTTGTATCGCAGAAATAATCATTTTAGTCGTGAGCGAGACAAAAACGTTGTGCCTGGGAAAAATGAGGATGACCCGAAGGGCTTTTGCTATCAAAAGTCAATAGTCTACGGAGCAACCTAACGGCGCCCACTTTTTATGATCAGTTTGAGAAATCTTAGACAGATCGTATACATCCATAGTTTATAGTTGTCCTGCCGTAACTAGCAAAGGATGAACTATCTATTCTTACTGGTAATTATATATGGCAATAATAGTAGTAAAAGCTGAAGATTATTATGCAGTGCGACCGGATAGCCAAGTGGGCAACGCGTTCGACTTCAATGAAAGCGGTCCCGGGTTCGATTCCCGGTGGGGGCCTACGTGCGAAATGACCTGTCGAAGCACTTTTAACAATACTACTACTACTACTCGAACGAAGATCTTCTATAAGATGTATCAGATAAGAAAGCCAGAATGGGCCACATTTCTTGTTTCTTTTCTTTTATTATCAGACTTCTGAGCACATAAATGCCCTGCATGATTTAAAAGTTCCATCCGTCACCACAAAAAAAAATTTCTCACAAGAAAATATCCTTATTCGAGGTACATCGCGCAAAGAAAATAACTTGCCTATGAATCGAATTATCTGAACTTAATCGAATCTCTCATTGCAATGAAAAATAAGATAATGTCTTCATACCAAGAGACGTAAAATCGTTCTATTTTATGCTACAGAAAGTGATGAAATCAAAATAAGAACGTAGTCAGTTTAACGTTGTGTGTAGACTGTTTAGAAAATGAGTACGATTTTCTAAAATTTCATTTGAATTTCTTTGTTTGATCATTATGAGAAAATATTTCATAATAAGTTACTTTATTTAAATTCATAGACATATTATGGATAAACAGATTAGAGGAAAATGTAACTATCATAAATTATATTTATCAGATCGGTTAAGTAAACTAGACTACATAAGGAACAATCATTTAAGACAAAAAGTAAACGTGCGTTCAGTGAAGGACAGGGAATGTATTAAAAAGAAAATTGGATGGAACATGTAATACATTTGTTATGGAGAATAGCGAAGACGGTGAGGTCATATAAGCCCCATGGAAATAAGTAGTATTTGAATGAGTTGATGAGTGAACAGACAGAATTGCTCAAACCAGGAGAGATAGAAGAAGAGATTGCGGATAATGAAAGTAATTTCGTATTTAATTAAAATTGTAATACTTCGTTTGTTGTGAGTTACATTATTAAATTAACGATCAAATGCACTAGCATATTATTAAAACTGTTTCTTCATCCTGATGGGACACCATTCGAGACGGTGAATATCTATTCTTATTTTTATTTGGATGCCAAGCACTTTTAAAAAACATTCATTTATTTTATTATTTATTAACCGCGACAATCTTCTCAGCTGAGTTCAAGCTTCCATTCAATTATTTATTGTTGACCTCACTGAAGTTCAGCCATTCTTTCCCTCCCATAAGAAACGCTTATAAAAGGATGTGCCCGCAAACCTTTTATAGAATCACAAGGACGCCTCGTTGACGACAAGTTTATGTGGGATTGGCTTTACCAATGGGTAATGCCCTCCGTATACGCCCGGGAGCGAACCGGCATGGAAAAAGGATGAATGGCACTGATGCAGAGCTTTCCAATACCTCGTTGAATGGGGTTGAGCGAGTAACGCAGGTATGACCCAAGGGACGACCGAAGGTTCGCGGAGGCCAAAACCGTCATATATGGGCTTTGAAACCCTTTCGCCGTAAACCTCGATCTGGTGGAGTGCACAGCCTTCATGGTGCACGTGTTTTGGATGGGAAAAGCTGTCAAAAGGGGCCGTTGTTGCGGTGGATGTTGGGGATAAACAATAGGTTGCCCGACCTAATTTGCATTTGGAAAGACTGAACGCTTTGACAATTGCTTTGAATGGATGAAGAATTCATTCACTTAATTTATCTCATAGAAGTCCAAATACTGAATGTGGAAAACGTTCAACCAAAACTTTTCTTGGAGGAAGAATTGGAAGAAAGTCTTAGGAAATTTCGAGGATTAAAAAATGCTATTCATATTGCATGTAATATTGTTCTCTTTACTGCCGATGAAAAAAAAATGAATGCGAAACAGTTGTGTATAGATTTCAAAGAGAAGATCCTTGGCAAGTCGCTTATAACCTTTTCTAAAGTAAATAGAATTATTATTAATAATGATTATTAGATAATTCGGAAGTTTTCTTCATTTCTACATCTTGATCATCATCGACGAGGAAGACTTGTTCTAGTCTAGCTTAACTTAGATTCACAGTATTGTTTTCTTACCATAGGAAAAACTCTTCAACAGAAATATTTCTTTCTCGAAACTGCGGAATTAGGTTTTGTCTAAATGAATAATATCAGCAGAGCCTTAGACTCCAGATAGCCAAGTGGACAACGCGTTTGCCTTTGGTGAAAGCGGTCCCGGGTTCGATCTCCGGTCGGGAGTCATGGCGAAATAACCTCACCTGTCGAAGCACTTTCGGTAAAACTATTACTCAACTAACCAATAAAGGTCCCAAGTTTATATCAATTACCCTCCCCCCCCCGTTCTATTTCTAACTAGGCAAACAAGGATTCGGTATCATCTCATACAGGTCTTAAATATGTCCATCAGATTGAAAAGCTTACACCTTAGCGTTATCAAAATCTCACCAATAAAACATTTAATGTAGCTCGAAGCTAATTGAACATCTGTTGAAAATAGATAGTATTCTACTCTTATATTGGCATCCTAAAGTATATTTGAGAGATCTCCACTAGTCAAAATAATCCCGCCTTCCAATCACCAGTAAGCAGGTCCTTATTTATCTCTCCTTTTCGGGCGCCCCGTCGAAATCGAGCGAAAAAAATGTAACAGGACTTACGTTAGTCTTCGGTTGATCGTGCCGGTTGACGTCGGTGGCAAAAACAAGAGAGGATCGCTCAGGAGTCACGTTTTTCCGCCGTTATCACCCATGGGCAAAGAAGGCGCTCGGCTGAAAATCATCCGAAATTCACATTCACGCTTCGTTATCAACCGCGTTGAAAGGGAGGCGATTGCACGGGGATGGGACGTAATGGGGATGAGGGTGAAGCGACCGCGTCTCGGGCGACTTACGGGAAAATATGACCCATGTTCGATAAAGTCGCTCAAATTCGGGGAAATTTAGGGATGTTTCCACGGAGGGACATCGTAGACGCGTGCGGAAGAAGTATGCGAGAAAGATTCGATAGAATCGCGAGGGTGTCCAAAATTCGAGTAATCGAAATCCCCCCCGCGCTCTTGCTTAGTGCAATTTTGGGCCAAGTTTCTGCTTTTGGAAGAGAAGGGGTTTTCGCACCAGTCAAGGACAGAGAGACAAAAGGAAGTCGCAGCGGCGCTCCCCACAAAAGAATTTAAAGGGCTAATTTCCCTGCTATCCGGACCGAACAGCAGTTTCATTCATCAATTAGTAACGAGCTTGTACTTCGATACCCGGACTTTATCGAAGTTTTTATAAGTATTTTTACCACTTCAGTGTTGTATTCTACGCCCCTATTATTTATTTTCCTAGTGTATTTTATTCCTACCCCTCCAAGCGTTTCCTATTATTGTTTTATTCCTACCCTTCAAAGCGTTTCCTATTATTGTTTATGTAGTAGCGGTATTGCTAAAAGTGCTTCGACAGCTGAGGTCATTTCGCACGCGGACTCCTTCCGAGAAGAAGGTTTGCGTAACCGTTGGATTGGCTTCAGAAGTAATCTAGACAGATTTTCTATGAAGTGGATAACGGACGATACATTCAATATTAGTGATAAGCATTCATAAAAGAGTTGCACCACAATCAACTGATAATCGATACGCATAAACTGCTATTGCCCACTGCAAAGGTTTTTTTTCTAGCTAAAATGCCCTGATCTTTAAGATAAATGGAGAGAGAAGGAAAAAATGGCAGCATCTATTTCAACGTTGCGTAAGAAGATGCTCTTGGAATGGAAAAGAAGTTATTTTACTTCATATTTGAAAATTAATTACATTTGGCACTGTTTATGTAATTTATTATTATAACCTACAAATAGATCACTAGTCCGGTGACTATGCTGCCGCCAGATAACTTTTTTCAGTAATTCTCGTCCACGCTAACAAACTCGGCCTCCCTCCTCCATCCCTGGTACGAGGAGGCAAACCCTTCCCGTTCCAAACCACGACAATCAAACTAATGCTATCCACGCCCTCTTCGAGAGCACACGGCGACACCTAAAAGAGGGAGAAAGGATCTCCGGCGCGGCTGGGATGCTCGCGGTCATAACCGTGACGGACGGTGGATATAAATAAAAAATATTCAAAACGGGCGTCCACGAAAAACTTTTCGTGATCTCATTAAAGAGAAGAGTCCCTAAGGACAGCGGCGAGGTGGCTTTTAGAGGAAAAAAAGGAAGATAGTAGACAAAATGGAGGGGATTGTTCGAAAAAGGGAGTGTCCAGCAGAGAGGACTAAGAGATAAAATCGGAACGAAGCGTTGTTAGAATAAAAAATGAGCAGCGCGCCGCTAACGGAACGGGCAATGATTTATTGTCTATAAACTTGTGTTAAATAGGAGAGAAACCAACGATGTATTCAATGTAGTATTCGGACAATCCTGTATAAAATCATAGATCGTGTTTTACTGATGTCTGACATTGCATATAGTGTAGCCTTATTTGCTTTAAAGCTCTATTTTAAATACATCTACACTTGGACTTCGTTATGTTCAACTTAGAACCTATGATCTGCTTGTTAGCCTACTACAATGTAAAAGCATTAAGTATAGTTAAGGCTTCTAGCTTTCGGGAGCACCAACTCCTGAGATTTTTCTAATAGCTACCTTTTCAGAAGTTAGATTATTGCAAGATAAAGGCGTATTATGGAGCAAAAAGGTACTCGCCCCAATAAAAACAGCTAAATAGGGGTGAGAAACTTTCCTAACGCATTGAAAATTGTGATTAAATACTTTATCTCGGATCAGATCAATAAGTGAAATTTTTGTTAACATAATTCCCTTGTTTTCGAATGAAGAAACATAGAATGAATTTCAGATGTCCTCCTAGTCCAATCGACAAGATGAATAATCTGAACAAGGCAGTCTTCATATGCCCCGTTATACCTGAATGCGCTACTGGTGGGATATTACTGCTTTTACTCACGTGTACTCTTTCATTGTATCCTCAAAGCCCTTCCGTAGTCCATGAGTAGCACACAACACCGTTGGCTCCTTTTCCACGAAAGAAAATCCTTTTGGATACTTCCTCCCCAGCCTCCACAGCGGTGGATCGCGGGACGTCTCCTTGTCCCTTTCTCGCTAATGTCTTTCTCCCTTCCGGAATGAGTCCTCGACTTCCTAGCGCAGGAGTTTATTCCGCAAACACGCCCAGTCGCACCCAACGCGTTTTCCAGGAGACCGGAAGGCGAACTCAAGGCCGCGGATCCCGGAAAAGCCCCGGGTTAAGCGTGAAGGATGGCCCCCGAGAGTCGGGACAAGGAAGCGACCTTTCTCCACGGCGGATTACGCCCCGATCGCGTGTCGCGTGCTGACGCAGAAACGGTCAAATGGTCTCGGAAAACATTAACTATACGCGCGTGCTTGGCGGTCATGTACACGGCGACCACTCCCCTGTGGAAAGGTAACGTAGGGTCGGGAGGAAAAGAGAGGAAGAAGAGGGAAATAGGGAAGTGAAGAAGAGGAAGGGTGGAAAGAAGGATGGAAAGAGATGCTGGGAGGAAAGTGGAGGGCTGAGAAGGGAAGGTCACAGTGCCACCTCGCGGTCACGCCCGGCAACAATATCGCGGAATCTCCCCTCTTCTCGCCTGCTTCACCCCTTCCTGACTTCCATGTACTCTTACCCTCTCGTCTCCCCCGCTCCCTTCCGAAGGGAAAAAGAAAGAGGAAAGAAGGAAGACGGAAAGATGGGACGCAACAGATATATACGTAAAGCTTTGCGAAGGAAATATCAGGGACCTGAATTAAGAGGTCGAACAGAGGCACTCGGAAATATTCCCGAAAACCAGTCCTCCAAACTAAAAATTAAAACCAAGAAAAATAGTTAAGTGACCGGCGCGAGAGCTTCAGCGAAAAAAATAATTCCCTCCCCGCAAACCGCTCAAGCGATTAAAATATTTCCGCAAACGGAAGGAAAACCGATATACGGAGACAAAGTGCCGCGCTGATCCGGCGTCTTTTTCCCCCAAACTGTCCAAAAAGAAAAACTCGCGCAGCGGCCGATTCTTCCAACCAAACAAACCACGGAGAACCTCACGTCTCCGGAGGACCGATGAAAGAAACAAAAGCTACCCGAAAACGGTCGGAACGAAACAGAAAAACAAAAGAGAACTCAAAAAGGAAGCGGAAGGTACGAAGCGTGAGAGACTAAAAGGAGGAGAGGAATGGAGGTGAGAGCAAGAGAGAGAGAGAGGGAGAGAGAGGGAGGGAGAGAGAACGTGGAGGAGGGAGGAAGAGGGAGGGACGAGCGGCGAAGAGGGAAAGAGAAGCAGTAACTCGGAAGACCCCAAGCGTGCGAGGGCCGAGCGGTCTGTATCGGGCAGACAGACCGCACGGGGTTTTCGCCGACGAGTGAGAGAGTAGATGGCGGACCGAGAGCGCTCAGGGTGAGGGGGAGGAGGGGGCGTTTGGGGGGGGAGGGGAGGCAGATGGGCGTCATCGGGCTGGGCGCCTGAGCAGAAAGGAGGAGGAGGATAGGGGGAGATGGGAAAGGGCTTTCGGAAGGAGCGACTGTCTATGAGGATACCCAAAGGTGAGAATTCTCGGAGGAAAGAATGGTTTCCATGCGTGGTGGATCTTTTTTGGGGAAAAATTGGATGATGCTATTCCTAATGGGAAGGGAGGGAAAAAGATAACGAAGGTCCCTCTGTCTTAATTTGTGAGGGATTTGCTTTTCGATACGACGTCGATGAGGATCTGTCATAGGAGGAATGCTGCGACAACTTTCCTTCTCCTTGATAACTTTTTCTGAAACTTCTTATCTTTTATTATTATTATTATTCAAAAGGGTACAATGTGGAACTTACTCCATGGTGGCAACCGTATACATAATTAAACATCATTTTTAGATCATAATTAGACAATAGTAACACAAAAATAACTCAATATATACAATACTAGTACAATTATGAAATAATAGTCAGAATCGATTTATGTGAAGGGGAGAAGTGTTCTGCCTACTAAAAGTTAACAACTTAAAAAAAAAATAAGTAGTAGTAATCACCCAAGTCGGGAGGAAAATCCCTCCTAAACCTCCCTTTTCACCTCAAATTATTCAGTCTAGAGGGAAAAGTACCTTTCATTTACTTTTACTTCGGTTTGCTCATGGTTATGACGATACGAAGGCCAGCGTGGTATGAATGATTTTCATTAGGTTCATTCATTTTGGTCACTCCTCATTGGATACTATGAAAAGTTTTACCCATTTTTTCGCTTCTGTTTTTCATACATAGTGTCATGGTGCAGGATTCATGTAATTTTTTACTTCACTAAAAATTTCCACATCGCCTATTTAGCCTCATTCCCACTCCCGTGCTTTTGTTAGACATTTCTGGAAGGTTTGAAGTTCCAACAAGCCTTCAGGCAGATGTCTGTAGAGATTGTCGCTGCCCCTCTATCTTAATAACCTGTCGTTATCATAGATTGTGATTATTTGGGCTGGACCAAGAACCTAGCAGTTTACCACCATTGTTTGATCATACACTGAATAATACCTAAGAATGAGTAAATGAAGTAGGAGAATGATACTGATAAAATCGGTTTTGGCAGGCTTTACATTGTGGAATCTTAAAGAGTGATGGGTGTTTACTCTGCCAAACGCCGACGGGTAACTGGCTGATTATGAATGTAGATGTAGATAGAAATAGCTTGGAATGCTCTCTTTCAATGACGACATGATTCCTATCTTTATAGAAGGAAAAGTTCAAGATCATATTATCATGAATTCACAAAATTTCCTATTTTTTGCAATGGACATTGTAAGCAATATATGAGAATTGGAAAAGAGTAACGTATTTAACGTTTGAGTTAATATGCTTGGGAAATTTAATTCTTACCTAGTAAACCAAATTCATTACCCTAATGATATAAAGGAAACAGTCGTAAAATTAAATAATATTCTAAATTTTAAGCGTGTAGAAAAAACAAATGCAGTTCCTCTTCTATTCAAGCGAGATTTTTATTCGATCACTATCTGCATTTTCAGGTTTTCGGGCAACTAAGATGATTAATACCTTGTCATAAAAAGCATTCTGAATGCTTATATACAAAAGGGTTTCGATTTAATAAAGGATTCTTATAGTGGAGTATTACAAACAAAGAAGCCTAAAGCCTTGCTTGATAAATTTAGGGAAAGTACATTTGCGGAAGATATAGTAGATATTATGAGACCCCCCTGCTACCTTGGACGATCCGACAATGAGCGCAAAATAAGAGAGATAGATGCTAGGACGAGTCGATTTAAGAATTCATTCTTTCCGCGAACTATACATGATAATAATAGGCTAAAAAAATAGTCCGAACGCCCGGTGTTTTCACCCCCTGCCACACGCCGTAAGGCGGCTTGCAGGGTATTTATGTAGATGTAGATGTAGATGTAAACAAAAAGTAGAACACAAAAGGTGGACTTTTCCACATGTTTGTTGAAAATTACACGCATTTTGTTCTCTTTTGTATTAAACAAGGATCAATAAGCTAAATACCGCGCGAATAATTTCAATTTATCAAAGGAGACTAATCGTTAGTTAACTTTAAGAGGCAATGGAGTGAAATGTGTCTTATATTCAGGTTTCATTTAGTCCGACCTCTAATTAGGTTATGGCAGAACGAATGGATTCGGAGGATTCCTCTTACGATTGAGGATAACTTTTGCTTAGAATTCGTAGGATAGCATGGTAGATTATCACTGAATATACTTCATAATAGAGAGCCAGTGATACGTTAGGATTTAGGAACGACGTCCTGCTATTTAAATAATCTTTTTCTGAAGCAAAAGTTAACTGAACTGAGTGTAGCCTTTTTAGGCAAACATGCCCACGAGTATTCATTGCTAATAACAGAGTTAATTTCATTGATATTAAATTCTGCACTGATTATATTTCCTAGTCTCACGACCTATCGCAAAGTTTACATTGATATCTTGCATCGGTGTTTATGTTTAGCAATTATGAAATGAAATTTGGATAGAGACATTTAAATTTGATATAATATAGTTCTTTAAAACTTCATTGCGTTAAAGAGGTTCTCTGCATCAACTCTTAAAAATTATAAACGTCTTCTGTCATCTCAAAAATAATTACGACGCATTTCACTCGAAATCTTTTGTCTTTTACAACATGAATACTATAGTATATCGAAGCAACTAAATATTTATAATAATATATTATCAAATTACAAACAAAACAAATTACTTCCAAAGGAATATAGGTCCCACATTAGTGAAAATTGCCAGCTTCGGGGTAACCGACTTTTCATGAATTTGAAAAAAATACAATAGAAAATAATGAAGAAAATAGAAGAAACTTAAGAACAAGTGTCAGTACAAAAAACAAAAACTATACAGAAATTATATACGTATAATATCAAGCATTGAACACATTCACTTAATCTTTCCAAACAAAAATGCAACATCTTTGTGATTTAGAATCCATTCTTTAATTGCTTTAATAAAGTTCTTTTCATCAATAATAGTGTCAATACATGATGGCAAGAAAGAAAAAAAAATCGAACTTATATATAGATACGACTGTCTTAACAATTCACTATTATGTTTTGGAGATATAAACTTATGCGTTCTTACATTATAAACTGACGGCTTTTCCCTTTCTCCATCTCGATTGTAATATATCCTTAAAAAATTTAATTATGTATGATGTATAACTATATAACGTTTTATAATTCGGGGATATTATTTCTTTATGTCCTCACAAGGTCAATAGATTGTCCAACCATAATGCTGAATTAAAAACCCATAATGGTAAAAATGACCTTAAAATATAGTTTAGCATGCAATCGTAATGGAACAATATATGCCGAGGCATGTGATGCACGTTGGAATCCATACTTTTGGATTCCGCGTTTCGATCCAGTGCCGAGTGAGATTCCCCATCTGTGTAAGTGCTCTGCGTGAATCGTGTGTCATTCTAGAAGCATGATTTAAAAAGGTTTACGACTTAAGCAGGAGAGGAATCCACTCCAGTACGGTCGTCGATGCGTCGCGCTAAATCTTGTTTAAAGAAGGAATGAGTTCTTCGAGGAATTTGGCGTTTTTTCGCGTACTCCGTGCTCTCAATCCAGCTTCTGATGGTGGGAATCCTGGGATATTTTCGCGAAAAAATAAACGTTATCGTGGAAGGCGAAAAATTATCCAGGCGCTAATGGAAATATTTGCGTCGAATTTGAAGGACACCTCTTGCATAGCCTAAAAACTCGGTCATCGGTTGGAGAAGGACGTTTCCATTTAAGAATTCGACTCCATGTCGGAAGTATGATAGCAATAATAGCGATTTGATTTCAATATTGAACCAGAACCTAAGGTTGCCTCTTCATATTCAATCCTGAAACGGAAGATATTAAAACTCAGCTGCTCGCATTTTATGACATATTTCTTAAACCTCTTTTGCATCTCTTTCTATAACCTTAAGGGTTATTATATTAACTTGTCATGGAAAGTTCGGGGATGAAGTAAGGCTGATGTTATTTTATTCTTTTTCTGAACTACGTACTAATCCTCTAATGAGAACATTAATAAAATGTCATAATGTCTTTTAATTTAAAGTTCATGACATTATGAACTGATTTCGGACTGCCTCAAACAAGAGTAAGGGAATTAGAATTTTATATCACCCTCTTATCAAATCAGTCTCAAATATTAATATGAAGCATTCGTTGTAAATACAAAATACACGAAGGAAATTATATTTTATCCATACCAGACATCACGTCTAAGATATTAAGGAAAATATCAACTTCATTTCACACTTAAACTGTTTCTTATGGTTAAGCTGCATCTGAATAGGTTCACTCGTAATATTGAGTAGTAAAAGTATTGTTAAAAGTGCTTCGACGGCTGAGGTAATTTCGTACGTCGGCTTCTACCGGGAATCGAACCCGGGACCGCTTGCATCGAAGAACGCGTTGCCCACTTGGCTATCCGGGAGTCTCACAAAGTTGATTATCGAAATTACACAAAATGAAATAAGCACTTTCCTTAGAAAAATAAACCATGTACAAAGTCGAAATGAAGTTTCTCATCAACAAGGTAACTTTTTACTGCTATTTTTACAAGAATAAAATGAAAATATCAAGTATCTCACTGCTAACTTTTAAAAACTAATATCTATGTTTAATTTCTTCAACAAGGGGATACTATACTATTGAGAAAAATAGAAAATACTTTTCAGCCGTAATATCTTCGATGGAGGAGTGTAGAATTTGCCTAACACTACTGAGTCTTGAGTTAAATTTACGTTAATGTTTTGTAATTTATTGGTGAGAATATGAGGGTTTCAAGGCAAATGGTAAAAATTTTAGCTTGTCAACTTGATAAGATTATTTTCATTTAATCGAAAATACACTTATAAGAGAATGTAGGAATATAATTAATGTTACCTAGTTAGGTATTGTGGAATGGTATCGTTAAGAAAACAAAATTCAATCACATTTTGCTATTTTGTTGGTTCCAAAGAGATTTAACAGTTGATTAAACAGTTATTTTAGAAATATATAACATGGATCGGCTTATTTATCGAGGTTTTTTTACCTAAACGAAGTGTATGGATGATCATTTTTTCCATTTATATCTCCCTTCACATTTTTCATACGTTTACATGTTCTTATGTTTCTCGATCAATGAAATAAAAAACAAGATAAAGTTTTTCGTTAACAAAAATAGTATAAAGTCTTTAATTTCAACATCTATATATTTTACCGAGCAATCATTCTGACCACAAGGGTCACAAACCCCTCATTTAAGGTAAATTGCATTGTGGGATTGAAGGATATCTAGAGAAGTGCCTAGGATAATATATTAATGTACACCCTCATATAATTGACTAACATACTGAAGAAACATACACAGAGCCTAAGGATGAAAGGTAGTGATGAAATCCATTAGGCACCAATAAACCATTAAACGACTTTGTCGCTACCTTCTTTGTATGAAGCTTATGAACCAAAAACAAACTTCTGTAAATTCAACCTTCGGGCCTCAGGATAGCCACGTGGGTAACGTATTCGACTTCGGTGAAAGCGGTTTTGGATTCCATTCCGGGAAGTAGTCCGCGTGCGAAATGACCTCAGCTGCCGAAGCACTTTTAAAATCATTATTACTACCACTACCATTTTATCCTTCGTTCAGTCTACGATATCAAAAGTGAGGCACAATGCATACAATTTTGTCCTGAAGACAAAATGAACCTATTTAACAAGTACGGGGTCTTCGAGAGTTTGAAGACACTTCGAAGAAAACTATAGCAAAAATTAGCAATCCTAAGAAATGTGACACAGGGTTATGCGAAATTCAACCAGAAAAAAAAATTTATTGATTATGACAATCTTTTTCCGATTTCAACCCACTGTCTTAAAGATCTATTTTAGTCAACACTTCGCAATACGAATACGGGAAGCAGCACAGCAAAATAAGTATAGCATACCTTTCGAGGCAATCGATCCTTAAAATTAGGAAACATGAACAGTGGGAGGAAGAGCAGCGCCCGGGGCCTGGAATATAAGGGCCCAAGAAGTAGGGCGACCCAGGCCTCGCTGTTGAGTTGAGACTCATAATCTCAAGGGCCCATAGGTTTTTAGCGCCAGGAGCCCCGGCAGCTGGGAATAAGCCTGAGCATGGGAGGGATTCGAACCTTGCCCTCCCGCACTACTCCAACATCACTTTTCCTCCTTAAAGTTGCACTTTTCCTACACTCTAATTAAATTCCATTGCTCCTTAGCTTCTTTCTCCCGTGTTCCTGCTTCTCACCGCCTAATATCACCTTCCTTATTCCTTCACACCCCTTCCTTATTCACCGACTCATCTTCCTCGCTGCGAAGAGCCTTTTAAAATTCATGTAAAGGCCCATCCATCCGTCCTAACATTTCCCTTACCTCGCTTCTTACTTTTATCACGGCGGCGGCCCGTCTTTAATTCATCATCGCATGAGTCGCACGGCATAAGGAAGCTTCGTGTCCTCTCTTTCACTCGGTTTTACACACCCCTGTTATGACATCTTCTTATCGCAGGTGCTGACTCCAGGGACGGCATGGGTCTCGTAAGTCAAAAATGCTCCGGCGCAAACCTTATCGGGAGAATGATTCAAAGCGTAGTTCACTCTCCGCTTTCACTTTTCCGATATCGATTCGATAAAGTGAAATATGCGGTCCGTTAGAGTTTAATGGTAAACTCCCCCACAATATATCTGCAAGGTTAAAATTTTGATGCTCAGAATTTACGTAGTGGCTCCTATATACGTCAGCAAATATTGGTGTCTGCGGCAAATACTTCAATTTTATTGGCAATAAACATCATCGCGGGAGACATTTGGGGAAAAACTCTGAAAAATGAATAATACTCATAACATATATTATATATTTCGAAATATTATGTGAAGAAAAGATGGCTTTCCTGGTGCCTGTCTATTTCCTCGTCTATAAGTACTGAGTTCTGTCCTATGTATTAGTGTAAGCAACTTAATTAATTTAAAAGTTTATTCTCTCTTCAATACAAATCATTCAAAAACAATGTAGTGCGTTCAAAAACTGTAACAATGATGCTTTCATACATGCAAGTAAATTGAACGAAATATATACATTCTCTAATACAAATGATCTGTTGGATGGTAGAAAAATAAAAATTGTGTCTTGGTTCAAAGTATATATCAACAATCCTTTTCACATATAAATTATGAATGGTGTTAATTACTTGGTGATTTATTGATAGATATTGATTACATTCTTAAGCTAACATAATATCCTACCATTTGGAAAATCCTCCGCATCAAAACAATTCCTTATTAAAACGCTAAGTTACTTTAATGAGAATGTTTCAATAAATTATAGAATTCCGAATTGAATATTTTTAATTCCAAGATATGAATTTGAAAGGAGTAAAGTTAAACTGATTTCGGACTGCCTCAAACAAGAGTAAGGGAATTAGAATTTTATATCTTCCTCTTATCAAATCAGTCTGAAATATTAATATGAAGCATTCGTTGTAAATACAAAATACACGAAGGAAATTATATTTTATCCATACCAGACATCACGTCTAAGATATTAAGGAAAATATCNTAAATATTTATCTATTGTTAAATAAAAAGGAATCATTTGATGGACATACAGCTCGATTTGGTCAAATAATTGTAACTCTAATGAAAAATGAACTTTTAGTCTGATATCTTTCATAGATGTTAACATAGAACAGGTTTACGTTACTTTTGTGTGCGAGCTGACTGAAATAGAAAATTATTTTTGTTTCAACTGAGAAGCACGATTGGACATACTAGCTGAAATTTATCTCCATTTATAGAAATGATACATAAATTTAGATATCAATCCGATGATTTTATCTTCAATGCATGTAATGGTTATAGTAATGTAAATACGAGTATATATTTATTGAACAAAATGCTCACTCATCTCGTTTTTCACTATACTTCACTGCAAATCAAAGTAATTGCAAATGGCTATTCCAAAAAATGGGACGTATTTGAAATTAATGAATACCTTCGATAGAGAGATAGAGATATCGTTTTCTACACCCCATTTCTTCTCATCTCTATTCCATTTTTAAGCAGCTGTGAAAAGACCATGGGAATGAATTTTGAAGCTACCGCCAAAGATTTTCGTTTGATTATACTGAATGAAGCGTACAGGTTAACGTTCCCTCGAGTTTAAAAGACGAAGAGGAACTGTGATTGTTTACGAGGAAAACTTAGAGAAAATTTTAAGTTTCTTTCAATTTCAACTTCTTCAAACTTCGAACTTTTTTAACTTGAAGTAAAAATCTATGACGTAATAGAAGGTCCAAAAGATGTCCCAAAATATATTCCAGTTAGAGCGAAAGGGAGATTTTGACGGCCTTTTCAAGGAGTGAGTAGTAACGGGAAGAACTTTCATCAGTGAAATAAAAAAAAAATCTATTCAAATAGCAAGCGGGAAGGGATTGCTCGGAAGAAGTCATTCATACCGTTATTTTGCAAAGGAAGCGACTTTAATTTCCGAAGGTAAAAGGAGCAACTCATCTTTGAAGTATCAACCTTTTCCATTGGTGCACACATTCACGGCAGTAAATTTGATATTCCTACGTTACGACCCAACAGTGGCACGTGTTTAAATTTTCCCCGCCGTTAATGTAGCCATTTTCATGATATTGAAACTTACCGCAAGAAATTACAAACATGATATGACTACATCAGAGATTCCTATGAAAGCTGTGAACATTCCAGCTCAATACGGATGCTATGCTGAAATGGTATTTTCTCTGAGAAAGATGTTCCCATTTTTTTAACTTTGGGATTTATTACAGATGAGATGATGCACTAGATGAGGTAAGTAAATATCTTTGTACCTATCGCTTCACTTAAGGTCGAATTTCAGTCTTCTGTGTCATAACAAACAGGCTTTCTCTTAATGAATGTTGTAAAAGAGTCATGTCTAAAATAATTAATTATTAATATGCGATTTAAAACTATATTTTAAATATAAAATTTCAATAAAGTAGAGATACTATGTTATACTATGTTGACCAGCATTCGAATTTAGAATACGACTTTAAAGTAATACCATTGGTATTCAAGTTCGTTCAAGAGAAATCGGGCGCTAAATATGCAGATCTCCATTTGATGAAGTACAACATACCCTTTAAAACTTACCCTTGCTGAAAGTTTTCAGTTAAATTAACCAAAACCAGACACTGAATCTCTTAGTAGATTATTTGTACTATTTTATTTAAGAATAGTTGTCTCGATTCGTTACCGTATCAAAAAATTATGAAAGCAGAGTAACATCATCGAAACGATGAGTGAACGATGATAACCTGTTGGGAAGCACGGCATGACTCTATGAAATAATTTCTTATTTTCTCTTTAAATATCAGCACAAAACTATCAGTAAATGGCGAAGTATTTCAAATGTATTTATAATTCCGTTAAAATGGATAAAATCTTTTTAAAAATTACGTCCGAAAGTAACTTGACTGTATTATTAATCTTCTCTACAGAGAAAAATAAAAAAAAGTGGTAAGAAGTTACTACTTTTATTTATATTGATGGTTTCCTGCGTCAGTTGATGCCACTAAAAGCCTCTGAGCATTTTGTTTGTCCGCCGTACATTTAATATTGAAACATGCTCGATTGAGGAACATGAATCGTGAAGGATCATAACCTTTAGTGCGAAGATTTTTAATACCTGAGAATTCTATATAATATTATCCGTTTCCGTAGTGTAGTGGTTATCACGTGCGCTTCACACGCGCAAGGTCCCCGGTTCGATCCCGGGCGGAAACATATTTTTAATTTTCATCACGATACACGATACGCTACATCTGCTGTTCTAAACAGGAGACTGTTTATGTGCAGAGCCTGTAGTAAATTGTCATGCAATATGTCCAAATTTGATATTAATATATTTTTCTTAATAGTCTTTTTCGCCCGAACAGTAAAGAATTTAGTGATGGAATAAAAAAGTGAAGAACTTCATATTTACCACCAAGAACCTTCTTATAACACATTCTGTTACAGTACACATGAATGTAGTGAATGAGTTACGTATGCTACTCCGATTGGTAAGATTGGTAACGATAAAAAACGCGCCATCAAGCAAAGCAAAATATCTGTGTTAACTACTAACTAAAATGATAGCATAATATGAAATTTTATTCTATACTGTATACGCAATTTTAATCCCGTGTGTTGGTAATTCTAAAATTATTAAAAATCTTCCATAAACCGGCCAGCTATCNATGAGCGCAAAAATAAGAGAAATAGATGCTAGGACGAGTCGTTTTAAGAATTCATTCTTTCCGCGAACTATACATGATAATAATAGGCTAAAAAATAGTCCGAACGCCCGGTGTTTTCACCCCCTGCCACACGCCGTAAGGCGGCTTGCAGGGTATTTATGTAGATGTAGATGTAGATGTAAACAAAAAGTAGAACACAAAAGGTGGACTTTTCCACATGTTTGTTGAAAATTACACGCTTTTTGTTCTCTTTTGTATTAAACAAGGATCAATAAGCTAAATACCGCGCGAATAATTTCAATTTATCAAAGGAGACTAATCGTTAGTTAACTTTAAGAGGCAATGGAGTGAAATGTGTCTTATATTCAGGTTTCATTTAGTCCGACCTCTAATTAGGTTATGGCAGAACGAATGGATTCGGAGGATTCCTCTTACGATTGAGGATAACTTTTGCTTAGAATTCGTAGGATAGCATGGTAGATTATCACTGAATATACTTCATAATAGAGAGCCAGTGATACGTTAGGATTTAGGAACGACGTCCTGCTATTTAAATAATCTTTTTCTGAAGCAAAAGTTAACTGAACTGAGTGTAGCCTTTTTAGGCAAACATGCCCACGAGTATTCATTGCTAATAACAGAGTTAATTTCATTGATATTAAATTCTGCACTGATTATATTTCCTAGTCTCACGACCTATCGCAAAGTTTACATTGATATCTTGCATCAGTGTTTATGTTTAGCAATTATGAAATGAAATTTGGATAGAGACATTTAAATTTGATATAATATAGTTCTTTAAAACTTCATTGCGTTAAAGAGGTTCTCTGCATCAACTCTTAAAAATTATAAACGTCTTCTGTCATCTCAAAAATAATCACGACGCATGTCGCTCGAAATTTTTCGTCTTTTACAACACGGATACTATAGTTTATCGGAGCAACTAAATATTTATAATAATATATTTTTATTCCTTCACATTTATCAAATTACAAACAAAGCAAATTACTTCCAAAGGAATATAGGTGCCCCATTAGTGAAAATTGCCAGCTTCGGGGTAACCGACTTTTCATGAATTTGAAAAAAATACAATAGAAAATAATGAAGAAAATAGAAGAAACTTAAGAACAAGTGTCAGTACAAAAAACAAAAACTATACAGAAATTATATACGTATAATATCAAGCATTGAACACATTCACTTAATCTTTCCAAACAAAAATGCAACATCTTTGTGATTTAGAATCCATTCTTTAATTGCTTTAATAAAGTTCTTTTCATCAATAATAGTGTCAATACATGATGGCAAGAAAGAAAAAAAA